>CM053582.1:303087819-303106790 GCA_028627135.1 Pseudochirops cupreus | reverse complement strand
TTGGGGTGGGAGTTCTGACTGCATTGTCTTCCTCCCTTTCCCTGCTTTGTTCCTTTTTTTCCCCAAAGAAGGAATCTAGGGTTTGGCTGCTGTTCTTACTTTGCTTCCTATGCTTATTCATGGTTGCCATTCAATGGTTTTTTTAATTAGCTCTGTGGAACTCTGCTTCCAGAGGGAACAGCTCTGTCCCAAATAGCTGGGGTTTTCCCAGCTGCCGGGGCCTTTAGGAGGCTGCTGGGTCCCTTCTCAGCTCTGACTCACTGAAAAAAAACCTCAGGACCACCACCTAAGACCTTGATCCAGATCCAGGCCGCTCAATGCGAGAGCACTTGGCCTCTGAACGATCACTTGGTCGCCCTGCAGTCTGCAGGCCAGGAGCTCTGAAGCAGCAATGTGGAAGCGGGTACAGAACCTCCGCTTTCCACTTCTTAGCCTGGAGGCAGCTTGGCCGGACCTGCTTTTCTTCCCTGGTTTTTAGCCAAGTTCCACTAACTTGAGTCCTTTTTCCTTATGGCTGGATAATTCTGGATCCTGCCACAGCTGTGGCAGATCCACTGTCCTGAAGCTCTAGCCGCGGCCAGGCTCAGCTCTTCCTTTTAATTAGCAGCCGCACCTCACCACTAGATGGGAGATTTGGCATATTGAAAACGGGATATTTCATTCTCTCTGCCTTCTGCATCATGCTGTTGGTGTGGGTCTCATAGCCCGACCCAGTGCTACAGAGTAATTCCGATCAGCCTTGTCTTCTGAGACTAGGGCACTGGATTTGACTGGTCCTATGTACCCCATTGTAAGAATTCTTTCATCAAATGAATGAGCTAGCCATTTTTCCCCCTAAGCTTCATCCAATATGCATGACATATCCTTCTCCACTCTTAGTTCATTCAATCAATAAACACTTGATTAAGTGCCTGCTGTATGCCAAGCACAGTGCTAAAACCCTGGAGATACAAAGAAAGTCAGAAAACAGCCCAGCTCTCAAGGAACTCAGAGTTTAATTGGTAGACAACATGTAAACAACTAGGGTATAAGACACCGAATAAATCAGAAATAGCAGATGAGGGAAGGCGTTAAATTTAAGGGAGAACCAACAAGGATTTTTTTGCAGAAAGCAGGATTTTAACTGAGGCTTGAAGAAAGCCAGGAGGAGAGCATTCCAGGCATGGGGGTCAGCCAGGAAATGCCCTGGCAAGAAAACCATCTCAGAGTTGAGAGGGCGGTATCAGGTATAGAAGGAAAGGGTGGGAGGGGGCACAGATTACGAACTTTGAACATCAGATAGAGAATTCTACATTTGTTCTTGGAAGTGATCAGGATCTGCTGGAGTTTGAGTGGAGGGGTGACATGGTCAGACCTCCCCTTTGGCAGCTGGGTGGAAAATGGATTGGCATAGGGAAAGACCTGTGGTGGGAAGATCAACCAGCAGATTATTGTAATAATTCAGATGTAACATGACAGGGACCTTCATCAGGCTGGTGTCAGTGTCAGAGGAGAGAAAGGAATATATCATGAAAAGTGCTGCAAAGGTAAAATCAGCAGTCCGCAGCAGATTAGGTTGAGGAGGGGGAGGGGGGTGGCAAATTGAAGAGGACAATGTGAACCTAGGAGGCTGGGAGGATAGTGGCACCCTCAATAGTCATAGGGAATTTAGGAAGAAGGGAAGATTTGGGGGAAAGACAATGAGTTTAGTTTTAGACATGTTGAATTTAAGATGGCTATAGGACCTCCAGTTCAAGGTATACAACTGGAGATGTAAGACTGGGGGGTCAGCAGAAAGATTAGCACTAGATAGGTAGATTTGAGAATCATCAGAACAGAGAAGATAATTGAATCCATAGAAGCCAGTAAGATCAAGTGAAATAATGCAGAAAACTATTGGGGGCGGCTAGGTGGCACAGTGAACAGAGCACTGGCCCTGGAATCAGAAGGACCTGAATTCAAATGTGGCCTTAAACACTTAAAGCACTAGCCGTGTGACCTTGGGCAAGTCACTTAACCCCAATTGCCCTGCCTTCCCTTCTCCAAAAAAAAAAAAAAAAGGCAAAAATAAATAAATAAATATAATACAGAAGAAGATGGCCCAGAACAGAGTCCTGTGTCTCCCTATTACCTGTAGACTCAAATATAAAATCTCGTTTGTGGCTTTTTAAACCCATCTGCATCTGGCCGGTTTGCACCTATTTAGCCTTCTTACTCTTTACTGCCTTCCATTTACTGTGAGATCAGGGACACTGACCTCCCTGCTTTCTCACAAAGACACACCATCTCCCAGCTCGGAACATTCTCACTTCCTGTCTCCCGTAACTGGAACCCTCCCCATTCTCCTCAATGCCCCTTACCTTCCTGGGTTTCCTTCAAGTCTCAACTTCAGTGAGCAGCCTTTCCAGAGCCCCCTTAAACCTAGTGCTGTCCCTGTTTAAATCTTGTTTGTATGTCACTGTTTTGCATGTTTTCTTCTCCACTAGACTTTGAGGTCCTGGAGAACAAGGATTTTTTAAAAAAATGTTCTTTGTATCTCTACTGCTAAGAATGGTTCCTGGAACATAGCAGGTGTTTAAGAAAGAAAAGCTTGTTGACCAGACTGCCCCACATGCCTAGAATTCACTACCTTCTTCCTTTGCCTCATAAAATGCCTCTCTTCCTTCAGAATGCAGTTCAAGCACCCTTTCCTCTTTGAAGCCTTCCTGATTCCCAAATGTTAATGTCCTCCCCTTCAATCACCTGGCATTTAATTGCTTTGTGTTTTATATATGTGTACAGATTTTACATATAGTGATATACATCCTTGTCGTCTGCATTATTTGAAGGGAAGTTCCTTGAAATGAAGTTTTCATGTATTGCATTTTATCCCCAGTGCCTAACATTATCTCCGACATACAGGTGCCCAAGAAATAAATCTTATTAATTTTTCTTTTTTTTTTTCAAATGTGTATCGAATGCAGATTTTCAGATGGGATAATCTCTCTAGTTCAGTTATTACTTAGATCTTATTTGCTTGACAAACTACATGAAAAGGACTGAAGTACTTTGATACAATATTGCACACAGTAATGCATTGCTCATCGTAGGTACTTAATAGATGTTTATGGACACCTATTGATTAAATTTTCCAGAGACCAATCGGTGCCTTTTCAACTCACTAGAAAAGGTGCAGAAAAGATTCATTTGACATCTATTATAAATGGCCAATATAGTGACAAAACAATGGTGTGCTCTTTAGTGACCTCCACTTTGGTTTCTCTTTCTCCCTTCATTTCTAGAGTTTTCTGGAGACCATATAGTAGCATGATACTTTTTTCAATCTAAATTCCCAATATTTTGTGGTTATTTTTCATGCCTAGCCTCTCACTGAGATGCATCCTGTGGTGCCCTGATATTTTCCCAAGTATATCAGGAGGCAGCCAAGTCAATTTTCAAAGAAATCCTATTACCTTTGAACAGCATCACGGAGGTGCTACAGCTGGCTATAGCATGGCTATTGAATTCTGATGCAGCATTTCAGAACCTAGTATGAGCCCCTTGTCACCCCTGACTTAGCAGATGTTCTAGCTCCACATTAGCGTGAAAGCGTTAATATAGTAGGGCATATCTGGTACCCCTATCATCCCCACCCCTTTTGTAATAAATAACATTGCCCAGTCAGAACTCCTGTTTCTGCAGAACCTTCTTTTCTGCTAAATGAAAAAAGAAAATCCAAATCCTCTTTGAAATTCAAAATAAGCACGGGGCTCTGACGCAGAATTCAGTGAGGAGGGAGATTATTGGGGCTCTCAGTATGTCCTGCTATGCTCATCACACAAGCCTGGTTTGCCACTGTTACTACCCAGAGGAAGAGTAATTGATGACATGACCATTTCTTCTGTGTGAAAGCAAGACAGGTATATGGACAGTAGGGGAGTTAGTTACTGGGCTATGTGCACATCTTTAGAAACAGCCCAGCTCGACATGGGAAATAGTGGTCTGTACCTCCAGAAAAAAATGATCAGAAAAATAAATGTGTGTTTCAACAAATAAGCTAAACAAGCATCCTCTGATGACTTAGCTAATTACTAGAACTGAGGAAAATGAATAGGGAAAAAACCTTTCCTCTTCTTAGTCCTCTTTATTCTTCTCTTCCCTTTATCCCACCTTATAAACAAAGATTGGAGCTGCCTCTCCTGCAGATTTTTTTTTTCTAAATTAGCACTTCTCAAAATGTTTCCTTACACAGACCAAACAGGGCAAGAGACCCTTAAGCCACCTATTCCAGCTACTAAGAACTATCAAACTCTAGAGTTGGAAAGGGCCTTAGGAAAGAACACTGACGCTGAAATCAGAAGGTACAAATCCTGCCTCTGACACTACGCGTGCATTATTAGACAAATCACCTAACCTCCCTCGGTCTCCCGTTTCTTCATCTGTGACAGGAGAAGCCTGGCTCATTGTCCTCTTGGTCCTAGTTCAGATCCAGGACTGTGATTTTCTAGTCCAAATCCATCATTTCATAATTGAAGAAAATAAAAGCCCAGACAGGTCATTACTTACTGGAAGTTGCTAGTGAGTGTCAAGAACTGGGACTAGAATCCAATTCTCCAGACTCTAACCAAGTATTCGTTTTATAACACTGCGCTTCCTTTACTTGAAACCATAGAAAAAGGTCATTAGAAGTAATGAAAAGAATAATGCTGTGTTGAATGAAAAATAATTTTGTTCTGAGCCTAAGATTTTGTCAGTGAGATGTATGATTTCATTGACTCCCTTCAACAGCACAGATCAACAGCTTGTCTACAACTTCTAGTCTGAGAGAATTGCCCTAGCCAGGAATAGGCCAAGTGACTTGCCCCTGGTCACGTAGCTGGGATGTGTTGGAATTTGAACCCAAGTCTGCCATCGGACTTGAATGCCCACAGTGAACTGAGCCATGTTGCCCTTGATGAAATACTAGTGAACAATAATGTAATTATTCATGCCAAAAACAAAAGTATGGCTAGTGTTATGTTGCAAACATTGATACTTTTAAGCAGCTAGATTTGGGGTTACCTGAAGGGACCCCCACGACAATCCAGTGGTCTGTGGGCCATACTTGGAGAGGCAGTGCTCTAGGGACTCAGTGATTGGAGGATATTGGCCGGATGCAGACTGCTCTAAATCGCATCAAGAGCACCACTGATATCAAAGGTACCTGGACCGTGTTTGACGCCTATTTGCTTCTTCCTTTCTCTAGGATATTAAACACAACATTGTTTGAAAGCTGGGAAATTGTTGGACCCTACCCATCCTGGTGGCTTTTCAACTTCTTGTTGTTGCTAATTGAAGTTCTGAACTGCTTCTGGTCTTACCTGATTATAAAGATAGCTTGCAAAGCTATTTCCAAGGGCAAGGTAAGGCAACATCAACCTTTTCCAGCATTTTCTGGGGAAAACAGCATTTGTCTTTTCTTCCAGTCTTGTAGTAACCTTTTTTTTTTTATTGTTCTGTCTTTTATCCAAACAGTTGTTCTTTGGTACTTATTGTAAACTTTAGTCAATTTAAGGCCTACTATTGAAGCATTAGCATCACTTCACTGATGATCCCATGTAAATGCTCTACATTTACAGTTTTAGATTTAATGATGGCATGCTGTTTATGTGATTTTTCTCTCATTGAAAAGAGAATATATTTACATTTTTCTTTTTATGAAAAGAGCATTAGTTAAATGCTATTCTTTATCCATTTTGAATACTTCTTTTTTCTTAAAATGATGTTAGGAAAGCATTATTTTCCAACTGAATTTCAGTAAAAGCAAATTGAATCTCCATTATTCACAGTAGACTCATGAAGCTGATTTCCCCAAAGTCTTCTCTGATTCTAATCCTTAGTCATCTGTTTGTATTTGCCAAGCGATTTCTCTGAAACATCCTCTGTGACTTTTTTTTTACTTGTCTGTTCTCTTCCTCCTGCCATCCTGGAAGGCTGGGAAATGGAATCCTTTGCATGTAAGTTTCTTAGACCTCTCTCTGTACTTATACTGGGTAACCATAACCTGTTAAAGGGGGCTTTATAGAAAAAATTCTACATGCATATGTTTCTAACAGGATTGAATTAACGGAATGCTCCAACTCAGACTTGCCCATGATTAACAACTACTTCATACCCCTACATACCACTGACTGCAATCTAACCTACTATGGAGGTGTCTAATTTTCCATGCCTGGGATAAACATAAGTCAACCTTTCTTCAGACCGGTTACTGTATTGCTTCTGCCTCTATCTGATCTTTCACTGTGGGTTTTGATCCTTAAAATATGGGTGAGACCACAGGATGTAGAAGAATATGTTCCATCCACATTCAACCTTTTGGCAAACAGACAAGGACAAAGTGGAAAATGCTGAGCTTTAGATTGTGACATTACTTGTTCTTCAGGGGAGAATGACAAAACACAGTACTCAGGACCAAGCGCAAGATTAGGAGACAGGATTTCTGAGACCCAATGCCAGATCTTCTGTGGATTCTCTGCCTGCCATCCAATGAGATACTTCTTCATCCTCTCCCGGGTTATTATCTAGGGATAAGGTAGCAGTGAAATTTTCTCCAGGGAAGGTTAAAATCAGCCTTCTAAGTTTGCTAAGAAAACAGATGACCAGTTCCTATGTAAAGGTTAAATGTATGCATTAAACCTAAGGGTTGGAAATTTTAAATCGCATTATCCAAAATAACTTTACTTTTGTTTAAAGTCTTCATTTAGTAGGGAAAAAAATAATAACTCAGATAGTTGTATGAATGAATAGGACAACACCAATTGGATTATCTTCATCCTTATTACCTCCTATTCTATCAGACTTGCCATCATTTATGTTTTTTCTCCCATTTTATAAAGAGCTGGGCATTAGTTTCATTACAGATATCGTGCTTGAGAGCATCTTAGTTGCTGTTCCTAGCTCATCTGTGGCATTAAGATTTCTTTTCAAGCATGGCTTACAGATTTGTGTTTCCCAGAGGGAAGAAGTGATTCTGGTGTCCTAGATTACTTTTTCTCTGAAGGTGACATTTATATAGATTTTTCTTAATATAATTTAGCCCAAACTCCTCAAGTCTGCCAATGTAGATTCTTTTTATTGGTAGTAGCTTTTATGATAAATGGAATAAAACCTATCCTAAAGCTTAATTTTAATAATGCTTGGGACTTATGCCATATTTTACCTTACAGGTAAAATAAGCTGATAATATCCTTCAGATATTTGAAGAACTAAACCTCCTCAAGTTGGGAGACCATGATGGATGAGCTTTATATCCAATAGTGTCATAGAGAGGCTACAGTGTAGTTATTATGAATGGGTAAGCTTCAGTTTTGAATAGAGAGCATTAGAGGTGATGAACAAGGTTAGACAGATTTACATTGTGCTAAGCTAGTAGGAAGATTTTCAAGGCAGCAGACTATCACTTCTTTTTCCCCCTCACTAGAAAAGAGTTACAGGGACTAGGTTATTTTCCAAACTTTTTTTTTTCTCTGACTCTACTAAGCTGATTTAGCTGACTCTACTAAGAAGATTAAGCATTCTTGAGCACTTAGATACAGGAGAGTATATAAGGATGGGATTCCAGCCAAGGGATTTTAAGCCTTCTCTTAGAGTTGTTTCCCCCAAACCCCAGATTTAAATAACTTTTAAAAATGCCTCTTGTGAAAAAATTGAACTTCACAGAATATGCTTGCATTTTTCCTAGGTCTGCTTAAGTCTTGTTGTAATCCATAATTACTAAAGTTTCAGACCCCATTCTTCCTGGAGTCAAAATTTCTTTAAAATACAACTGCAGCATTTCTTGTTTAAATAGCTTAAACTTAGAAGCACCTTCCATCTACCTATTTCTAACCAATAATTTATAAGCATATTAGGGCCATTAAAAATTTTACTAATCAAGACCTAAGTGAAGTAAACAAATATATGAAAAGATTAGCATACCTCAATATTTCTCTCTGGACTCTGCTATTTCATCCATAGCTTCTATTTCTAGAAAGATAAAAATCAAATTTAAACCTTTTTTTAAAGCAGTCATAACAGGACCTATAAGTATGAGAGTCTCAGGCTTTAGCATACAACAACACAGGCCAGTTCAGTCAGATGTTGTCTGACTAGCAATCTTTTAAAATCTGTCAGTCCCTAGCTGGTGGATTTGGTTTGGTAAAGCTATTGATGAATCATATTTTAAATGACTGAGTAAGATACCTGAACCTGGGTCCCAGTATTTTAACAGCTGACTCCTGTAATTCTCTTGCAGTCCTACAGCAAGTTTTTTTTCCACCCAGCTGTGCTATCCCATCATTGGATCATAGGTTTCAAGCTAGAAAAAACCCTCTCATTTTACAGATGGGAAAACCCAAGAGGTTAAGTGACTTGCCCAGGATCACAAAGCTAACAAACATCTGAGGAAGGATTTGAACTTGACTTTCTGACCCCATGTCAAATGTATATGAGAAAATGAGATGATTCTTAGAGTCATGACCTATCAGAACAAGAGGGGGACCTCTAAGGATCATTTAGTCTGATAGAGCTATTTCACAGTGTTTGTATCTATTCCAGTATTGTATGAGTGCATGTGCTTCTTGGCATGACCCTGACAGAGGTGACTTGCCATGAACTGATTGTGTATGGGCATTCTACAGGTATCCAAGGATGACCGAAGTGATATCGAATCCAGCTCAGATGAGGAAGATTCAGCGCTTCCTGCAAAGAGCCCACACAACCCCACCACCACCACCAATGGGACCAGTGGCTCCAGTGGCACAAATGGGTACCTCACAGGTGGTCCGTGTGCAGAGGAACACTAACTACTCTAAACCACAAGACCTAAACAAAGTGAACTCTTTGCTACTGGAAGTATTTAACTAAGTTGCGAATGCAGTCCCTTTCCTATATCTCAGCATCAGAAACAAAAATTAGGATTATCAAAGCATTCTGATAGTGCACTGCCATATTTCCTGTCTGTGAATGAGGAAGAGTTTCCATTCTCTTATATGTAGGCATGCTTATGTATATGTTATTGACCCAAATGGGAACAGTATTTTCATATGTAATGTCTTTGAATATTATTTATTTTTTGTATTTGTTTGTAAATCTGTGGACAAAAGGGAACTGCCTCACTCCTTTTACTCTGCAAATTCTTTATGAGAGAAAGAGATGCTCCAATCTCTTCTATCCTTTCTTGTTGCTACAGCTTAGTCCGCTATGAGTATTTGTCAGCTTGAATTGTCACTTATAGTAAGCTAAAGGCAGCTTTGCAGATTACAGCTCAGCTCCAGATGTGTTTGCCTCCTTTGTGTTAGAGTGTTGGTTTTGACATTGCCGATCAATTCACAGTGGCTCTTCTCCCAATGTAAAGTTTAAACAAGCTGAATTAGTTTTGTAAGTAGTCTCTCTAATGTGATCAATTAGCAGTTCAAATTAAACAGTGGTTATTATAGGGTATTATTTTAGAATTGTTTTTAAACTAAATGGGTAGTTAATTGCATTAGAATAGACTCCGTTACTTGTGTGCATACCCATGATACATTTATGTCAATGGCTATGGTAAATTGATTAGTTCTGCCTTATAAGCTTAACCCCGGCAGGATATAGCATCTTGCATTGCTTCTGGTTCAACTGAGAAACATTTGCTCAGGTCCATAGTTGTAAATGGAGAAGTTACATTTGATATTGAGAATTTGTCTCTATGAGCTGGGAAGAATGAAAGCAGAGCCCGCCAGCTTAGAGATTAGTCATTATTGCATGCATGCGCAGAAAGGTTTCAGCCAGGCTTTGCTGCTCTCCCTATAATTGCTGTAATAGTCTGCCTTGTCATGGAAGAAAGCGAGCTGAAAGTCTTGCTCAAATAGAAAAGTCAATTTTTAGAGCCTTCGAAGAGTTCTCCTTAGTGTTGAGCACTTTATTGCATCCAGCTTTTAAAATTCCTATAGTATTTGACCTGGACGTGTGTGTGTGTGTGTGTGTGTATGTGTGTGTGTGTGTGTGCGCGTGCACTCATGCAAGCATATGTAATAATTATGCCTGACAAAATCAGAAGGAAAAGAATATTCGGCCTTCTTCCTCATCCAAAAACCAGAATGATTTGCCTATTCCATAAAACTAAGTTACTGTCAGATTGATGCTCGAAATCCCTCTATGTAGACTTGTTTAGCTCCTAGCAAGTTTCCACTGGGCATTATTCCTGTTGGAAACATTAACTTCCTCTTGGAAAATTGCTCTCCCTAGCAGTGGCTGGATCAGCAGTGAGAGATTTCTGGGCAACAGACTTGCTTAAACCTCCTTTCTGACAGTGTTATATGTGGAAAAAAAGAAGGAAGGAAAGAAGAAAAAGAAAGAAAGAGAGAAAGGAGGGGAGGAAGGGAGGAAGAGGAAGGAAAGAAGAAAGGTACACATGAACCAAAGAACTTTTTTTTTTAATGTAGGAAGGAAGGAGCAATAGCTTTTCCTCTTTATCACAGTAGTAAAGAGTTGTCTCAGCTAGATCACAAATTAAAGAACTGAATCTTCCCACTTCTTCAGAAAACAGTTTTTGGTTTAACCCATCCCAGTGGTTGAGGAGATCTAGAAAGATATGAGTCACTGAGAAAGCAATATAACTACTTCTCATAGAACCCCATTTCTTCAGTTCAGAAAATTAGGATGTGTGTGTATGTGTATATTTGTGTGTTTATGTTAGTAATCAAAAAGAATTAATAGCACTTGTTTGTCATCTGAAAACATGCTGAAAATGTGAGCTGTTTTAAAATAATGCCAAGCATGTTAGAAAATTAAGAAGAGAAAGTTCATCTTTTAAAATAAAGACAGAAGAGGATATGTGATACCATGCTTTAGTTTCTATGGTCAATTTTCAGTCCAGTTGATTTCCAGCAGAAATAGTGAGATGTAAGTGTCAAATCCCAAGTGTGTATGGGAACTGGTCCAAATGAGGCCATGTGCTCTTCTCTTTGTTTGGAAAAATAATTTCAGAATGATGAGTTTTGGAATACTTGGTGTAGGAATCATTGCTTAAAGATTAGGTAGATGCTTTCTGAGTGTTGTTCGGGTTAGGTTGTGGTTTATATTTTTACCCAGAAGGTCAATTAGCAGGAGGTTTGGGAGGACCCCAAAGATAGTGCCATACCAATTGATTTTAATCTAACCAAGTCCTTCCAAGAATCTGTAGATCCATATTTCATTTAGTGCTCTTGGGCAGGGAGTCCTTTTAATTTAATGACTTTGAGTTTGTTGGCTCTCTTGATAAACCATTATATGTATGTACAAATATGCACATTATATATGCATTTTGTATGCATATATGTATGTACATATATATTCTATTCTGAACCCCCCGCCCCAAGGCTAGGTGAGGGTAATATATGACATACACCAGTGTCATAGATTTGGAAGTGTAGACTGTACATTTAAACAGGTTGATAGTTTAGCATAACATAGCCCTGAGTAGACATCATTCACCCTCCAGTTTGCATTCATGCCTTCCGTGTGTGGGAAGGGGAAAGATAGAAAAACTTCTAGGAAAAAAAAAGTTTTTATTCCAAGGTTTTCTTGATATGTTGGGGGGAGGGGGGGGAAGTATTAGATGGTTAGGATGTGGCCTTGAGTCAAATTGAACTGATATGTTTTTAAAAGTGTGACCTCTGTATTTTTGTCTGTGCATTTAATGCAAACAGTAGGTAAAGGCAAACCACACTTAGCCTTGATCTGGTCTTTTTGTAAAGCTTTCACCATACATATCTTTTCACCTTTTCCTCCATTGTTGACCTTCCTATCATACTGCTGACCCAAACATAAATTACAGAAAACTGTACCTTGGTGTCCCGGGAGAATAGAGTCTTTCTGACCACAGTGTATAAACTGGTTATAATTCATGTTTTCTAGCTACATCAGTAGAATTAGGACTTTGTCTGTTAATGGAAGTGAGGGGAGTCGGAGGGACAGTTGTTAGTGTTTGGGATTTATTTTTAGCTCAATTTTCACATATATACGTACTGTAGACACCTCTCCCCACGACTTCATTAACATCCAACCCCAACTGTGCCGTGAGATAGACTGTGCTCTGGGGCCCAGTCAGATGGAAGCAGCCTTTTAATGAAGATGAATCTATGTGGGAAAGGTGGGTAACCCCTAAAAAGCGCAGCCAGTTGAGAAAAGAAAAATGTCAGATTTCTATCAGCCAAAAAGGGAAGAGAAACAAAAAATATTCAATTCTTTTGCCAAAATTACAACTCTAAGTATTTGATAGAGCTTACTTTTTAGCATTTTATATTCTCTAATCCATAAAAGAAAGGGCCTGAGCCTTTCAAGGCAATGTCAGTGTTATTTGGTCTGAAGAAAAAAAGAAAAGTCCTTCTTGTTTCAGTTGGCCCAAGCCTATCCCTTATAACTGTTCATAAAAGAAAGCCAAGGGACTGAAAAATAACTTACTCATACCACTATCTTGCCCGGAGAGTAGTGTTTTCACTCAAAAATTTCTGTCACCATCTAGAGTATTATCCTAAGTCTCCATGCCCATTCTTATAAAATTTGAATTATTTAAAAAATTAAATCAACACAAAATCATTCTAAAGAGTAAACTTTGGGTGTATTTCCCAGGGTCATGATTATATTCAAATGAGATAATGTATGTGAAACATTTTGGAAATCTTAAAATGTTATCTAAACAGAAATGACGCATTGTTATTGTGATTACCAGAGAGGTTTCAAGACATCCTTTAGAAACCAGAAGACATGTATTCACGATCCATAGTAAGGTTTAAGGTCCTGAGAATGTTCCTGGCTCTCTTTTCCCCAAGTCTTGTGCTGACAGTGACCTCGAGGTTTCTGTTTTGTATGTTTATCATAGATCAAGGAAGCAGTTGCTGGGGTACTGATATGTCAGGACATATGCAAGAAAATAAGGTAAAATCCTTGTCAAGTTGGTCAGAAAGGGACCAAAGTAAGTCACTTTTAGTTCCTATCAAACCTCCAGAGAAAAATAAATTTATTTGGCTCATTGGCCTTGCCTCATAACATACTAGAAAGAACTGACTAGGTTTTCATAAACAACCTTTGGAGTCATCAAAGATGTAGTAAAATAATGACCGGAAAGAGCTTGTGACCTCCAGAATCGGCTTGACTCTGTCAACAAAATTAAATCGTGCCATTCCCAGAATACCAAAAAGATTGTAATGTTTCATTGTTGCCAATTCTTAATAACAAAATATCAAAGAAAAAACATTTAAAGCCAAATTCTGCCTTCAGCTCTAGTGGGTGGCACCTAGCACAACGCCCAGCTTGTAGTATTCAGAAATATTTGCCTATGATATAATATAATGCTTACCCATGGAGAAGATTGAGTCTCTCCTGTTGAAAGCCTAAGGGAGTGAGAAGCAGGTATTATCGTTCCCATTTTAAAGAGAAGGAAATTGAGGGTCAAATTGACTTGTACAAGAAGAAGGCTAGGTGGTGCAGTGGATAGAGTACCAGCCTTGGAGTCAAGAGAATCGGAGCTCAAGTATGACCTCAGACCCTTACTAGATGTGTGACCCCAGGCAAGTTACTGAACCAATTGCCTCCAAAATTAAGTAAAAAAATAAAAGGCAGACCTGGGACTTGGACCTAGTTCTTAGTGTCTCTAAGACACATACTCTTTCTGCTAAGCCACACTGCCTCAGTCTGTATGTTTAGAAGTATTTGTTTCTGATATTTTTTTAATAGAGAAAATTGTACCAAAGCTCATAGAAAACACCACATAATCATCAAAGAACTCTGCGGAGTCCCAACAGTGTACTTAGAGGGCCTTTTGGAAGTAGGGGGCCAAATATTCTCAGTTTGGGTTCAGGCTGAACCCCAAAATCAAGAAGAAAAGTATTGAAAAAATAAGCACCCCCTAGAAGAAAAGAAGAAAAATTCTATAAGCAGATACCAGAAATAATCAGCAGATGATGTCTCTGACTCAACAAGATTAGACACCATTAAAATTGTACAGGAAGTGGGGACAGGGGATAGTAGTGTTTATCTCAAAAGGGATTAAATCCTTCCAGCCTCCTGTTACTTTCAACAAAAGAAAGACAGGAAATTGTCTCTCTGATCTGCCATTGATTCTTTGATAGGTTTTCAAATACTCATTTGCCACACTTCTTCCTCTGTGTGATTCAATTTGTCTGAACTGTGTTACATTTGTGTGAACTACTTTGTCACACATAGTGTCCAGTCCCTTCCAACACACACTTGAATAACCTTCACTTTCCAGACTACTGTAAACTACAGTTGCCTTGACATCACAAAACAGGAGCTGTCTATGTGGTTTCTACGTTCAGTAGGAAGTAGTGTTTCACCAAAAGCACTTTTCTTTTCAGAGTTGCCATGAAGGCTTTGGAAACTGAGGTTGATTGACTGGGATTGAACTGACTTTTAAATATCTATAGTAGTTGCAAAGAACACAGTTTGGATGTGTCTGGAGATGTTTAAGTCTTGTTTGCACAGACATTTACCTCCATCGTTATTTTGTCACAGTGCATTTGGGGTGTAGTGTTGTTCTTTTAACCTCCAGTGAGGAATGGAGCATTTGACAGGGTTTCACCTCTGTTATTCAGACAAATCTGTATTGAGCAGCTCTCAGAAATGGAGTGAAGTATGGTTAGCTTATTAGAATTCTTTTATTATATTGATATTGTGCATAACTGAACTTTGGGAGTTACTTTGTGTTTCGATGATTTTTTTTTACTATGGCAAAATGTAATTATTCATCCTTGAATCTCTGGAACCAATCATTATTGTGGATTATTTTACTTTGAAAACACTTTCATAATAAAGATAAGTATTAAAAATATATAAGTGACTATCCTTTCCTATTAGGTAGAAATACTCTAATCTTTGCAGGCTCTTTACATACCCGCCTGGGAGTGAGAAATGATGAATATGCAGTGCTGAATTAGAGTCACCAGACCTAAGTTTGAATCCTACCTCTTGACATTGACCACATGAGGGACTCTGGAAAACTCACTTGATCTCTATGGGCCTAAGTTCCCTTATCCCTAAAATGAGAAAGTTAAGCCCAATAATCTATGATCCTAAGTGATTTAGTTTACAATACACATCCTCAGAGTCATTTCAATGCACTCAATGTTAAAAATGTATTTTCACATTTTATTATGATACAATATTTCTTCAAAATTCAGAACATAAACCTCAAAGTGAAATTCTCTTTGGAACATGTATTTCAGAAAAATATGCTGAGAAGAATCAAAGACATTCAACTGTCCCAATTTTTCAAAACCAAAAAAATTCAGGAGTATGAAACACACAGAACCCAAAGAGGCACATTTCATCTCCTGACCCAAGGATTTGGTGTGTTCCATATGACAATTTGTGATCTCTTGGCATCTCCCTCTCCCTCTCCCTCTCCCTTACCCTCTTCCTCTTCCTCCCTCCCTACCTCCCTTCCTCCCTCCCTCTCTCTCTCTCTCTCTCTCTCTCTCTCTCTCTCTCTCTTTCTGTCTCTCTGTCTCTGTCTCTTTCTGTCTCTTTCTGTCTCTCTCTGTCTCTCTCTCTGTCATTGTGTCCTTCCTGTTTGTCCCTACCTGTGTTCCAGCCTCTCTGTGTCTTCACCTCCAACCTCAAGTACCTCTTATCATTTCACCCATACCCAATTCTGTTTCCACTGTCCTTGTGTCTTCCTTTTCCACATATCTATGCACCATTCCTTCCCATCTCCCAGTCTACAGTAGGCCTCTGATGTGTCCCAAACATGGCTTCTGCTAAGAAGAGTGCCATGCCCAGACTGGGTTAAAAAGTAACAAACTGGAAACCTTGAGTATTAGCAGAGGTGTAGTGGGAACAATAGCATAACTTGCCCCCTCTTTCCCACCCACCCCCCTGAAAATTAGACTAGTTTTTCCTTTACAAGTGCTGAAACCATCCTTGAGAGTTAATTGACTCAAGGGACTAAGGCTCTGGCTACTGATATGCCTTCCTTATCTCCTGGATATTAAACAGCTGGGACTGGAGGGACTGAAGCACCCTCCCTGAGGCTTGAAACCAAAGGCAAGCAACATGAACAAGACTGAGAAGACTTGCTCAACTGACTAAATGCTCTATCTAGGCTGAACATCCCTTCTCTGTTCTGAACATCCTTCCTCTGCAAAGACTAAGACCCCTTTCATTAAATGTTAAATAAGGATTCTCTTATGTTTTGGGCCATGGAAGCCTTTGGCAGTCTAGTGCAGCCTATGGATCTCTTCTCAGAATAATCTTCTTATATGCATTAAATAAAACATCACATTATAAAGAAAACAATTTATATTTAAATAGTTATGAGGAAAAGATAAAGAATCTCACCAGTTTTAAAGACACAGGCAGCCAATCAAAGGAGGCTATCGCCCCTCCCCAGCAGATTCTGTGGTAGGAAAACTGGGAGAAGCCTGGGTTATATCTATCCATCCATCCATTCATTTATTTATCTTTCTCTATCTATCTATACCTACATATCTTTGGGTTTTTTTTAACAGTACATTCGGTTTTGGAACTAAGCTACCACAAAACCAGCCTGAACCTGGCCTGGACTAATACAAGGGCTTAAATGGTGATTACTCTGGTAGGTTTCCTTTTTGCTGTTAACCATTAGCTTGTGTGGCCTGAAAGCCCCTATTTTGTTTCAAGAAGTCAAAATACTTTGATCATCTCATCAGTGGCAAAGGAATTTTAGAGGGTACCCTGATAGCTCCTGAAGAATGACGGGATTTCTCAGACACCATCACCTGTTTCTGGTCCCATCAATCCCATCCCATTAGACCAAGCATTTGTGCCTAAGGGAACTACCTGCTTCCTGATTGGCATTTAGAGACTTGACATATTCCTGCTTTTGGTTCTGGATTAGGTTTTTAAAAGCAGTATCCTCCAGTGTATGCAACACAATATTATTATGAAGTTTTCTTTAGGGTCTTAGTGTGAAATGATGTCACAGTCTTATTAATAATAACTAGCCCTGTTCATTCTACCTCCACATTATCTCTCATCACTCCCTTCTCTCCCTCGTAGACCAGGCCCTCATTCCCTCTCAACTTAGACTTTTGCCATCACTTCTCTCCAAACCATCCTGGATACTGCAACACTGACATTAATGTTCCTAAGGCATAGCTCAAAAACCTTCATTAAATTCTCACTTTGTACCAAAGAAGTAACTCACTCTTATATAGTGAGATTAAGCAATTAACAAGCATTTATTAAGGCGTATTATGTGATAGGCACCATACTAAGTGCTAGCAATATGATGATAAAAGACCAAAACATACGAGCCACAGCTCTGTGAGTTAGGTAAAGCATTATCTCCATTTTACAGATAAGGAAAATGAGGCTCTCAGAAGGTGAGTGATTATCATTAGTGAGCCCAAGGTCACACAGTTAGTAATATCTGTAGGCTTTTAGTCTATCCCTCCATAATCTGGTTTCCACCTGTCCTTCCAGCCTTTTCTCACACTAATATGCCCTTTGTTCCAGTCTCATTTAACTATAATCACCTTCACTACCCTTCCAATGTGTGTTCAATCTTTTCACTCATGTCTGATTCCATGTGGCTCCATCTGGGGTGTTCTTGGTATAGATACTGCCGTGTTTGCCATTTCCTTCACCAGCTCATTGTACAGATTTATGAGAAAACAGAAGCAAACAGGATTAAGTGACTTGCCCAGGGTCACACAGCTTG
The DNA here is from genome assembly GCA_028627135.1 of Pseudochirops cupreus. NCBI lineage: Eukaryota > Metazoa > Chordata > Mammalia > Diprotodontia > Pseudocheiridae > Pseudochirops > Pseudochirops cupreus. The sequence goes on along the minus strand of CM053582.1, from coordinate 303,089,134 downwards.
TGTCCGAGGCTAGATTTGAACTCAGATCTTCCTGACTCCTGGCTCTCTATTCACTATTCCAGGGGTGGGGAACCTATGGCCTCGAGGCCACATGTGGCCCTCTAGGTCCTCAAGTGTGGCCCTTTGATTGAGTTCAAACCTGCATGTGACCTCAAGGCAGAAGTGCCCACCCCTGCATACCAACTAGCTGCCCCTTACCTTCCAATAGGCACCATTTCCTGATTCCTTGCCCTTGTTTACACTATTCCATATTCCTTGAAAACCCTTCCCCATTTTCCACTTATGGAAATCCTACTCACCTCATAAGGCCTGGATCCATTGCTATCTGTGGTATGAGTTTTCCTTTATTCTCCCAGCTCAAAATAATCTCTTTAACCTATGATGAATCCTCACAACACCTTCCTGGTACTACTCTTAGGCATTTAATCTATTTCATATTATAATTATTTGTGTATTAAATTGTGAATGTGAGGGTACAAACCATGCCTCCTTTAGCTCTGTATCTCTCTAACTTAACACATTTCTTAAAACATGGTAAGCCTTCAAATGTTTGTTGAATGAATGCTTAAGGTCAAAGTAATAAGATTATGTAAAATAACCAAGGGAAGTACTGTTAATCTATAAACCAAAGTTCTATCCGTAAGGAAACCTGCCAAGCATTAGAGAACACTATTGAGACATCAATTAGAAAGCATAATGAGCCAGACAAAAGCAGTACGAAGGAACCAGAGGTTTAGTATTCCTTTATGTAAGCAGAAGCATCTCAAACGTAACACACACTCTAATCTCATGTCGAGGACATCAGCATCTACGTTTGGAGCAAGGCAAGTAGCAAAACACAGGAGAGAGAAAGGGTTTGAGAACATGAGAGTAGAGAGACAGCAGAGGCAAAGTGGAAGAAGGAGAGGAAGGACTGGATTTTTAGGTGCTAAGGGAAACTTAATGCTCAGTTTGGGTACCTACTACAAAACTAAGAGATATTTTGAATATGACATTTTTTGGACAATCCCGATGAATTACTGGAAATATGCCATTGAAAAAATATACAATTGTTTCTTCGTCCCATGGCTAATTGCCATGTAGATATGGGCAACTGAACCTACAAAGGTCTAGAGGGAAAGGAAAATGGTGGATGGCTCAGTGTCTTTCCCCCAAAGCTGATTCATCCTTCTTCTAAGTTCCCCTATTTCTATCAAGGATGCCATCTTTCAAGTCAATAAGGCTCTCTCCTTTGGAAACATTCTTAACTCCTCAATTTCCCTCACCATCCACATCCAATCCAAATCTAGTTGAGTCTTGTCCATTCTGCCACAAC
>CM053582.1:303064611-303087319 GCA_028627135.1 Pseudochirops cupreus | reverse complement strand
ATCTCAGGCTGTCAATTTCTGAGATTTTTCTTAAACTCTCCAGCTATTAGTGTTTTCCCTTGAAATTACCTTGCATGTACTTTGTATATATAAAGGAAGTATTGAAGAGATTCCCCTAGAACCCCACAACAAAATACAAAGGAGCTCCTTAATCAATTTGGGAAGATTATAGGGCCCTGGTTATTGAATAAAGGTAACTGACAGCATACAGAAATGATGGTCTGAGGAAATCAGGTACAGCCTGGGGTACACACACAAACACACACACATCCATATATTTAACATATGTTATGTACAATATATATCTACCATATATACATAATAGCATGTATAATGTAGTATATTATATATAAATACATCCCATCCACGTGTATTATATATGTATAATGTGTATATATATATATATAAAATATACTTGTGTGTATGCATTTAGGAAGTTTTCTATGGTCTGAATCTGAAACAATGTTGCAGTCATATAGCGTGTGTGTGTGTGTGTGTGTGTGTGTGTGTGTGTGTGTAAGAGAGAGAGAGGGAAAGAGAGAGAGAGAGAGAGAGCAAGCCATCCAGTTCCAATCTGGGAATCAGAAGTGCAGAGGAAGAACCTGGACCCTGCAAGGGAATCACCTTTAAGGGGAGAGGAGCTTCCTCTGTCCTCCCTCCCCACTGCCTGCACAGCTTTGTTGGACAAGTAGCTCAGTAGGAGACACTTGGTCCTGTAGGGATCAGGACACACACTCCCAGCAGATATGGAGACAGTTGAGGGGTAGTCATTTGAGTAAGGAAGCATCTTTGAAGACTGGGATCTCTAGCCAGAGGGGAAAGAGCTTGCTACGGACTCCAAAGAGAAGGAAACCTGGCAGGCAAGAGCAGTTGGGCAGAGAGTGCTCCCTGAGGAGACAGACAGACAGAGAGATGGACAGACAGAGAGACAGAGAGAGATAGAGACAGAGATAGACAGAGACAGAAGAGATAGACAGAGATAGAGACAGAGACAGACCGACATAGAGAGACAGAGATAGAGATACAGAGAGACAGAGACAGAGAGGCAGACAGACGGAGAGATGGAGAGACAGAGACAGAGACAGAGAGGCAGAGACAGACAGAGAGAGACAGAGAGAGAGACAGAGACAGAGAGGCAGACAGACAGAGAGACAGAGAGACAGAGACAGATAGAGACAGAAGAGATAGAGACAGAGACAGAGACAGACAGAGAGAGACAGAGACACACACAGAGAGAGACAGAGACAGAGACAGAGAGTCCTCCCTGGGGACTTCCAGTTCCTCAAAGAAGGCAGTTATTGCACTTTTTTCTTTCTCTAGATAGGGCCTGGCACAGTTTCTGGCACAGAGTTGGTGCTTAATATTTGCTTGTAGATTAATTGGGTCAGACAACTGGAGTTTCGAGCTAGCAGGACTGCAAAGGCAGAGAATATTGAATTTAAGAGCTACAAAAGCCTCAGAGATGACCTAACCCCATAGAATGACATCACTCTAGTAGGCGGATCTGCACCCCCCATCTGTGACAGGTTGCTCAGTCAGCAGGCAGGGACACAGGGCTGTGCAAAGGGATTGTGTGCTGCTACAGGCAAACCATCAGCCACTGAGCACTTTACCTCTTCCTTCCCCATGACACCCAGACTTATTTAGTAGCATCGGTCACGTCTGTCACTCATTGTCTCTAACCCCCACACTGGCTACCCTTCTAGATCCTGGATATTATATCAGCCACCCAAGCCTCCTGGTAAAGTGGTAATATTTACACAGCTACACACACACACACACACACACACACACACACACACAAACATACACACACACTGTACCTACACATTATACTGAAATTTAAAGCAAATATCTCCCAGATATTCCTTTTTTGGAAATCCAAAAGGCTAAAGATTGGACTCTATAAGTAAGGATCCATGAAAATTAATATAGTGGATCAGATGAAGATATAATGTAATTTGGACTAATTTGCATTTGTAAAATGTCCTTCTTCTTAGAGTTCTCTTGGAAACACAGCCATAGATCACAGCTGTATGAAGAACAGACTGTTAATTAGTTGTCCATTAGTCTTCATATTTGAGTACTTATTTATGAAAAGCAGATTTGGGTTAATTCATTTTATGTAAATGAATCCATTTGACTTCCCTTTTGACTCTCCAGTAACACCTGGAGCCTTGAAATGAATGTCTTTGGAACTTGGACACATACATTAGATGTGAAACACATAGGGTACAGAAATGCAATCTAGTTTTCATCTATAAAATAAGTGAATAATTGCCATTTGGGATTTGGAAATTATGGAATTTCTGTGAAATGGCAAAAAGCTTATTTCTGTATAATTTCTTTGAACACAATGCAATTAGTATAAATTCCATGTAAAGATGACTTTGACTGTGACATTTTTAAGACTAGCTATTAACATTAACAGCCACAGTCTGTGTGCTTGCAGCTTCTTTCCTGGTTTAAAATACTCATTAGTGATTTAGAAGTGCAGAGAGAGCTATGTCCAGAGGCCCTAGGCATGAAGGTACATTTTATAAAACCAGCATTAAAGGGTGAATAAATGCATGCACCAGCTCAGGTGGGATATGGAAATCGAGGGACCTAATCCTGGCAGAAACCAGGATGGGAACTGTGTGTAATTGAATCACCAGGAGATTAATGATAAGACTGCTTCCCTCTGAAGACTGGTGCAAGCATAGCCATACGGTATAAATACTCTCTGACATTCTCTTACCTGAAATGTCAATACCACACAGAATTTGCTTCCCATCTGCTCAAACCAACCGAAAACAAGAGGCTTCTTCCAAGTCTCAGAAGTGGGAGAGTTGACATGGGATCTGCAAATGTGTCATGGATGAATCTGTCATTCAGGGAGAAAATGGCTCCTACTAATGCCTCATTCTTATCATGGCATCATGAGAAATTCAGGGTGAAAAAAAACCATGTAAACTTCTTGAGAACTCATGCAGTAAAGAAAGTAGAGCCTTTGGACAGTATGCATGATGAATACGGTAATGTATATGAAAACAATACTAAGAAGCAGTTGAACTCAGATTAATTACAATAAAAAATTGTGGTTCTAGGGTGGTTCAGTGAATAGAGCACTGGCTCTGTAGTCAGGAGTACCTGAGTTTGAATCCAGCCTTAGACACTTAACAGCCCTGTGACTTGGGCAAGTCACTTAACCCCAATTGCCTTGGCTTCTCCCTCTAAAAAGCAAAAAACAAAAAAAAACAATAATTGTGGTTCTAGGATCAGAAACACCCTTTTCACTCCACCATAGAAATGAGGACTCTAGATGCCAAATCTTGCTTACACCGTTAGACATTGTTTCTTTGTCGATCAGTTTTACTTAACATGTTTTTTGTGGGGAGGCGGGGTAGGTTCCCTCCCCGCCCCATTGCAAGGGAGAGGTCAAGGCAATTGCAAGGGAGGGCAATATTTTAGGAATTGACTTTGATGTCTGCCATTTAAAGCTCGTCAATCTGATTTGAATGTATTTTTTCCTAGACTGATTTCACTCTATTTCTTACTGGTCAGTTAACAAATATTTATTGAAGTCCTACTTTTTACCAGGCACTGTGTCAAGTGCTGGGAGTAGAAAAAGAGGCAAAAGACAGTCCCTGCCCTCAAGGAGCTCACAATCTATTTTCACTTGATATTCTGTTCAGACTGACCCCTTCCTTAACATTCTATCTCCTCTCTCCATACCTTTGTACATATTTCCACCCTATGAGAATTGTTCCTGTTCCTCACCTCTGGCTCCAAGAATCCCTTCTCCCTTCAAGGTTCAGCTCAAATGGCACCTCATACAAGAGGCCTTTCCAGATCCCTGTGTCTCAGGGATTAGCGCTTTCCTTCAATCCCAAAGTTGCTCCATATTTACTTTGCATTTATTTTGTATTATGCACCTGAGAACCTGTGGTTTTGCCCCCAGAAGAATCTAAGTTCTTTGAGGGCAGGCTATGTGGTAACCACTTACTATATATACTCAGAGCTGGAGTCAGAAGACTTGAGTTCAAATCTGCCCTCAGACTCTTACTATAGCTATATGACCCTAGACTGTTCTTTAACCACTGTCTGCCTCAGTTTCCTCAAATGTAAAATGGGGACAATAATAGCACCTCATGGGGTTGTTGTGAGGATCACATGAGATAATGTTTGTAAAGTGCTTAGCACAGTGCCTGGCACAAAGTAAGTCCTTAATAAATGTGTTCCTTCCTTCCCCCCACCCCTTCCTTCCTTACCCTTTATTGAATTGAGATGAATATATTAAAAATATAAAAAAGCAACAACAGCAACAAAAAGAACTTCAGATCTTCCCCAATGTGATCCCACTCACTCAGGGTTTGACAAGTGGGTCCCTGGGAGTGAAGAAGGAGGGAGTTCACATTTCTGTAATACCTTATGATTTTCAAAGCTCTTTTACATATATTAACTTAATCAGCCTTTACAACACTGATTAGAGCCCAAGTGAGCTAACAATGTAGGCTTTCTCCATTGTTCAAAAGATAATAAAAACAAACAAAGTTACACACACACAAGTCTGCAAAGACAACTTGAAATAGTGGCTCTGGAGAGCTATCTGTTCTTGGAGCCACCTCTGACACATACGTACGGACTGACTATTGGCAAGTCACTTAACCTCTCAAGGTTCTGGGAAATTCTCTAAATCTATCCATCTTGGAGATGGCACCAACCTTGGGAGAGGGAGTTTCCTTATCTGGGAGCTCCCTATAGCCATGAAGTCGTAGGTCCTTATCAGATTAGGAGACTCTGGGAAAGTCACCACTTGTTAGCGTCCTCAGGCAACTCTCCAAAGACTAGAATGTGCTGATCTGAGTCAGTAGAGGAAATTTTTTTAATTGGGGCTCCCTAATGAAATCACAATCACAGTTCTTCTGGTCTGCCAATTATGTGCATGCATATTCTAAATATTCTTTGGGATATTCGATCTGCTTGTGACAGATCAAATAGAGGCCTTCAATAGCAAACCTTAACCCCAACTTAACATATCCCTGCCTATGTTTCTCAAGATTTCGATTTTAAATTCAAAAATGTCTGCCCCCACTCTTTCCCAATCTATGCATGTTCTTTTGTCTGCCTCACTTCCCAAAGTTATCTAGAGTACCCTCTGCCTATAAAGTCAAACTTCTTCTTGGCTTCCACAGTAGCAACTTTTAAATAAACTACTTACTTAAGGAACTAGACCAGGAGTGGGGAACCTGCCACCTTGAGGTCACATGTGACCCTCTAGGTCCTCAAGTACAATCCTCTGACTGAATCAAAGGAAGATGAGTCTTCCTGACTGCAGACCTGGCAAGTCCCCTAGCTGCCCCACCTTCCATCTATTCTATATATAAGTTACATGGACCTAGTTATTTATGTATTATCTCCCCCATTAGAATAGAAGCGCCTAGAGGGCAGGAATTGTTTGCCTTTTTTTTTTTATCTCTAGAGCCTGGTATATAATAAGTGCCTAATAAATGCTTGTTGACTAACTGATGAAAGTATAGTCAGTGTTGTGGGTTATGATGGAATGGAATAGTCAGCACAGAGCTGAGTCTTGAATCAGAGAAGCTGGCTTCCAGTCCCAGCTTTGCTACTTCTCTGTGTGACTTTGACTCATAGGATTTAGAGAACAGATCCTTGAGGCTATGTAGCCCCTTCATTTTACAGCTGAGTAAATTGAGGAACAGAGGCAGCTACATGATACAGTGGATAGAGCACCAGAACTGGAGTTAGGAAGACTTGGGTTCAAATCTAGCTCCAGACACTTATTAGCTATATGACCCTGGGCAAGTCATTTTTTTAACCCTGCTTGCCTCAGTTTCCTTATCTTTAAAATTATCTGGAGAAGGAAATGGCAAACCATTTCAGTATCTTTACCAAGAAAACCCCCAAAAAGGGTAATGAAGAGTCAAACACTACTGAAAAACCACTAAAAACAAAACAAAAACTGAGGAAGTAACTTATCCAGGGCCATATTGCTAGTAAATGGCAGAACCAACACTCTAATTCAGCTCTTCTGACTCCAAATCCTATGATCTTTCCATTATTCAAGGCTGAATTTGCTGAACTTCTTTGAATCCTGGCTTCTTCACGTGTAAAATGAAGAGTTTTGACTATTGGACTCCATATAATTAAAGTCTATCCCAAATCAAAACTGTATGATTTCAAGACTTAGAGATAAGTCTTCCTTTCTCTTTGCCCTGTGCCAATAACAACAAAAACAATAGCTAAGGCTAATAATGCTTACGACGAGCCAGGCATTTCACAATTATTATCTCATATGATCTTCACAAAACCATGGGAGGTAGGCACGATTATCATCATCACCATTTTATAGCTAAGGAGACTGAGGCAAACAGAAGTGACTTGCCCAAGGTCACACAGCTACTCGGTGTCTGAGGCCAGATTTGAACGAAGGTCTTCCTAACTCCAAGCCCAGTGCTTCATCCACTACACCCCCTCACCGCCCCTTAACTCTCTGGTTAGTTGTCTTCTTCAGGCCTGATATTTATGGGTGACCTAGAGGGAATGGAGGAGAATGTGGATGGCTTACCACAGGTCACCGCCAACACCAGCGGTAAAAAAAGTAAGATCATATGTGCTACCGACAATGAGTCAACAAAGTGATCGTCGCCCTGGAGGAGTGCAACAGTTATTAAAAATTGATTGATGGCGCTAATGATACCGCAGGAGAGAGGTCCCCACCCACCTAGCTGGTTCAGCTTTGCTTCTCCCTCTTTGTTCAGCATTTCCACTGATTTTAAAAGGAACCTACATGGAGGTGATAGACAAATGGAACCCGAAAGGGGATGAGAATTAAATATTTTTAAGTACCAAAGCAGTTTTTGCCAGGCTGACTTAATAGAGCTCTTTACAAGTCTGATGCTTGCCATTCCTTCCTGACATTCTCAGAAAATTCCCTGCAGCTTGGTAAGTGAATCTTACTAGGAAATTGCCTATTTATATTAAAATTTCCTAAGAATGAAGTCTTAAAATCATAGACCACTGGTTGAAAAGAAACCCTGAAAAAATAATCTTACCCTCCCCCTAAAAGGCCACTCCTTCTGAGTGAATAAAGGAAAGACAGAATATTAACCTATGTTTTCCAAATTTATGTCCAAGCTTTTCAATCTCCACATTATGAGGCCTAGGAGATAGTTCTGGGCAAGGACAACCATTAAAAATTCAAAATCTCTTATCCCTAATCTGAATCTTAATTCCTGAGTGATTTCATGGTGTATCTCTCAGGAAAGATCTTTCCCTCCCTCCAGTCTCAGTGCTATAACCCATTTATTTGTGGCATCCACTTAACTTAAGGCCACATGACTTGGCATCCAAGATGGGCTCCCACAAAGTGTTTCAGGTGAGAGAAACAAGATGGCAATACACATAGTAGACCTTTTGGTCAATTCAACTCAAAAAATGTGAATTAAACACCAGCTTTGTGCAAAATGCCCCAAGCATTCAAATTGAAGAGGGGAGGGGAGGTTCGAGTGGACAGAGGTGAGGCTCAAAGGTGAGAGCCTAATGCTTTTAGGGCTGGAATTCACCTAGATTTCATTCTATTTATACTTTAATCAGATGTGAGCTTTCTTAGTTGAGTGGGTCCAGTCCAAAATTGAGGAGAATGTTCCTGGAGGATTATCCCAATCTTATCATCACCCCTGTACTTCTGAGACTGACTGACCTATGAGGGATGATCCCTGAATGAGGAAATAAAGAGGAAAACCTTCAATATTAATTTAATAACTGGTTATTAATATAAGGTAAAAATAATAATTTCTCTCACTATCTTAGGCTCTATGCATACAATGACAAAAATAAAGCTGTCACTGATCTCAAGGAGCTTATGTACGTGTACACAAATAAGTCAAAATATATGTAAAACAATACAAAGTTATTTCAAGAGGGACAGAGTAACTGGGGATCAGGAAATGGGGTCAGGAAACACTTCATTTAGGAAATGTGCCTGAACTGGAGTTTGAAAGAAGGTGGCAGTTCTACGAGACAGAGATGAGAAGGGTAGACATTCCAGGCACGGGGTACCACTTATGCATGAAGACCAGAGATGCAAGATTGTGTACAGGGAGTAGCTAGCAGGCAGTTTGACTGGAATGGAGATTGTGTGAAAGGCAATAATATGAAATGCTAAGAAAGGTATTTATTATACTGTGGGATGCTTCAATGTACCAGACTAAGGATTTTTTTTAAATTTACTCTAGAAGCAATAAGGAGACACTGAAGATTTTTGAGTAGGGAAATGACACTATGTGACCTATACTTTAAGAAAGTCGATTTAGCAGCAGGGTGAAGACTGAAGACAAAGAAAATTTCTACCCTCTCTTCTATATTCACAAATCCACTGCTTATTAGCTGCCACCTCTTCCCCTTCAAACCCTTCGAACCCTTTCCTTATAGAATTTTCCTACTATTTCTTCTAAAAAGGGTCTCATCATACTTGGCTCTCCTAGACACCTTGGGCAACAGACTCAATCAAGATAGTTATTATTTGACCCTATGGATTTCTCCTCCCCACCACCAAATGCCATATAATTTCAGTTATAACCTTTGATTTTTTTTAAAAAAATTTTTATTCATTTCATTAAATATTTCCCAATTACAAGTAAATTTTTTTATCATTAAAAAAAATTTTGAGTACAGATTCTCCTCCTATCTCCCGCCTCTCCTCCCTTCTTGAGAAGGCAAGTAATTTGATATTGATTATATGTGTGATGTCATGTAAAACCCATTTCCTTATTAGCCATGTTGCAAAAGAAGACAAACAAAAGAAACAATAAAAATAAAGAGAGTGAAAAAGTACGTTTCGGTCCACACTCAGATTCCTTAGTTTTCTCTCTGCAGGTGGATAGTATTTTTCATCATGGACCCTTGGGAATTGTCTTGGATTGTTTTGATCAGAATAGCCAAATCTGTCACAGTTGATCATTCTTACACTGTTAATGTGTACAATGTTCTCCTATAACCTTTGAATTTTAACCTGGTCTTCAAGTATTTATAGAAATCATTGCCTGACAGAAAACTATAATAGCTTTCTAGACCTGAAGCTGTTGCCCTACCGGATGGTATTTTGATGATTTTACTCAGGAAATAAATGGGATGAAAGTCCAGGACTGAAGCTTCCTCTCTGTTGTCTTTGGCAAGAATGATGTGTGCCTCTGTGTACGACAGGCCCTTTTGAATCCAGGAAGTCCAGGAAACACCCAGCCTTGATAACAGCTTTGAGAATGCTGGGACCAAAGTAAAAAGACAGAAGCAAAAACTCCCTCCAACATGAAGGATCCATTGACAAACTGCTCAGTGAGTAACTTTGTTTGCGTGTGTGTGCACCAGTGTATGCGTACCAGCGTGTGTGTGTGTCTATGTGTGTGTCAGGAGGGCAAGGAGGGGTGCAGGGTTGGGATTTAGCAACTAATGGATTTTCAATAGTGACTTTATACACATCAGGACTGCCAAAGACCGCGGATGATGAAATACAGACAGCTGTGCAAAAAGCCCGTGGTTTGCTTTAGTTCAATGTACAACAGCAAAGGGGGAGGTCAGATTATTTCTTGCTTCTTAGCCTAGCATGCTTATAAATGTTTTTTCGTTGTGTGTCTGCCTTCATATTCTGGTAGGCTGGATGTGCTCTGGCCAGAGGCTACTTCTACAAAATCCCAAGAGCCAGAAAGAAGATTCAGAAAATATAATAGATACCAAATGCAGTGCCTGAATAGGGGGGAAAATCTGGGGTTGATTTTTAACATTGATGTTAAAGACATGATTCAAGTAATTTCCTCATTTTCTTAGAACTTCATTTCTAATCTTTTATTGTAAAAACTGCTCCTTTAAGCTATTCCCTTTTCTTTCCCCCCTTTTTTTGTAACTGAAATCAAGGTTTAGAGGCTATATAGTTAAAAGGTAAAAGGGAATCTAAGGCTGAGAGAGAACCATCCCTCCAGTGTTCAGACTAGTTTACCAAGGAGTTCATTTCAAACCTGGGAAGATCATTGGAAATAGAATTATGGTTAGATGTACAAAGAAATTTTGAGAGTCTTAGCAGAAGCAGGAGAAATCTAAAGCGAGAATCAAGAGGCACCTAGAAAAAAAGATCAAATATTCTTCAGCTATCTGAGCAGCCTGAGAACTACAGAGGATTTAGATGGTGTAGAAAACTGGTAGCCCCAAAAGACTGATGTAGATTCTCTTTTATCTTTTTTAATGAAACAAAATAAAAACTTCTCTAACTGGGAACGTATGATGAGAGGAATGGGGCTGGGGGAAGACAAGAAAGCAAGACAGAAAAGAAAAAAGAAGTCATGAAGGATTATTATTTAAATAAGTTTTGATTATCTGACCAATGCAAGCAGCACAACCCCAAATTAAACAAAATGACAAGGGACCCACCAAATAACCACTAGGAATGAATACATATAAATAAAGCAGACTTACAAAAAATTATTTGACAACAGAGTCATGGAAGGATATCTAAGATCAAAAGAGGTTTAAAGCTGGAAGGGGCCCTTATTTTACAGATGAGAAAACTGAGTCCCAGAGAAGTTGACGGCCTCACCCAAGGTCACTCAGGCAACTAGTGGCTAAAACCTTGGTCTTGTCACTTCTTGTCATGAGCTCTTTGCCCTACAAGAAGAGTAGGAATAAAAATGATGGTGGGATGTGTGACCCTGGTCAAGTCATTTACCCTTTCTAAGCTCCGGTTTCCTCATTTGTAAAACAAGTGTAATAAATTGTCAAGCATCAAATGTGATTATTTGTGCTATCCATTTTATAAATGTAAAATCCACTATAAATAACAGCTATTGTCATAACATATTAGGGCATTTCATATCCTCATAATGGGCTTGGTTGACAACAGATAATTGATGCCAGATGTGAGAGGGGGTATTCCTAATCAGTCCCAGATGTGGTGGTGAAATTCCCAGGACCACTTATCGATACCAGGCTTGAGTGGGTTTGGTTTACTTATAGGAACCATAAATTGGATGAGGATTTCAGTTGTCTACAATCCATAATAGTCAAACTTGAGTCATAATCAATCAGAAGCTCTCATCATTAACTGCTTGACGCAGGGTTAAAATTTCCTGCAGAATTCAATGAAAAATTATTATTATTATTTTCTTTTTGCAAAACAAAGGTAATCAGGCAAGGACAAGGATTAGGAAGGATTAAAAAAAAAAAAACTTCCCCAAAACACTACTAGTTCTCTCTGAATGATTATGATAGTTTGCTTTTCTTTGTGAACCTCAGTCCCTGGCAAATAGTAGGTGCTTAATGAATGCTTATTGACTGACATTTCAATAAAAGCTTTGTAGCTTTGTGTGATAGGTAGTGAAAGCATTATTATTCCCATTTAACAGATGAAGACAATCAATTTCAGAGAAAATAGTAACTCTCAGCCCCCTATTCCACCCCTCCAGCCACTCCAGTAAATAAAGTGTAATAGCACTAGACCTCAGCGTTAAACTCTTTGGTCAGGCAGGTTGTTGTCCTGTGTGAGGATGCTCTGGTCTTGCTCCTTAAAGACGTGTATCATTAACAACAGTGTAGAAACGAGTTTGTGCAGTCCTAAGGTGACCAAGTACAACTCTGGTGGGCTGCTCTGAAGCAGGTTTCTTTCAAACTTTTTTTTTTATGTCCCATCAGCAGCGGGGACAGGGTTCTAATCGAACACTGAGACTTTCCGCTGAACCAAGTGAAACAGCCACCCTATTGCCTAATGTAATTCTGTGATCTTGGGAGAAGCAAGAAGAAATAACAGTAGCTAAAAACAGCGCTTTAAGATTTGCAAAACACTTGATAAATACTACCTCATTTTATACTCACAACAACCATGGGAGGTAGGTGCTCTTATTATCCCCCTTTTACAGATGAGGAAACTGAGATAGACAATGATTAAGAAACTTGACCAGCTTCACATAATTAGTAAGTATCTGAGGCTGAATTTGAACTCAGATCTTCCTGAGTCTAGAACTTTTAACAGCTAAACCAACCTAACCGCCAGTGATAATAATTAACAGCAACAACTAATATCTATATAATGCTTACTGTACTATCTCATTTGATCCTCATAATAATCCTGGGAAGTAGGTGCTGTTATTGCCCCCCATTTACAGGTAGGGAAACTGAGGCAGGCGGAGGTTAAATGACATGACCAACTTCACACAATTGGTATCTGAGGCAATGCTGGAACTCAGGTCTTCCTGGGTCCAGTACTCTGTCCACTGTACCAAGCTGACGAAATAAAAGTAGTGTCTTTTTATCCGTCCAATACTCTTAAATCAATCATCAAGCATTTGTTGAAGCCTTACTGTGTGCCAGGCTGGGTGCTAGACACTAGGGATACAAACATAAAAGTAAGAGAGACCCTGCCCTCAAAGAACTTATATTCTAATAGAGCATAAAAGGCAAGTAGTAGGGTGGTGTTCACCATGGAAGGGAATTTTGGTCTGGGGTAGGCAGTCGCAGGATTTAAGAGTAGAGTCTGCAGATTGTCAGGCTCTTTCTAATAGCTGTGGTAGTATGGATTTGATCAAGAGATAGAAGAGGGTGGAGGGGAGGACATGATATTCATGCAGCCTCAGGGCAGATGCAAGATGGGATGTGAGGTTGGATCTGGACCACCTAGGTGTGGTGAGTTGGGTGAGTTTTCACTCACCCACCCACTAATCAGTACAGTTCTGCCCAGTACAGTAGTTGATCAGATTAACCCCCCCTTCCCACCCCAGGAAGGGTGTGGAGTCTTTGAAGGTTCTATCTCCAGATAAACAGAGAAAGAAAAAAGAAAAAGCAGAGAAAGCAGGGGCAAGAGAGATAGTTAGAGAACTAAGCTGGGGAAGTAGCCCTGTCCTGATAGCTAGTTAGATGCAAGGATGTGCTGTATTTAGATGGAAAGGGCTATTGAAAGTTGTTTGTTAAATTCCAGCATAAGCATTTACAACTCAGAAATCAGCAAGAGGTGTAAATCAGGGTTTGTATTGTTGTTTTGTTGTTTATCTAGATGAGAGAAAGTGATGGATAGGATGTTAATAATGCAGATTAGACTTAAAAGTATGTCCACAATTAACCATGACTATAAATATTCTTGCATGGTGCTCAATTGCAAAATATAACAGGCTCTCCATATAGAAGACAGAAGCAAAGCGTTTATTCAGACACCTGAAAACCAAATCCCAACACCAGGAAACCAAATCCATCATAGCAACACAAAAGTTAGTGAACCACAACTAGCAGAGAGCCACACCATCCTTTAGCCTTTCCACAAACCAATACAAGCCAAACTATCACAGCAGGTGGCAAAAAAACCAACTTTTACTCAAGAGCCTGACTAACTCCTTGACTGAACATCCTCTCTCTCCAAGTTTAGCTAGCTCTAACTCCCAGCTTCTTGTGGGCTCTCTCCACCCTTCAACAAACTCCTCCCACCACAGGCTCCATGTGACTACATTCAGCCTATTAAAGGGCAAAGTTTTTTGGTCTTGAAATTCTTTTAGGCTTATTAAGGGGCAGGGAAGATCTTCAAATTCCCATTACCATTACATGTGCATGCAGTTTTTTAGGAGGTAGGGAGAGTCAGTTGTTAAACTTTTACCAGCATATCCCTTCCTAAATGGGAATGGTGGGGAGGAAGGCAGAAATGATATAAATAAAGGCAGTGTAGTATAAAGAAAAGAGCTCTAGCCTTAGATCCAGGGAACCTTAGTTTGAATCTTCACTAGTTGATGGATAAGTTCAATCCATTTATCTGAGATTCAAAGTCTATATGTGTAAAAGAGAAATAATCTTCTCTACCTGTGAATCCCAGTCTTTTCCCCTGTAAAGTGAAGATAAGTTACACTGAGAAAATTGTCTCCAAAGTGTAGCAATAAGTGTCAGATTTTTTTTTTTAATTTCTGAACACTGATCAAATCGTACTGTTTATTTTCTTGTGCAAGCTTCGACCGTACTTAGAAACAAATGACCCCTTGCAAGAAGACAATGACAA
The DNA here is from genome assembly GCA_028627135.1 of Pseudochirops cupreus. Lineage (NCBI taxonomy): Eukaryota > Metazoa > Chordata > Mammalia > Diprotodontia > Pseudocheiridae > Pseudochirops > Pseudochirops cupreus. The sequence goes on along the minus strand of CM053582.1, from coordinate 303,073,302 downwards.
TATGAGATAATTAAAGAACTCTATTTAGAAACTTAAAATATGAAGAAAAATTAAATGATTTTGTTAAAATATCTACAGTCTCCTACTTGCAAAATACCACCATGAAACCCTATCAAACTTCTCTGTTATCCTCCAGTAACTGGGGAAGCAAATTGTTCCACCATCCTGGAAAGAAAGGAGACCGTGAGCCCATCTTATTTCATATCTACAGAGCAGGGACTGGTTTTTCCTTTTTATTTCCAGTGCTTGGTACAGTGCAGGGTTGTACACAGTCAGATCTTAATAAATGCTTGTTGATTAACTAAGTGTGCTTACCTGTAGGTCATCCAGGGAGCTAATATGATTGGCTGAATTTATTGTGGGGTCTCTCACTATCTGTGCTGAGAATTTGCCAAGGTGCCAGTAACCAACATATCTTTGGAAAGCATCAATTCAATTAATCCAACATAATCTCCTCCTATGAAATAGTGACAGGCCTGATAGATCAAGGGCTTCTGATGCTGATTCATATGAAAGATTAGTAAAATACAGTTTGGATCAAGGGTGAAAGTGGTTTTGTCCAAGACAACTTTCCCCCTACTTTCTCCTGCTTTCTCTTTTTTCTCTCCTCTCTTCTCCTCTCATCTCTTCTCTTGTTCTGTCTGTCCTTTGTTTTCCTCTCCTCTCCTTTCTTCTCATTTCCTCTTTCCCTTCTTTCCCCTCCCTGTAAAAGGTCTTTTCTGCCTGGATCATAAGAATCACAGGATTTTTCACTTATCCCTGGTAATGTATGTTCTGATCCTTTAGACAGGACGTATTTCTCAATAATCAGAAGTATTTTTATACAGGATGTCAAGTGTTTCTAGCTTCCAGCAATACTTGTTCTTCCCAGCTGAGCCTAAAGTACATATAGGGAACATATTTAAATAACTATGAAACAAGAAGAACTCTTCTTCCCTACCTCTCCGCTCTTCTCTCTTCCCCCTTCCCTCCCCTCCCCTTCTCTCCTCCTCCCTCTTTCTTCTCTTTTTTGTACCGGTTCTTAAATGCAGTCATGGAGCTTAGATGAGGTTTCACTAAAGAATGAGACAGATCTCTGATGTAAAATGCAATTGGCCTTTTATCCTGTCATGTCACTCACACGAGGAGAGATTCAGGGCCTAAAGCAAAATACCCATTCTCAGAAGCATGCAGGAGCTGGGGGAAGTAGGGAAGGATTCTGATGGCCTCAGGAACCATGTGCAGATTGGTCTTTAGGATGCAGTAGCAGGAGAAAAGGAATTGCCTTTGGGAGAGACCATTCTCAGACAAGCTCATCAGAAATGAACTCAGGTTAAGGTGAATTTAGGAAGATTTAAATAGTTGCTAATTGAACATCCAGTCTTTTCTATGCAGGCTTTAGTTTTCATTTATAGTTTTTGGTGACTGCATTTGCTCACACTGAACAGGACCTGGAAGGTTATGATCCAGCTTTAAATCCAAGATTACAATAGGCTTTAGTACCTTTTCCTGTGAGGTAGTTAATAATATATTATGTTTATCTTCTGACTAGGGCCAAGTCCAGTCCTGGCCTGATAGCAAGCCAGCTCTGCCTTTTTTAGCCTGTGACAGACAGACAGCTTGGCAGCGGGACTTTTCCACAATTGCAGATTTGTTTCCAGGGCCTAAAACAATGGGTTATGTCTGTGGCCTTCGTGGTGATTTCCAAGGTCCCAGAACCTACTCCCAAATTACTTCCCAACTTGCTCCCTGACCCTTGAAATCTCCCTAATAATGGATCAAGCCTTTCTTTCCATGATCAAATGTAATGCTTAAAAAGGGATTCTCCCTGAGAGAAGTAATTCTTTGATTTAAATTTTCTTCTAGGGGAAAGAATTAATCGAATTAATAAATGTTTGTTAAGGATGTATACTGTGTGTCTGGCTCCACAATTGACACTGTGCATGCCAGGCTCTATACTTGGGACTGGGGAGAAAAAGAGGCAATATTCCATCTTTTTTTTGTGGAGGAAATTTGGAGAACTGAAAGTTTTCTGACATACTCTGCCATCTTCCCAGAATCCTCTCCCTTGGCTGTGTTCTTCATCACTGAAAGAAATTCTCAAATCAGATCAATAGATGATAAGATCATTTATGAGAACTGAGTAGGTCATTGACCTAAACTGTGCTCAATTCTACTGCATTTAGGGAGGAGGGAAGCAAGAGGAGACCTTGATGATATAATAAAACTACTCATATATTGGCAAATTGTTTCTATCAAAAGTTAAAATGGGATGATTCTTTTTCCTGAAGGTGAATTTCAGATATGTTTTACAACTACTAATAAATGCAAATTATCACCATTGGCATACATATTACCCTTGTCAGCATTGCCAAGGTTATCACTGCTCTCTTTGTTAAGTCAAATCTCCCTTAACCTCTGGTCCAGGCCCAAAACCTATCCCTGGAATCCAAGGACACAGACACAAGCAGGATGTGGGTGCTTTAAAATATGTGTCTGTCCATGGGCTTTTTGCATTGTTTTGTTTTTTGAAGGGGGAAGGCAAAGCAATTGGGGTTAAGTGACTTGCCCAAAGTCACACAGCTAGTAAGTGTGTCAAATATCAGAGGCCAGATTTGAACTCAGGTCTTCCTGACTCCAGGGTCAGTACTCTATTCACTGTGCCACCTAGCTGCTCCCCCCCTTTTTAAAAAATAATTTATCAGTTCATCACTGCCTCTCTGAAAATAGGGGACTGTATCAGATCATTTATCAAGATTCCTTCCATATCTAGAATTCTATTACTGTGGGTTTACCAAGGGATATGAATAAATGACATTGTGACACAGGAATGACTGATAGTCTCATGGATAAAAGAAGAATTTGAAAAGTGGATAGAGATAGAGAGCAGGCCCTGAAATTATAAGAACCTGAATTCAAGTCCCACTTCTAACACACACTCACTGTGTCACCCGTGGCAAGTCACATAATTTCTTAGGGCCCTAGGTAATTTTCTAAGTTTATATACTGCAGAGAAGGTGCCCACCTACATTGGTGGAGGAGTCTCCTCATCTGGAAATTCCCTATATGAATGAAATCATAGGTCCAGCCCCTATCCTTACAGTTTATGAAGAATGAGCTTTTCTCTCAAGCCCCTCAGCTATGCATCACCCAATTCAGTCCATTATTTGCGCTGTACGATGTAAACCCTGTGTTTTATCTAATCCTATCACACCTCTCCAATGGGACATGTGAAAAGGAAGGTGAAACTCTCCTACATTATTGGATGTCCACAATGTGTCAGAAGGGCACACAGCAGAAGCCACCATTTAAAATTTCCATTTTGTGATTAAAATCCTATGGTCATTTCTATAAAAATTAACTTATACCTAAAAGCACAAAAGCTTTCTGCTTGTTGTTTTTATGTCTGCGTACTGAATGGATCCATTTTAAATGCTTGGTTCAAGAGACTCAGCTCATTAATAAAAAGTCATTCTTATCACTAGAGGTGAAGGAGAATGAGACAAAACCTTTATTTACAAATATCTAACTTGAGGTATTAAATTATAACACATTTGCATTTTCTAGGATGACAATGTGGTATTTCTCAGCAAAGATAAACTAATATTATTGGTTTAGGATTTGGTGGTGAACAGCAAAAATATTTGTCCAGAGTTTCAGTGGTTACAAAAAAAAAAAAGACAAGTTAAATATTTACAACCCATTCCAAAGAATGACCTTAATTTCTCCTTCTATCTATGTACTTTGCAATCAGTTGGGAAGAACTTGTACTGCTGAGTGTTAGAAACATCTACAATTCATATAGACATTATTGCTGATTTTTCATGAAATCTGATCCATGCAAAGGATGTACCCAGGCCTAGAGGAAAAATCCTACACGATCTTTATATGAGTCAGGCAGAATACACCCAATCTTCCTTTTAGGATTTAATCCAAAGGACATGTATGCCAGTTATAATCATTTAAAAAGAGATTTCCAGGTTTAAAAGTATCCAGGGTTCACAGAGAACCTTTGTCCAGTAGTACTCATCTTCCTTCTCTGTCTGTTTTGTTTCAGTATAATAAAGTGTACAAGGACCTTAAGGAAGTTTCTCAAAATGGAGAGAATTTCTGCAAACAGCTCACATCCATCCTTCAACAAAGGTACAGTACAGATGTTGGCAGTGGGGACTGCTATCTCTTTATTTGCAATGAGAGACATGATTGGAGATTTCCAGATGCCCTGCTTTCTAGAACATTCTGTTCTGTGTTTTTCTGCTTGAGAGGTTGGTTGGAATAGTGATTATTCTCCATCTCATGGAATATAACTTGGGCTCCATTAAAATGACAAAGCAGTTCTACTGGAAAAGCCAGTAGTATCTTTATTTTTCCTTTTAATACTTGGTTGACTTGTTTGTAAACTTTCCTGGTGTTCTGGAAAGGGTTCGAAGATAAGAAATTGGCTCCAAATCAGCCCAGGTCTGATCTCATTTAGAATGTAAACTCTGTGGTTTTGGAATCCCAGTGCCAGTACAAAGTAAATGCTTAATCAATGCTTCTGCGTGGAGGGATTAGAATGAGCAACAAAGAGGTCTAAAAGGAAGCTTAAGGATTCTTCCAGTCCTTCCCCCATGTCTAAACAGAACTGCCCATTAGCCTTACAGATGGGTATCTAGCTTATTTAGATTTCTTCCGAAAATATGTCTTAATTTATTACAGTGATCCATTTCTGGATTTAAAAACCCTGTAGCCAAAGGTCTTTTATACCAAGGAGGGTAAGCAATCCACTCTGATTTTCTCTTCCTTCCCCCTTCCTTCTTCCTCCATCTCTCAAAAATTTTTATTTCTCTCCTAACAGCAAAGTGAAATGATTTGCATGTCTATAGGGGGTAGATTGGATGGTGAGGATAAACTTCAGCCAGAAAATGTTTTTTTGGGCAGCTAGGTAGCATAATAGATGGAGTGCGGGGCCTGAAATAAGGAAGACTCATATTCCTGATGCAAATCTGGCTTCAGATAATTACTAGCTGTCTGACCTTCGGCAAGTCACTTACCCTGTTTGCCTCAGTTTCCTCATCTGTAAAATGATCTGGAAAAGGAAATGGTAAACCAACTCCAGTATCTTTATCAAAAAAACATCCAAATGGGATCACAATGAATCAGCCACAACTGAAACAACTGAACAACCAGAGCAAGAAAATGGCTTTATTAGTCACAAACTGAGTGATTTTAACATATGACCAATCCAATATGCAAATAACCACTTCTATCTTGAAGTTCTTATTGTGTCTGTGACTTGGCCAGGTAAATGAATGAGATCTGAGCCACAATCTGTAGGGCCTCAGTGATCTAGCTGCCCACCATGTTAGATGTGCATGTGGTATTCAAACAGGAGGCCCTGGATGCCATTGGCCACGTCCTTCATGGGGCCATTGTAAAGGGAAGTTTCATCTGCTTCAGATCACTGTCAATATATGAGCTGCCACGGTTATGACTGACTAAATAAAGGGTGAGTGAAAGAAAGAACCTGGGGGATTGCTTCCTGATTCATCTTGATATTTCCTTCTGGATTTTTTCCCTCGATATAGCCATATTTTGTTGGCTTTTCTTCTGCTTTCCTCTTACAAATATAGTTTCATGATCTGAATAGTCTACAAGCAGGGGTATGCTGACCCAGCTCCCATGTTTGTACATTTTGGGGTAGGAGGAGAAGATAGATCTAGTTGTTAAACTTTTAACAGCATACCCTTGCCTTTAAGGTCCTTAGTTCAGTATTAGAACTCAAGGAAGTCCAATGGCATGTTGATTGATGCTATCATAAGAGTACACAGAATGGCATGAGGATACATATATTACTTACCTTCACTGCCATCCAATTTCTTAGGTCCTCCTCTCAGGTCGTCTCTGAAAACTAACCCTGCTCAGGACTGGGGGCAGGTGAGGTCTAGGTAGCAGAAATGGTTTGGGATATCAGTTTTTCATACTCTAGAACCTTTTCAAATACACTCAAAAAGGATAGGTGAACTCCTTGGCACATTTTGAATGCACTAGTTATGATTAGGTGAGATAAGGATGAACACAGAGATTGGAAATAATCCTTTGAAAGCCCGAGGTACCCCTACATATACATCAGTCATCTAGGCTTTTTCTGTTTACCTGTCTCTCTTGCTCCTTCCAGAGCACAGGGCCCAGTCTGCTTGGACTGCATTAACATCTTACCTCTATTCCCTCCACTGTTAGTTTAGGTCCATTTCAGTATGTTCTAAATCTTGAGAAGATTAGCATTGCCATCTGTTCTTGGTCATGCCATTAGTGAACGATGGCATCTATCCACAAACATTTTTGAGGTTTGCAAACGCTCCCTGAGTGAGACAGGAACAGATGCAGGCATTTAAATGACTAGGGATTTCTCCCTTCATACTTTACCTATAGGATGGAGACAGGAGAAAAGTAATTTTTAAAACCTGAAGAGCGTGACAGCTTGGGGGCAATTACATGTATCTCACCAGTAGATACACGAATGACCTAAACACAAAAGATTAATTAAAGTTTTATAGTTAAATTGACAGAGGAGAAACTATTCGAGGTGTGTCCTGCTTTAGGCAATAGTTTAATCCAAGGAATCAACACGAATTTACCAAGCAGCTACTATATGCCAAAGAAGAACTGCCAAGGATCTAACTCTCCATACTTTCTCTACAATACCCTAGAAACCTCTTCACCCTGGAGGCTTACCCCATCCTTAGACTATTTCTCACAGAAATAGAAGTACCCTCTGTCCCTGGAGCCTCTCAGTCTGATTGGCTGGTCTTCTCAGAACCCCCATATTATTTATTTTTAGAAATTTTATTTTTAATTTTATCGATACCATTGTTTTTAGTTTTCAACACTCACTTTTATAAGATTTTGAGTTCTAATTTATTTTCTCCCTCCCTCCCCAAGACGGCATGCAATCTGATATAGGTTATACATGTACAATCATATTGAACATATTTCCACATTAGTCATATTGTGAAAGAAGAATCAGAACAAAAGGGAAAAACCATGAGAAAGAAAATAAAGAGAGAAAACAGTATGCTTCTCTCTACATTCAGACTCCATAGTTCTTTCTCTGGACGTGGGTAGCATTTTCTGCCATGAGTCTTTTGCAACTGTTTTAGATGGTTGTGTTGCTGAGAAGAGCTAAGCCTATCAAAGCTGGTCATTGCACAGGGTTGCTATTACTGTGTACAATGTTCTTCTGGTTTTGCTCATTTCACTTAGCATCAGCAGAACCCCCATTTTAAAGAGGGTACCCAGGCCAGTCGTGTCTTCATTCCTCTCCAGGATGTGCCTCTGACTCTGTGGGTCTTCTGTACAACACCACCACCATCTTTCCCCACTCCTTGATTTTCAGCTACCTTTTATATGCAGTGTTCCCCCATTAGAATGTAAGCTCCTTGAAGGCAGGGAATGTCTTTCTTTCTATTTGTAGTTGTATTCCTTCCTCTTGGGCAGGTAGGTGCTGCAGTGGAAAGAGTGCTGGTGCCGCCTCTCCTCCCCGCCGCCCCCCATAGAGTGCTTGTCCTGAAGTCTGCAAGGCTCATCTTCCTGAGTTCAAGTCTGACCTCAGGCACAACTAGCTGTGTGACCCTGGCCAAGTGACTTAACCCTGTTTGCCTCGGTTTCCTCAGCTGTAAAATGAGCTGGAGAAGGAAATGGCAAACCTCTCTAGCATCTTTACCAAGAAAACCCAAATGGGTCACAAAGAATAGATCACAATTGAACAATAACAACCCAAAAATATAGTGTCAAACTCAAATAGAAATGGGGGTCACTAAGCCATGCATAAGGATCCCTGTGGGGCTTATATTGACTCAGAAAACCACCTATTCACTTTATCCATATTCTATTTTATTTTTTGTGTTAAACATTTCCCAATTATATTTTAATCTGGTTCAGTCCACACCCACTCATGAGTGATGTGAGCTGTATGCCACCTCCAATTGTGTGTGTGTGTGTGTGTGTGAGAGAGAGAGAGAGAGAGAGAGAAGAAGAAGAAGAAGAGGAGGAGGACAAGGAGGAAGAAGAGGAGGAGGTTAGGAAGGATACAGACAAGCAGAACAAGCTTTGGAACTAATGTACTGAATTTTTATGTACTTTTGAAAAATATATACATATAATATATGTATATGTATTTTTCCTCATTTTCAGTGCATTAATAAAGAACTTTAAGGTTTGCAAAACACTTTCCACATGTTAGCTCATTTGATCCTTAGGACAGCCCTGTGAGATAATATCCTTATATTATAGGTTAAAGAAACTGAGTTTGAAAGAGGTCGACTGACTTCCCTGAGGTCACACAATTAAGTTTAAGAGTTGGAGGCAAGATTAAACCCAGATTTTCCTGACCCCGGTCCGGGGCTCTATCCATCCCTTAAGCCACCAAACAGAGCTCCTGTTGAAGTGACATTTCTCTTTGCTTTGATGCTCTGCAATTCCCCGTGTCACACTTAACTTGTTTCCCTCAATTAATAGCTTCAATTTGCCTGTTCCAGCAGAGGCAAGCAAACTTTGATCTGCCTGGAGACACACAGTCATTTTCCAAATGCCTAATGGTAAAAGGACCCCTTTGCCTTTGTAAACCCCATCAGTAATTGCATCAAAGGTTCATTTCTGGCATATGTGTCTGTGAATGTCTGGGCTCCTGCTTGCTCTCGGCCCTAGTTGAAGACAGCCTCTGCTGGGGAAATC
>CM053582.1:302991823-303064111 GCA_028627135.1 Pseudochirops cupreus | reverse complement strand
GCCTGAGTCTTGTGTAGAGAGAAGAGCGCAGTGCTCAGAAGAGCACGTTGCCAGCTCATTTTTGGGCTCTTTCTAATTTGGTACTAATTTCAATCTTTTCTCTACCAAGTTGAGGCTGTGACTGTACACAGAAAGATAATTTGAAAAGTTACTACACTGGTAACTGCTTGTTTCTTGCCAGTAAAGACAAGGCTAATTTAATTTTCAAAAGTCATTTTATTCAGTGTTGCATTGTGTTTTAGTGTAAACACTGGTAGATTTATAGTCAGACAACCTGTGTCCAAATTCTGACTCTTCTTCGTACCTGTGTGACCTTGGCCAAGTCACTTAACCTCTTTGTGCCTCATTTTCCTTATTAGTAAAATTAGACTAGATGACCTCTAATATCTAAGGTCCCTCCCAACTCTAAATCTGTTATCCTAGTCTCTTTATGAAGAAAGCATTCATGATAAGCATGGAGTTTCTGTATAGCCAGTAAGCCTTTAAGCCTTTTCATTTCTAACTCCTAAGTCATATTTCCCCACACAATTTTCCATTGCCCATCATTGTGATGAAGACATCCAGCATCAAACTATATATTGATTTAATTTGGAGGAGCTTATTGAATTCTTTGGAGAGAAAAGATAGTAGATATTAGGAAGTGCCTGTGGGACTTTGAAAGAGTAAAAAAGGGAGGCTGTGTATTTTTATTTTTTCTGAAGATTTTTTTTTCAGGGATCTATGTTTTTTTTTCAATGTTTTTCTTTTTTTAATTTTTTTTTGGTTTATTTTTCATTTACAACATTCATTTCTTTTTCTGAAGATTTTAAAGAAAAAAGAGAGATTAGTGATTGAATAGATGCATTGGATACAGTCCTCCCCAGTGTCATAACTAGGGGTTGGTCCTGAGTGGAGAAGGCCAGGATCAGGAATCCAACCAGGCCTGAAGGATTGGAGAAAGGATGAGGTTGGGGAGATGGTAGAAAGTAGATTTAAACACGGAGGAAAGTATACAAAATTTGGTTAGTCTAGGTGTATGGGGATATGATTTGAGAAAATAGACCTCAAACTATATCAACCTAAGTGAGAAGTTTCAAAGTATACGTGAGATGAGGCCACTATAGAACCAAAGCTTAAGCAGAAACCAACTGACCCCAGTCATCAATCCAAGCTGAGATGGGTGGACACATTGAAAGCAATTGTCAGGGACCTACTTCCAGGGAGACTGTGGTGTACAGGCAGCTGAAAGCAAAAAGTTCAGAAACCAAGGAATGGGAAGTTATGTTAAAAAAAAGAGATTTATTTTATTCTGAACTTAAGAAATAAAACAAGCATTTCTATAACATAGTAGAATAGGGGGGAAAAAAGATAGAATATGAAACTGCAAACATATTATGTACATTTTGCTATTCCTTTCAATATATAATAACATTATCATGTAACTTTTTTTTCTTTTTTCTTCCCTTCTGACTTCCTTCTCTGCCTCACTCTAAGGAAGGCTACCATTAGACACAAATACATCAATATATGTAAAATTGTTCTATACATACTTTTTTTTTATCAGTTTTTTCTCTGGATGCAGATAGCATCTTCCTTCAGAGGTCCTTTGTAGTTGATTTGGGTATCTATAATAGTCAACATGACTTAGTAGCTCAGTTGTTTTTAAAACAATATTGCTGTCACTGTATACAAGTTAATTAACAAGGAGTCTAGGGAATAAATGGCAGTTAGATGGTGTGGTGGATAAAATGCTGGACCTGGAGTCAGGAAGACCTGAGTTCAGATCCAGCCTGGGAAAGTCACTTAACCCTGTTTGCCTCAGTTTCCTCATCTGTAAAATGAGCTGGAGAAGGATATGACAAACCACTCCAGTATCTTTGCCAAGAAAACCCCAAATGGAGTCATTAAGTCAAACATGACTAAAATGGTTGAACAAAAAACCAAGAGAATAAGGCAGGGTACCCCAATCATTTGGATATCAAAGTCTGATGGGGACTACCGACAAAGCTAAGCTGTTGACATAGAGTTCCTTTTATTATTACCCCTGTTAAGGGATAGAATAGATCTCAGAATTAGGGTAAGCTGAATCTTTGGGGGAGATTGTTACACAGCATTTCATAGAAGGTTAGAAGTTTGTGGTTTTAAGAAATCAGTTAGGCCATTATACATAGAAAACAGATTGATTCAATTACTTCTTGAGATCTCAAGTTAATGTCTTATGAGATTTCAGAATTTTACAAAAGAGCTCAAGCCATTTCTCTATGGAAATTCCACTTCTGTTGTTGGGAACAATGAATGTAGAGCAATACCTATATTGTTGTACTGATGTATGTGATGGTTAGCCTGACTGGGTTTGGGGGTTTTTCTCTCTCCAATTTTATTCTTTGTTCTAATAGATGGCTCCATGGATAGAGAAAGGGGTGGCGTGCATGGGAATGATGATGATGCAAAAAAAAAAATACCAAGAAAATTTAGATTTTCAAAAAAGAGAAACTTTACCTCTGATTTCAATATCATTATTTCCCTTACTCTGAAGGGTATTTTAAAAAATAACTGATTTGTCTGATAATAACACTGACACATTTACATGGCATTTAAGATTGCAAAGTACTTTTCTCACAACATTTATGCATGTTTTTGTTTAGTTGTTTCAGTTGTGTCTAACTTGGTGACCCCATTTGGGGTTAATTGGCAAAGTGAAGGGACACACAGATGATCAGTGACAGAGCCAGGCATGGGACTGAGGTGTTCTGATCACAAACACTATCCTCTTCCCACTATACAAGGCTGCCTCTGTGGTTAGCTGCCTATCACACCCAATAGTGGAGAAACTCAATAGGGAATTTCCTGCAGCCCAGATGGCACAGTAGATAGAGTGCCAAGCCTGGAATCAGGAAGACTTGAGTTCTAATCCAGCCTCAGACACTTACTAGCTGTATGACCCTGGGCAAGTCACTGAACCCTGTTTGCCTCAGTTTCCTCATCTATAAAATAAGCTAGAGAAAGAAATGGCAAACCACTCCAGTATCTCTGCCAAGAAAAGCCCAAATAGCATCATGAGGGTCTAAAACAACTGAAAAACAATAGATTTCATTCTAGAAGGTAGCTGAGTGAAAAGTAGGACTTGGTATTGATTTAATAGAGTGTTAGGGCTGGAAGTTAATTTAAATATAATTTAAGCCAATCTGTTCATTTTCCAGATGAGGGTAATGAGGTCAATCAGTCAACAAGCATTTATTAACATATACTGAGTGCCAGCTACTCTGCTAAGTGCTAGTGATACCAAGAAAAGCAAAATCCAGTCCCTGCTCCCAGGGAGCCCACAGCCTACTCCAAGAGCGTGGAAGAGGCTTAACTAAGGTTGCCACAAGTGGATGACATCGTTGGAGCTGTTGCTGTTCCTCCTTAGTTTTTTTTTAAGACAACCAATGATATCACAGGAGATGTCCTGATTTGGGCGTGAATTGGATTTAAGTGATTTAAGTGCACAAAGCCATCAGCTTCACTTTCTCTGCAGTCAGCAAAGTCCAATGGCAGGACAAAAGTCAGGGTGACTGGCAATGGCCTGAGCTGTAGTGGATAGTCTTGGGGTCATCAATGTCTGGTCAAACTCTAAGTGCTCCACAGTGCCTGCTTCAGTCACCTTCATGGTCATTGGAACCAATTGTTCCCATCCATCCATTGGGGGTGGGAAGAATCTTCACCTGCTTGGGGTAGATGCCCCCCTGACTCACCAACTGGTTTGAAGCTTGTTGGTCACCCTCAGCCTGGTTTGGCCCATCTGCCCATATGATTTTACTGGGTGTGACCTCTGTGGATGCTCCATCTTCTTGGAGCCACAGGTGAGAGTTGGAACTAGAAGTAGCACGGTATATCCAACAAGTTACAGGAGGAGGAGTACTGCCATGCGCTAACTTCCTGTTCTAGTTAATTATTTTTATGAAATAGGTGGCAGACTTGGTTAATTCTCCACTGCAGAAGGACTACAAATTATATTAGCTCCCAGTCTTCTGGGTCCATGCTTCTGCTGTCCTATTTTGTATTCACTTAATTTTACTCATATGTGACTCTTTGTGACCTCATTTGGGTTTTCTTGGTATGGAGTGGTTTGCCATTTACTTCTCCAGCTTATTTTACAAATGAGGGAACTGAGGCAAACAGGGTGCAGTGACTTACCCAGGGTCACATAGCTAGTAAATATATGAAGTCAGATTTGAATTCATGAAGATGAGTCTTCCTGATTCCAGGCCAGGCACTCTATGCACTATGACTCTCCCTAGCAACTGCCTTCCTCTTGCCCTAATAACTTAGAGTCAAGAGACCTCAGGTCTAGTTCCAGTTTGGCCCTTTACTAGCTGTGTGGTTCCGGGCAAGTCCTCAGCTTCCTCATCAAATAAGGGAGAAAATTAAAAAAACAACGTGGCGACAGGTGGAAGATTGCACCCAATAGATATCTAAGGTACCTTTCAGCTTGAAGCCAGATCTGTTGTCTGTCAGTCTAATTTTCTTCTCCCTGTATCATACTGACTTTCTTAGGAAGAGATTTATTTTTATGTTGAAAAGCTATTCCTAACCCAGAGCAGTAGGAACACTTCCTCCCCTCCCATCCCCCCAGGTCAAGGAGGTATAGTCCAGGGAAACAGGAGGAGGTTCTTTTCATTATAATCTTTATTGTTCCAAAAGCACTGTGTACAGTCTTTGGGCCTGAGTATCTTTATCAGATGAGGGGGCTAGATGAGAGGGTGTCTGCGGTCCTCTCCATCTTTAAATCTCTGATCCTATGAACCTCACCTGGGGGCTGTCACTCAGATTTTTTTACATTCATTTTTATTCTCTTTTTCTTTATATTGGAAGAAAATTATAAAATATCTAATCCATCTTTACCCTACCGACCTTTCTAGATACTACATTTTGACATGGCACCATTACTGATGATAACTTATTTACTCGAAAAGTAATTTCCCTGTTCTTGATGATGAAAAGTAATTGAAATATCGCACCACAGGGTGCATGCATATGGAGAGCCATGACCAGCAATTTTTGCATTCAAGGGAAATGGTACAAAACATGAGTGAGTATAGTTGTTGACTAACTTGATTGAATGAACTCGCTTTAAGACAAATTCATTTGGGTGGGGGAAGTAGGACAGGCAGGTTTGGGGAAAGGAAATCACCTAGATACTGCCACTAAGGGTGAGGAAGAGGAGGAGGAAGTTTGTCATCTGGAAGCTTTCTGTTATTATTATCTTTTTACCAACCAGGTGATGGTCTTGGTTAATCCTCTATTGCAGAAGGCCTGCAAATGATATCAGCTCTAAGTTCCCTGGCCTCATGCTCCTGTTGCCTTTCTTTAGGTCTAATTATCCATTGTTACAGTTCCATCCATCTGTGTGTAAAGGAGCTGGCTTGGAAACCTAGAATTAGGTCTGCATGTAATGGCTATGAAATATGAAGAACTATTTCCAAATGTATCTTTTGTGAAGAAATAGGAAAAGGTTGTACAAATGAGGCATTCTATACTACCTTGCTTCTGGCAATTTGAAAAAGGGGATTCTATTTTCTCAGATGAGCTCTGTCTTGGAAAGTGACAAACACATGATAAAAAGCTGTTGTCAGAGGACAAGAAGGAGAAAACAATTTGCAGCGACCTCATTCTCTTGGTTCTGAAGGGCATCCAGCTCCAGCTGCAGGGCTGCCCAGAAATACCAAGGTTATTTCAATTGTGTTCAGCAGGAATTTCATCCAAGAGGGCATGAACTGCTGAATTAGACCCATGCCTTATCTCCTCTCTTTTGTTTCAAATCATAAACATCCTGACTTAACAGGAATCAAACTCAGCCAGTTAAAGTGACAATGATTTCTCTTTTGAGATGAATTTAACTCCTGAAGAATGTTTTGGTAAAGGCCATTCAGAGCCCTTGAAGGCTGGGCGTGGGTTGGGAAGAGGTATCAGTCTTAAGGTGACTATCCAGAAAGCACATACAGAATCATTAAATTTCGCTCTCATCCATCCGTATTCTTCCCCATTGTTCTCTCTTGCTTCATTTTGGTTGTTCCTGAAATATAGAGTGATCTGCCGGGGTTTCACAAATGTTCATTAGGGCCTTGAAATGCCATACTAGAGATGAGATTTGTACCTTGCTTTGCTCCGGAGATTTGAATGCTGGATATTTAAAACCCCTTCAGGTCATCAATAAATTGAGACAGAAGGGACTGATGATAAATCTTCCCTTATTCTAAATGCACTAACTCAGGCTTTGAGCCTGCCGGGAAAAGCTGGGTTGGTAGCCTGTGATAACATGATGCCCAATGCTACCTGGCATCCTGAATCCAATGCCAGACTTCGAGGCAGGAGGACCTAGACTCAGATCCCCTCTATGGCACTTATTAGCTATGTGGCTATCAGCCATCCTCTTAACCCAATTCAGCTTTAAAAAGGGGCTGATATTGTTTCAGTCATATCCTACTCTTGGTGACCCCATTTGGGGTTTTTTTGGCAAAGATACTGGAGTGGTTTGACATTTCCTTTTTCAATTTATTTTACAGATGAGGAAATTGAGGCAAAGAGGGCTAAGTGACTTGCTTAGAGTTATATAACTAGTAACTGTCTGAGCTGGGATTTGAACTCAGGAAGATAGAGCCTGGTGCTCTATCCATTGCGCCACCTAGCTGCCACTAATATTACTACTACTACTACTACCTCATTGGATTGTGGGACTCAAAAGAAAATACACATACAGCACTATATAAGCATCGTTCTTCTTGTTATTCCCCAGATTCTGAAATCCTACAAAGACCCAAGTTAAAATACTGCCTCAGACATTTACTGACTATGTGACTCTTAGCAAACAGCTTGACTTCTCTGTTTCTTATTTTATAAAAATAGAAACTATAGCATTGCCTCAGAGGATTACAGTATGGATTTGAAGATATAATGTATGAAGTACTTTGCAAATTATATAAATAAAATAAGTTATATATTCTATATATATAAAGTATATAAATAAAATAAATTTAACCGTTATCATCATCACCATCAATAGTCTTTCCAGTGACTCCTTATTATCTCTATGATTAAATACAGACTTCACTGTGCTTCAAAGAAAATCCTTCACAACCTGAATCCAACCCACCTCTTCCACCTTTCTGAACATTATTTCCTTTTGCGCATTCTATGGTCCAGCCAAACCAGCCTCTCTATTCCTCACACAAAATGGTCAATCTCCCATCTCTGTGCCTTTGCAAAGACTTCTCCCCATTCCTGGAAGGCACTCCTTTCCCCACTTCCACTTCTTAGAATTTCTAGTTGCCTCCAAAGCTCAGCTCAAATGCTTCCACCTACATGCAGCCTTTCGCGATTCTCTTTCCCCCTTCCTACAACCTCATATTTACCTTGTATATATTTATATGTGTATATATTGTCTCTCCTGATACACTGTCAACTCCTTCAGGGCAGAAACTATTCCATTTTTTATCTTAGCATCTTGGATGTGTAGCACAGGGCCCAGCACTTCAATAAAGTTTGGTTTATTGCAAATTACAAAACACTGTAGAAATTCAAATATCATAGCTGTACACCTTCCAAATAGCTACTGATCTATCTGTTACATGGGTGCAGAAGACAGATAGATAGATAGATAGATAGATATATAGATAGATAGATAGATAGATAGATAGATGGATAGATGGATGGATGGATGGATGGATGGATGGATGGATGGATGGATGGATAGATGGATAGATAGACGGAGAGATAGATAGATGGATAGATGATAGATAGATAGATAGATAGATAGATAGACGGATAGTTGATAGATGATAGAAATAGACAGAAGATGATGAATAACATATTAGAAGGAAAGATAGATATAAAGATGTATGGATGGAAGGAAGGAAAGAAGGGAGGGAGAAATAGGGAAGGAAAGGAGAGAGGAAGGGAAGGAGGGAACAAAGGAAGAAGGGAAGGGAAGGAAGGAGGGAAAGAAAAGAGGATGAAAGGTAAGGAAAAGAGAGGGAAAAGGGAGGGAGGGAGGAAGGGAAAGAAGGAAGAAATGGGGAGAAAGAAGGAAATAAAGGAGGGAGGGAGGGAGGAAGGAAGGAAAGTTATTTATTAATTACTTACCATGTATCAGGCACTGTGCTAAGTTCTAGGCATACAAATACAAGCAACCAAGGTAGTACCTATCCTGTGCCGAGGAGCTTACATTCTAGAAGGAAAAGAAACATAAAGAGGAGAGTTAGAAAAGGAATGAAAGGGGTGAACCACCAGGGATAACATGGGGCAAGAAGGTGATGTGGAGGCAGGCCTAAGCAAGACAAGGAAAAAGCTGACGCAGAAGAACAGAGCAGTGGAGTCAGAGGTGGAGGTGATGCGGCCAGTGGTGCTGGAGGAAAGGAGAGCATTGTGGGCAAACTCAGCATCCCCAGACTTCATCTCTTGCCTTCTTAGCAGGCAGGAGCTTTCGTGATTCTGACTATGAAGAGGCAAGATTCAAGGTTGTGTCCATTTGAAAAAGGATGTTTAATTTATTTCACCAGCAGTTCTCAGCCTCCAAATCCCTGTGTATGCAGCTTCTGTTAAGGCAGCACACTGCACACATAAACAAGTCAGGAAAGAGCATTGGCAAAAATTTGGATGTAGAGCTGTTTCGATAAATGCTCTTAGGAGCGGGCAGGTATGGAAGAACCAGAAGGGGCAGCTGGGGAGAAGGGAAGATGAGCCCCAGAGAACTGCTCATTGACTTCTCCTGCAGACTCCTGGGACACTTAGGTCTAAAGGTGAAGCTTCTTAGTGGAATATCTACCATATTGTAATTGAATCTTGTCACCCCAGTTCCTGCTTTTGCAGAAAGTCAGTGCTGAGGACCAAGGGCCCCAGTGAAAACAACCATCTGGTTCTAAGAAGACTCAGCCCCAGTCTGGGGGGCTCAGACATGAAGAGGACCTAGAAGTCAAGCCTGCCCTTGGGCAGAATTGCCCAGTTCAGCTTCAGTAAAAGGGGTTCTCCTTTACTTGGTCTTGCTTTGAGCTTGCAGCTCTCAGCAACTCTGTGATCAGAGCATCCTATAATCCTAGCAAATGAACACTATTGGCTTGTCCTGTGGCCAGCATTCTCTTTTTGAACAAGAACCTTTGACAATTGTTCTGAGTGACCTTGCTCAGGTCACTCAGAGGTAGGGTGGGTTCATCTCTGAGATTCATTGGTTCCAGTTCTAAGCCCTACAGTCCTTGGATCCTATGCTGAGTTACCAAATTGCATGGAGCCCCTAGGAGGCAGCATGGAGTAGTGGAAAGAGCCCTAGCTCTGGAGGCAGAGGACGTGGGCTCAAATCTTCCCTCCTCTGCTTCCTGCCTGCTCAGTTTTCTCATCAGTAAGATGAAGAGGTTGAACTATATGGCCTTGTGATGTACCTTCCAAGTTTGGTTTTATGATCTGTCTCAATATTTTTATCAGCTTAAAACATCTCTGAGAGCAGGTTAATAACTGGGATCAGGAAGATCACAAGAGGAAATCCACAAGAAAAATGAGTTAAGTGACGCAGTGTTTAGATTCTGGGTCTGGGGTCAGGTCAAAGTTGAAATCTAGCTTCAGATACTTACTAGCTGTATGATCCTGGCCACATCACTCAACTTCTGTCAGTCTCAGTTGCTTGAACTGTGAAATGGGGATAATAACAGCACCTACCTCTCAGAGTTGTTGCAAGTATCAAATGAGGTAATATTTGCAAAACAAATTGGTGGTGGTGGTGGTGGTTGTAAAGCCAAGCATGAGCAGCTTTCCAGAGGACAGATGCTGTGAACAGCTTTTCAAGATTCTGATTACGCAGTATAGTGAACTATCTATTTATTCAATAACAAATCAGAACAAAACATTCAGAGAAAATCAAGGTATAGCATTCACAATGTTACAACTTATCACAGAAAATCAAAATAAAACATTCACCATGTCACAACTCAACAACTTATCACTAAAATGGCCACATAGTTTTTTCCAAAGTGGTCACATAGTCTTGAACGAAGTACAATCATTTAGTCAATCAATCACTTAGTAACTCAATCATTCAATCATAAAGTACAAAATGTCAAAGTCCTCCACCCATGGGACACACTAAGTTACAAATCAGTCACTATTAGTCATTAGTCACTATTCAATCATCAATCACTACTCAATAATCAGTCACTACTCAGTACCTTCTTAAGGGGTAGTGGAAAATACACAGGCCATCCACCCCTCAGTCACAAGTAAATCACAATTTCATCACTACTCAGTCCTACGGAGAGGTCTTTTCATCTTGACTTGGGGCAGGCTTTCAGCTTCCATGGCTCCTCTTCCATGGTCACACTCCCACTTGAATCTAACCAACTGCCACCTGAGTTCAAAGGCAAACAGCTCCCAGCTCCTTGTCCAGCTCCCCATGCAGTTCCTGCTCCACATTAGAGCTCACAGTGTCCAGTCCATCTCAAATCCTTCAAAGTTTCTGTTGCTGGGAAGACAAGGCTAAACAAAGCCACAAGAACATTCATACACATTAACAAAGCCACAACAACATTTGTACAAAATACCGGCACCACAGTCATGCTTCCTCAGCCTTCTGCAGCTCTGGTGGGCCCTGAGAAATCCTCACCAGCTCCAGATGGCCCTCAGAAGTCTTAAGCAGCTTCATTCTCAAAATCAAAATCACTTTCTCCCATTCTCAAAATCAAAATCACTTTCTCCACAGAAGTTCCAGTCCAACAGCAGCAGCCCAGACTTCAGGTACTCATCCCAAGAAGTTCTGACTTTCCCAACAAGTGTTTTTCCTTATATATGGTATACACACACACACACACATATATATATATATGTATATATATATACATGTGTGTGTGTGTGTGTGTGTGTGTGTCTGAGGCCAGATTTGAATCCAGTCTTCCTGACTCTAGGCCTGGCACTCTATACTGTACTACCTAGTTGCCCAAAATAGAGATGAAGACTGATAAACATCTTCCTGTTCTATAAATGAGAGGCTTTCACTCAAGTCAGAAACAGATTCATTAGCTCTATGTTATAACTGTGCCACCTAAGTGCCCTGCAAAGCCCAGTGCCTAGCACTAATAGTCACTATACAAATGCTCATTCCTTTCTCTTCAAAGAAGAGATCTGGTGTGCTCTCAGGGTCTTGAGGGTGTTGATGTTTCTACCAGCTTTCTCCCTCAATCCTGTGACACTTTCATATTTCTCAAATGGAGCCTGTTGCTAATCAAAAAAAGTATTATTTTAAAACTTACTGGAAGTGTTATTTTTAACTTCATTGTTTTAAAAGTCTTTCTTTACAGTGAAGCATTTGCTACAATTTGGCAATGAGCCAGCCCATTACAGATAGATGGGTTTCTGCATCTTGGTCTTCACATGTCTTCTATTGGTCTTTTTCTTACCAAAAGTAGCTAGAGTAAACTGTATCCCAAAGAGATTAAAAAAGAGGGGGAAGGGAAAAGGACTTATTTGTACAAAAATATTTATACCAACTCCTTTTGTAGTGGCAAAGAAATTGGGGAATGGTTGAACAAATTGTGGTATATGAATGTAAAGGAATACTATTGTACTATAAGAAATGACGAGCAGGATGATTTCAGAAAAACCTGGAAAGACTTACATGAACTGATACAAAGTGAAGTGAGCAGAACAAGGATAACATTGTACATAGTAACAGCTATGCTATACAAGGATCAGTTGTGAATGACTTAGGTATTCTCAGCAATACAACAATCCAAGACAACACCAAAGGATTCATGATGAAAAATACTATGCAACTCCAGAGAAAGAACTGATGGGGTCTGAATGCATATTGAAGCATACTGTCTTTCACTTTCTTTACTTTTGTGTGTGTGTGTGTGGGGGGGGGTTGTCTGTGTTTTCTTTCACAACATGACTAATATAGAAATATGTTTTACATAATTGCATATGTATAACATATCAATTTGCTTACCATTTCAGGGAGAAGAAAAGGGAGGGAGGGAGAGAATTTGAAACATTAAATTAAAAAAAAACAAATGTTAAAAATTCTTAAATGGGAAAAAATAAAATATTATTTAAAGGAAAAAAAAAAGGAGAGTAAGTAAAGGCATAAATAGCTGGATAGGAGCAAATCAACAAGTTAGCAAGGGAGCATCTGAAATCTGAATCCTATTCCAGAAGGAGTCCATGCTATTTTCTACTGTGGAATTATCTTTAGTTAATTTTTGTGGAAAGTTTTAGTTATTAAGAGTTTCTGGAGGTTCCTGAAGTTACACCTCAAATGAAAAGAAGACATAGCAAAGTATCACAAAAGTAATTAATATCAAAGATAGATTCTAATGTTTGAAAATAAAGCATGAAACAAAAACTTCTCAAGTTCATGTGAAAATGGAAAACATCAGGCAAATTGCACTTAATTTCCTGTGTGCTGTGTGTCCTCAGTAAAAAGTGAGAAAATAAATAATAATATTCCCTCATTTCATCTGCTGATGTCTCTGTAAAAAGGGCAGCTTCCTCACAATAAAATTAGTTTAATGCTGTAATATACTGATCTGCACAGAACTACAAAAGAGTTGGTCTTAGGAGGGCATGCCCCAAGCTCCCTGTGGGGCTCTGTCCAGGCTATAAAGTAATGGAAATTGTGATTGCCAGCCTTGGCTTTATTATCTCTGTGGCTTTCCATGGTTAGGTTCCTGTTTGGCTAATTGAATCACAATATGTCATATTATTGCCTCCAGTTATAATGTAGAGCTAATCCAATTAGTTTGGGTGCTACTTGGAAATCTGTTTCTGACTTGAGTGAAAGCCTCTCATTTATAGAGCTAGAAGATGTTTATCAGATTCTTCGTCTCTGTTTTTGGGCAGCTAGGTGGCACAGTGGTTGGGGTCCTTGACCTGGAATCAGGAAGACTTGTTGTCTTGGGTTCAAATTCGGACTTAGACAATTACTAGCTGTGTGACCCTGACCAAGTCACTTAACCCTGTTTGCCTCAGTTTCCTCATCTATAAAATAAGCTGGAGAAGGAAATGACAAACCACTCCAACATCTCTGCAAGAAAACTCCAAATGGGGTCATGGAGAGTAAGACACTACTCAAACAACAGTCATCCA
This sequence comes from Pseudochirops cupreus, assembly GCA_028627135.1. Lineage (NCBI taxonomy): Eukaryota > Metazoa > Chordata > Mammalia > Diprotodontia > Pseudocheiridae > Pseudochirops > Pseudochirops cupreus. Next base: position 303,051,028 of record CM053582.1, on the reverse strand, counting down.
TTTTACAGGGATAGACACTTTCCCTTGCCAAGGAAACTCCCAGGTGAAAAAACTCTCTACTAATACAAATTGACACTTTCTCTATCATTTATAATCTTAGAGAGTTGCATAGAATGATAACTTGCTCAAGATTAAAAGTAGGTGTCTTGAGATGATACTTGAACCTAGGTATTCTGGGTTTTGAGGTCAGTTCTCTATCAATTACTACACTAGATTGTTTCCCTGTTTAATATAATTATTTAATTTCTGCCAGCTTTCAGCTGTGTGTGCATGTGTGTATATGCTTTTGATATGATGTGTGTGTGTATGTTCTTCAATGATGATGTGTGTATATGCTCTTTGATGATGTGTGTCTATGTGTTCATGTATACGTGTGTGCGTTCTAATGTGGTTTCTATATGACATCATTTGAAGGAACTTGGATACTTAGTCTGGTAAAGAGAAGTCTCTGAAGAGACATGATAGCTGTCTTGTCTAGTTTTTGAAGTGCTGTCTAGTAAGAGAGATTAGAATCGTTCTGTGCCCCAATCCTCTGGAGATTGCTGTTTGTCTTGTTCTTGAAGAGGACCCTGGCATGCAAGTGAATTGGATTTAAGTGAGAGAGGGCCATTCAACTCTCCAGCCTCACTTTCTCCTCTGGAGCCATGTTGGTCCAGAGGCCAGACACACATCGGGATGACTGGAGATGGCCCAGGATGCAGTGGGAGACCTTGGCCTTTTCAAGCTAAGATCTTTAATAGGTCTCAGTTTGACTGAGGCAATGCCCATTCAGTGATTAAGGCTTAATAAGAAATGAGGCAAAGAATGGCCTCTTAAAAAAATGTTGATCTGGGAGGGGAAGACCCTCAGGGTTTTTGGCTAAAACAGAAACAATTGCTATTTACATTCTTTCTGAGCCAACCAGGGCCCAAATAAGAACCAAGTAGGGTTTGGCCTGGGGAGGATAGAACTGGGAGTGATGAGAAGGTTCACAGAAGTAGACCTGGGTTTGGTGTATAGAAGAACTTCCCAATTACTAGAGCTGCTCCAAAGTGGAATGGACTGCCCTCGGAGGCAGCGTGGATGCCCTCGTTGAAGGTCTTCAGTCAAAGACTAGATGGTCAACTGTTGGTTTTATTGCAGAGACAATTATTTGATCACATATGGGTTGGACAAGACTAAGAGTTCTTATCTTGTAACTCAAGGATCCATGGATATAGATTTCAGGGGCCTTGAATTTTAAAATTCCATCATTATTTCTTTTAACTCCTAACTCAAATTTAGCATTTGTTTCAATGTGCATAGAAACTGGCACATAATAAGCCCTCAGTAAATGCTTCTTGTTGGTGGTGATTATTTAAAAACGTTATTAAAAGAATGTATAAAGAAGCAAGAGGAGAAACTGGGTAGCTTTGAAAACAACGTGTAGTATTTATTATATAGGTTTCGTTAAAATGGAAATTTGCTATTTTATATTGAATCTTCTCTTATGTTCAGCTGTATACATAGCTATGTTTTTTTTCTTTTCTCATTTTGTATTTGTTTAAAATGAATTTTAAAAATTAAAAAATAAATAAATTATATATGTATGTATGTATGTATGTATGTATGTATGTATGTATGTACCCAAACCATTATTCTGAGAAGGGGTTCATTGGCTTCACCAGAATATCAGAGGGCTATATGACAGAAAATTAAGGATAAGAACACCTGAACTAGATGGCTACTGAGATACTTTCCAGCTCTGAGATTCTAAGAGCCTAAGTTGCATCTTGATTTATGGTTATGTCCTTTCCATTGAACATCTTGTCATTCTGTTGACAGGGCTAACCTAGAGATTAGTTATGCCAAAGGCCTTCAGAAACTCGCAAACAGACTCACCAAAACACTCCAAAACACAAAGAAAAAGTAAGTAATGTGGAGTGAGGAGGGGAGGAATTGCTCTTTAACAATGATAATAATAATAATAATAATAATAATAATAATTAATAATAATAATAATAAAGTATGTGTCTCCTTTCTAATTATCAAGATGATAGAAATGAAAAATAATGTGTGGTAAAACTTGGCAAAGGGTCAAGAAGGAAGTACTTTCTCTTTTGTTTTTGAGGTGATCATTAGGATGCTGTAAGTATATACTTGGAGGTAATCTAATTAAACTTTTGGCATGTAGAAATGACAATGAACAGGGGTTTGAGTGCAATCACAAATCACAGCCGTTATAATTGGAAAGAGGAGGAAAGAGGAAGTCTTCCAGTTCTCAAAAAGTCTTAGAGCATTGTGTGGCAAGGGGACTCTCAGCTCTCACAGGAAGCAAATATTGGATCCTATTTTCTGAAAGTCAGTCAGCCTTTCTGGCATGATTCAGTCCATTCATTTATTCAACAAACAGCAATTAAATTTCTTAAAGGCAAGGGCTGTTTTTTTGTTTTTGTCTTTGTTTACTAGAACAGTGCCTGGTACGTATTAGGCACTTAATAAATGTCTGTTTAATGGTTGTTGAACTGTCTAAACACCCATGGAGTATGGAACACAGTGCTGTGTGCTGGTAAAGACAGAAAGCTTAAGTAATAACAGCTAACATTTAAACATATGCACTATGTGCAAGAAAACATATTAACCACTTTATAAACATTATTTTATTTGCTCCTTATAAAAACCTGGGAGGTAGGTGCTATTTATCTTCATTTTACAGATGAGGAAACTGAGTTCAATAAAGGTTGAATGACTTGCCCAATGTCACATAGCTAGGAAGTGTCTGAGGCCCGATTTGAACTCAGGCCTTCTTACTTCTAAGCTCCTCTCTCTAGCTACTGCTACCCAGCTGCCTAACATAAGGCATGGCTCATCAGCTTACATACAAGTAGTCAGATAAGACACAAATGTAAACAAATATATAATATTATATACCAAGTACATCAGAGATATATAAAATAAAGTGCTACATAAAGTCTGAGATGGGACATTGCTATCAAACAGTGGGTTTCAGAGAAGGCTTCATGAAGGAGGTGGCATTTAAATTGGGCCTTTATAGGATGGGTAGAAAATTTCTAACAGGTAAAGAAGAGGAGGAAGGAAATTCTAGGGATGGGGTAGTGTTACTGTGCCACTAATAGTCAATGCTTTGAGGAGAAGACATTGCCTGAACAAAGGTATATTGGTAACAGAGCATAGAAAGTGCTTGGGGTTCATGGATAGCCCAATTTAGTTATAACATAAAAAGGAAAGAAGGAGGGAAAGAAGGAATCAAGGAAGAGATAAAAGAGAAAGGAAGAAAGAAAAAGAGAGAAGGAAATAAAGAAAAGAGCAATTATTAAGCACCTGCTATGTTCTAAGTCCCATGATAGGTACTAGAGAGTATATATTCATATATATGTATATATAGGTACTGAAGAGTATATATTCATATATATATAGATATATATAGATATAGATATTTACACACACACACACACACACACAAATGTTAATCAATTCTTGCTCTCAAGGAGCTTACATTCTGATGGGAGAAGACAACAAATATAGGAGAATAGTGGCCAAAGAAGGGAGCTTTGGTCTGGGAGGACTCAAAAAGCCAAAGCACTGTGTGGCAATGCATGAGACATCTTGTGGCAGGGATGTTGAGTAGAGCCATAGGATAGTTGATTTCATATCCTTTCTAGAAGCAGTAGTAATATTGATTTTATTACTGTTCCCAGAGCAAAAGGGTGGAAATGGGGGCAGGAGAGGGGAGGAGTAGGTATATGACCGCAAGGCTCTTGGCAAGCTATCCGGGGCAGATGGGTGGATAGAATATGAAGCACAATTCAGGCCACCTACATGCAGTTGTTTAGGTTCATGGGAGAAAGTAATTAGGCAAGGTTGAAAAAGTATCATGGCATTAGATTAAAGGCTTAAATGCCAAAAGAATAAGTCTGACATTTCTCAGGGATTCAGAAGAGAATATTTTTGAGCAGATAAGTGTCATGACTAAACCTCTGAATAAGGAAGATTACTTTGACAGTGTTATGAAGTGTGGATCAGAAGAGGGTAAGAGAAGAAGCAGTGAGACTGTTAGAAAACTGTTGTGATAATTCAGGCTGATGAGGGCCTAGACTATGGTGACAGCAGCAGAAATATGAAGGCGAGGACAGCTGTGAAAGATGTTGCAGAGTTAGAATTAGCAGATCTTGGTCATTGATTAGATCTAAAAGGCAAGAGGGAAGGGTCAAAAATCACACCAAAATTCTAAATATGGGACAGAGTCCTTCGGACAGAAACAAGAAAAGCAGGAGTGCTTGGGGGAAAGATAATAATCTCAGCTTTAGACTTTTGGAATTTGAAATGATGGTGAAGATGGCCCTAAGTCAATCAGTCAGCAGGTATTTATTAAGTGCTTGCCATCTGGCAGACACAGGGCTTTCTACTTCTTCAGAATCTAGATAGACATATATTTTTAGTTTTAGAAACATTTGTTAAAATAATTGAGGGACTGGCTCTAGGGTTGCTGGTATCCAAACCAAATGAATTCTTTCATCTTTAAGATTCAGCATTTTTGTATTTCCTAATACCTAGCACCCTCTGCTACCACAATGAAATAGAAACCAATATCCTTACCATCATCACTAATAAATGTATGTTAACATTTTTCCTGGATCCCTAGATTCTCTCCTTTAGTTTTCATCAGAAATGGGTTTAAAAAATCCTCAAGAAAAAATTAAAAGGCAGGAGAAAATTCAGTATGTTTAGTGGTTACTGCTGGATGAACTGTATTAGCTCCTTCTATTCTGGCATGGAGGATTACCTATGCCTATGGCAAGAATCAATCCCATAGAGAAGTGGTAAGTGGATTGGGGAAATATTTGCACCCACTGCATACCGTACTGTGTGGTAGACATGACGCTTCTATTCTATCAAGTTTATTGTAGAATTTGAAACCAAACTCTTTTGCCCTTTGTGTCTATTTCTAGTTGCATTTGTGGTGCCTGGACCTTTGCATCTGAGAGCATGAAATCAGCTGCTGACTTGCATCAGTAAGTGTTAATCACCACCACCATTATTCCAAACCCAAAGTGGGCTATAAATATTTTACAATATGCACCATCAACACTTCACATAAGACTTTCCTTGTTGTGTGAAATGGTTACTCTATGTATGTTTACGTACTGTTTTTCCCAGAAAAAAAATTAGGTGAGTATAAATCTTATTTCCCTTGTATACCCATCCTGTCTGTCTTTCTTTTGTGGGGTGGGATCTTTCTTTTCTCTTTATTTTTATTTTTAGTTTTCAACATTCATTTCTATAAGATTTTGAGTTCCAATTTTTTTTCTCCCTTCCTCCTTCCCCTACCCCTTCCCCAAGACAGCAAGCAATCTGATATAGGCTATACATGTACAATCCTATTAAACATATTTCCACATTAGTCATGTTGTGAAAGAAGACTTAGAACAAAAGGGGAAAACCATGAGGAAAAAAAAGCAACAACAAGAAAAGAGAAAATAGTGTGCTTTGATCTGCATTCAGACTCTATACTTCTTTCTCTAGATGTGGCTAACATTTTCCATCACAAATCTTTTGCAATTGTCTATCAAAATGGGTCATCGCACAGTGTGGCTGTTACTGGGTATAGTGTTCTGGTTCTGCTCACTTCACAATGAGTATAAATTCTAACACCATGCTTACGTGTGCTTTATGCTCTGTCCTCAGAAAACTTGGCAAAGCAATTCAGTTAGAAGCAATAAAACCAACTCACCAAGTCTTGAGTGCACAAGAGAAGAAGAAAAGAACAGTGAGTCTAATCATTTCTGTATTGTTTTGTGACAGGTTTCACTGGCTATTTCAGGGCAACTAGACTGAACATAACATGGCAGCAATGATCAATGAATCAATCAACAAGCACTGGTTAAGGACCCGCTGTATGCCCGACACTGTGCTAGTCATTGGAGTAAGAAATACAAAGAACCAATCCCTAAAAGCAAGGAACTTACATTCTAATGTAGGAGATAATAGGCACATATCCCATTACCTACTCAATAAACATAAAGAGAATAAATCCAAACTTAATTAATGTGCAGTTTGAAAGTAGGCAGTGCCCCAAATATATGAGACCACAATGCAAAGGAGCTCTGATTTTTGTCTCCCTGGGGGAACTTCTGGTGTGGAAACTCCTTCTACTGATGTGGATTGCAACTTAATAGATAAATGATTTAGTAGATAAATCCTAGGGAGCTGCCTGATATACATAGAAGTAGAATGACTTTCCCAGGGTTACACAACTGTCTGAGGCCAGATTTGAGCTCAGGTTTTCCTACTCCACACCCAGCACTCTCTTCACTGAGCCACCTAGCTCCCTACTATAACAGCAGTGCATGTAACAAGTCAATTCAAAAGATTTATTATGTACCTGTCCTGTATTGTAGTAGCTGCAGAAGATACAAAACAAAACAAAAAGCAGTTCCTGACCTCAAGGAATTTATATCCTAATGGATTACAAAAGGATGATCATGTTTCCCAATTCACATTTGTTGTTCAGTCATTTTTCGTCATTGTCCAACTCTTTGTGACTCCGTTTGGGGTTTTCTTGGCAAAGATACTGGAGTGCTTTGTCATTTCCTTCCCCAGCTCATTTTACAGATGAGGAAACTAAGGTAAACAGGGTTAAGTGACTTGCCCAGGGTCACACAACTTATACATGTCTGAGGCCAGATTTGAACTCATGAAGATCTTTATTCACTGTGTCACCCAGCTGCCCTTCCTAATTCACATACATTTCTTTCAAATTTTTACAAGATTTCAAAATTTCTTACATCATTGAATTATTTGAGACTAAAACCTGTGTCTTTTCCACATCTTGGAGACAGTAAGACACACAAAAACCAAGATAACTTGGACTCTTTTCTTGGGAAAGGAATCTGTTGATGGGATTGGAAATCTCAATAAACTATGGTTGAGTTCCTGCCAGGCTTTTGAAGTTAGGATAGTGACTCACTGAGAAGAAAGCATTTTTAAAAATGAAAAACTTGTATTGTTTTTCTCTCCAATAAGCTGGATAATGAAGTCGAAAAGATGGCGAATCTGGTTATTAACAACTGGAGTCAGCAAATTAAGGCAAGTTTCCACACACTGACTTTTGCATAAATTCATTTGTATAATACATGTATTTGTGTGCATAAATGTGACATTGTGTATTAATGTTAGAATTCTGTTAGAGAAAACCACCTCCTCACCAGAGTAGATGTGTATATATTTACCTACCTGTCCAATAATCCCTCCATCTCCCACAGAAATAAAGGGGAATGGTTTTGTGTGTGTTAAAGACAGTATCTGCAGATCAAATGGCATATCCTGCTCCAAACCTCCTGCTGTGTCCATGTCCGACAGTCCTGGACTGTAGATGGCCTTAGTTATTTCCTCCTTTGCTTCCTCTGCAAAGCAACACATCTGGTCCACTGACCCTCCATTTAGTTGAGTCTAATAATAGATTATGTACTTCCAATTCTTCCTGGCTTGCATAGCATGCCAGAATAGAATCATAGTGGTATGTACCCTACTGAATTCTATATTGAAGTGCTACCTTTTAGATTTGGTAAGTGGATATATACTACATAGCATGAAGCAAGAACTTTGGCACTCATTACTCAGAATAAAAGGCCTCCAGTGCCCTCACTATCTTGTGAACCACAGTAATAATTGTTGACATTTCCTAGTGCTTGAAGGTTTGCCAAGGACTTTACAGATGTGTCATATCATTTGACCCTCTTAACAATCCAATAGTAGGTACTACAGGTATTATTGTACCCATTATCAAGGGCAGCATTCAAACCAAGGTCTTCCTGACTCCATGTCTAGTTCTCTCCCCAAAATACCATGTTGCCTTTCAATCAGTGAAGCCCTTTCTTATTCATTCTTCAAAAGATTGTCATGTAGCTCTTTTATGCATAGTGCCATTACTAAAGACTGCTGAAGGGGACAAGATATATCAATAAAAGGTTCAGTCTTTGCTCTCCAAGAGCTTACCAGTCAAACTGTAGTGACCGCAGGAACACTTAAAGTAATTGTGTGAATACCAGACAAAACTGTCAGTTATGGTACAGGGGAAAGACTGATGGATTTGGAATCTAGGGGACTTGAGTTCAAATCCCAGCTTGGCAGCTTTCTCCCTGTGTGTCCTGAGACAAGCTAAATGGCCTGTGTGGACTTTAGTTCTTTATCAATAAAATGAGGGGGCCACATCAGTAACTGCTCATGTCCCTCCTGCTGCTAAATATGTAATCCTGAAGGCAAGGTTTTGCAGGTTCTTGGGTAGTGCAGTGATGGATGGAAATTACATTTGAAAGTACTTATTTTAGCAACTTGTTATAAGGTAGAATTGGGAAGAAAGAGGTTTTGACACAGGGAGAACAGCTAGTCCAAGGGTAAGATAATATCGTATGAGAATCCAAATGCACTACCCTCAACAAGAGGTTTTCTACTGTCAACTTCCAACTTCATTTTTTAAACCTGAGCCCCTAAACTATATCCTAGGAGATGGGGTCAGAAGTTCGTATCAAGCAATGAGAGGCCCTTTCTGATATAATGGGATTATTTCTACTTTTAGGGTTTCCTGTGATGCTTCCTCCAAAATTGGAGACCTTTTCAGAACCAATGAGTTAAAATATTGTTTTAAAAAATTAGTTAATGCACTAATATGGATTGAATAATGCATATCACAATTAAAAGGAACATATTTACAATAAACACTCTCTAAAACCAGCCTGTTTAACTAGCCTTTTTACTTATTATTCACTCCTGGAATTACGAACTTCTCTCAAATGTGTTTTTTTAAGAATTTGTATTCTAAGAATTTTCTTCTCTGTAAAATGAGGGGACTAGATCTATAATTTGAAAAGCAAATTTTTTTCACATTCTTGGGCAGGGCAGTATTGCCTTAAATGTGGAAACACAATGGACAAAAAGCCAGAAATAATGCCCGAAGAGCTAATGATATTTCCAAAAACAATTATTTAGGGGGTCTGTTATCTCAAAGGCATGGGTATTCCCTCCAAAGCTACAGAACACGACCCAATCATTCCTCCCCATTCTGTGGGAATCCTCATGCACATCCTCCCAAAAGTTCACTGTAGAAGATCCACTCACCCACCCTACCTGGGGGTCTTTCTTGCATTCTCTTGGCATTTCTCATGTACCACCTGAGTTTTCTAAGCATTTCCCCTCACTCTCCCATCTGACCAACCTCTTAATTATTTTGATGGCATCCTTTAGTCAGCTTGAGAAGCCTAATTCCTCATTTGTAATGTGTTGTAGTCTGATCACACCCATCACATGCCTTTCCATTGCCCTTTGGGTGACCCTTAACTTTGATTCTACAGAGATTGTAATATCCATGACTCAGAGCCACATAACATCACTGGCAGAATATTGGGGTTAAAAAAGATAGATCTTTGTTTCAGAGAAAAGTTTAAAGTCATTTAAAGAACTTTGTGATTTCCCAATTTCTAAGTAAATAATTTATTTTTTGCAAAGCAGGAGAGAAGTGCCGAGCATAAAGTTCTCAAATGGAGAATTTGCTCCATGGTTAGAATCAAAGGAGTTGGATAGAAAAGGCTTCAAGGACCAAGTGGTTCCCTTAAATACTGAACTATATGTTCTCCCTTGAATCCCGGCTATCTAAAAGGAAACCTTTGATCCTTTCTCCCTTGAACAGCATTTCAGGGACACTATCCACATTAAAATTGTTCCAGCTCTGCTTCTCAAGGTGAATGCTAAAGAGAAAGGAGGATAGAGCTGTGGCTGTTTGTTTTTACAGTATTCCTAGAACTAGAATGAGAAAACATTTGATAGTCATTTAATTCAAAGCTATTTCAGGAATGGACAACTGAAGACAACTGTCCTATCCAAACAGAGCTCTAACAGCTAATTTTATCTCCAGAGAACATTCAGACTGATTACAGACAATATACATAAGGTCTTATGAGTCTAACCTCAATCTTAACACACTCCCAGGTTTTAAGCATTATTAATTAGCCTTAGGTGATTTACAGAAAGTTGGCAGGTGGATTTATCATGGTCCTAGGTTACTGGCCAAGGTAGTAATGCTTTCTCCTCTCAGAAGGCAAGCTATTCCATGGGGCACCTGTCAGATACCTAACTGCTCAATGAGAGTTGTCTAATTCTGGGCAACACATGGAATTTTTCCCCTTCTCATAAAGGTTTGAGGGAGCCACAATTTCATTTAATAAATATTTATAAAGCATCAATAATAATAAAGCATTGGGCAAAGCAACAGCGACATGTAGATAAAAACTAAATGGTCCCTGCCCTCAAGGAGCATATATTCTACTGGGGGGAGATAATGAGACACATATGATATGATTGATATAATAAAATAATAAATATAAAACAAAGTGAAATGTGATAAAGGCCAAGACAAGGAAGGGGAGACACAGACAATGTTCTCGAGAATATTATTGAAATCCCTTTAGCTAGCAGAATTGTGGAAGGCTTCATGGAAGAACTAGGATTTCAGCCAGGTTTTGAAAGAAGAAAGGAATTTCAACAGGCAGAAATATAGTGAAAGCATAGGTCCCAATGGGAGATGTCCTGAACTAATGCCTGGAAATGAGAAAGTGAAAACAGAGAACACAATTGGCTATAACATAGTGGATGAGGGGGATTAATGGGAAATAAGGCAAATTGGATCTAGTTTGTAGAGAACTTTAAATGGAAAAATGAGTAGTTTGTGTTTTATGATATAGTTTTGAGGCCACTAAAGGTTTCTGAGCCAGGAGAATGAGATGATCAGACTTGTACATTAAAAAGATTGTTTTGGCAAATGTGGGAAGGAAAGACTAGAGGTAAAGAGAGAATTATCAAAAATAGTGAAAGCCTGTACAAGAATGATGGATTTGGAATCTAGAGGACAAGAGTTCAAATCCCAGCTCAGCAACTTTCTACCTATGTGAGAGTATAGAAGAAAGAATAAATGTCAGAAATTTAGGAGAATTAGAGTTAATAGGACTTAGCAATGAATTGGATGTGGGAAGATGTGGTATCATTGATAAAAATGAGGAAATTGGGAGAAGGAAAAGATTTATAGGGAAAGATGAATTCAGTTTTAATCACGAAAAATATGAGAAACTAGTAGAGAAATCAAGAAGGAAAGTGAAGATTAAGGTTGGATGTTTGGATATCATATAAATAGAAGTGAAGGTGATAAAGGACACCACTGTGAGTAAATAAGATCCTTATGAGAAACAGTGTAGAGAAAAAGGACAAAGAAAGAGCCTGAGTGGAAGCCCACAATTGGGAGATGGGGGTGGGAGATGAACAAGAAATCAATGAAAAAGACTGATAAGGAGCAGACAGATAGAAGGAAAACAAAAAGAAAAAGGGCCATAGAAACCAAGGAAGGAATGACTTTACAGTAGGATGGGATGGTCAACATTGTCAAAAGCTATGGAAATGTCAGGGAAGATGAGGCTGAAAAGGGGCTATTGGATTTAACAATTAATTAAGACACTAGAGACCTTAGAGAGAGCAGGCTCAGTAGAGTGGTTGAGTTGAAGTCCAGAATATAAGGGTTGAGTAGTGAGTGGATGGCAAGGAAATAGTTGCAATGAGTGTTGAGCACCCTTTCTAGACACTTAGAAGGAAAGAAAGAGTGACATAAAATAATAGCTTGAGGGTATAGGAAGGTCAAGAGAAGGTTATTATTTTATTGGGGGGGGGGGAGGGAAGTGAGGGAAGACCTGAATATATTATTAAGCAGCACAGAAGGAACCAAAGTAAACTAATTTATAGCCTCCATTTGCATGGTTCTCAAGACATAAAGCCAACATTCATCTTGGAATTTCTCTGTAGCAAACAACCTTGCACTAAAGTAATGTTTTGGAACCTTGTATAGCCTTCAGCATTTCAGCAAAATTTACAACCCTCTCAAGAACACCAAATATATTAAAAAACATATATACTGATTCTGAGCACAAATGGTTAGCTTCTGAAATATTTTAGTGGCAGATTTGTAGAAGAGGAACCAAAAATTAGCCAGTCATTAAAGCCATTGTTGTAGACGTGATTAAGCTGAAAATAGAGCAGCTTAGTTTTTGGCATGCCATTGTTCTCTTTTTAAAATTTTTGATGTTTTTGACTCTAGGCCAAGAAGAAATTAATGGTGGAAACCAAGAAGCATGAAGCTCTTTTCCATTCTGTAGAAAATGCCAAGCAATCAGTGACTGAGAAGGAGAAGAGAAAGGTACCTTGTCATAGCCAATTGTGTTGATGCCAGGTATCTTTCTGAGATGGATGGACTTACTCTCCTTGGTAGTAAAAGGATTCCTAGTAAAAGATGACTAGGTGGTGCACCAGCCCTGGAGTCAGAAGGATCTGAGCTGAAATGCAGCCTCAGACACTTGACACACTTACTAGCTGTGTGACCTTAGGCAAGTCACTTAACCCCAATTGCCCTGCCTTCCCCCCCTCCAAAAAAAAAAAAGATTCCTTTCCTTGGAAATCTGTTTTTAGTTTTATCAGTTTCTCAGTATGGAAAGATAATGAAAGGTTGATTCCAAATTATTTTTATTCAATGTGTACTTTAAAAAGATGGTGTTTTCTGGGGGAGTCAGGAGACAGATAACTAATATATAATAAATAATAAATTTGTTGTCGTTCACTCATTTGTCATGTCTGACTCTTTGTGACCCCATCTGGGGTTTTCTTGGCAAAGATATTAGAATGGTTTGCCATTTCCTTCTATGATTCATTTTACAGATGAGGACATTATGGCAAACTGTGTTAAATTATTTGCCCAAGGTCACACAGCTAATAAATAAATGTCTAAGGCAAAATTTGAACTCAGGTAGATGAGTAATCCTGACTCCAGGCCAGGCGTTCTGTCCACTAGGCCACCTAGCTGCCCAAATGATAAATGGACTGTGTGTTTTTCATTAAAAAGGAACGCCTTAGAGAAAATAGGAACAAGTCCGGTGCAGTCCCTACATGTCATGTAGACAATGGCAAAATCCAGTGGCTGTCTGATCTGGCAACAATTTGGGGTCTGTGTCAGTAGGATATTACAGGGTTGTAGGGTTTTTTTTTTTTTGCAAATTCTAGTCTTCCTCACTTAAAGACTTGACCATAGGCTGACAAGTAGGGAATAATGAATCAGCTTTTAAGAAAGCCAAAAAACCTTAGCATGATAAAATACCAAGGACCAAGAATTGTCTTGGGTGTTAGGAAGAAAGGAAGGACACAAGCTTTTATCAAGCACTCCTATATTCCAGGTATTGGCTTAGTGCTTTACAAATATTATCTCATTTGATCCTCACAATAACCCTGGGTGGTAGGTGTTTTACAGTGGGGGAAACTGAGGCAGATAGCGAAGTTAAGTGACTTGGCCAAAGTCACATAGCTAACAAGTGTCTGAGGCTGGATCTGAATCCAGGGCTAACACACTTTCCACCTACCTGTTCCTAAGGCAAGGAAAATAGTGCCTTAACATATAAAGAAAAGACAGTTGGGGAAATTTAAGTTATAGACTTCCCATTCATCCCTGAATTAGCAGCTTTGGGGCTAGACAAAAGCTTGTAATGGTCTCCCTCCTTCCCCCAATAGGCCCTCTAATGGAACCACTGCTTTTCCTTAGATCACGGAGACAGTGTTGCCTTGTCTTTATTTGGTAATTCCTTTAGTTCCCAAACTGAACAAAGATATTGGATTCATTTTCTCACCTAAACTAATCATGAAAGTAATGGTTGTATGAGAACTAGCTTTGGCATCAAGAATCAACTAAATGAGCGTTTATTAAATGCTTTCTGTATACCAGTCACTGAACTAAGGTTGAGGAACACAAAGCCTTTGACACTGAAATGTGCCAGGGGCAAGTCACCGAACTTCCCAACTATCCCAGGCCACAAGACTAAATGGCCAATTTATTTCAGGAGAGGGTATTCTTCCACAAAGAAATCCCTGCAGTAGACATGTCAGAAAGGTAGCCTACTGGTGTTTCAGCACTGCTGAAAACGGCCTGAATAATGGGAACATTTTAACAAAATAAATAAAATACAATAAAACATATATAATACTGTATTTTAAAACTAAGTCAGCGTGTAGCTGGTCGAGATCTGATGTATGAATCTTGTTTCTGTTTGGGTTTGACACCACTGTCCTGCAGTGATGAAATCACAGGCCCAGATCATGGGAAAAAAATAAACAAACAAAACAATGAAACCCAGCCATCCTCGGCTGCCAAACCTTTCTACAATTCTCAATGTTCTAGACTGTAAAAATGGAAGAGGAAAATTCAACCTTCAAGGAATTGGCTCAGTGAAAGCTCTTCAAAGCCTCACTGAAGGTCTTTGCAAAGTTCTTCAAGCAAGAAGTTGAGCATAGAGAAGTTTATTTCCCTCTCTCTCTGGCTTCATTTGATATGAATTTATAGGACAGAAGCAATTCAAGACCTCAGGACTTGGTAATTATACAGACTGAGCTCGGTTTCATAGGTGACTGAGATTTCATTAGCTGGGGGTACAAGCCTAATCAAGAAGGCTTTGAAAACTATGATTTGGCCAGACATATCCATGGTCAGTTAGGTTGCACAGTGGATAGAGCTTTGGGCTTGGAATCAGCAAGATTCATCATCCTGAGTTCAAATCCAGACTCATTTACTTACTAGCTGTGTGACCTTGGGAAAGTCACTTAACCCCATTTGCCTCAGTTTCTCATCTGTAAAATGAGCTGGAGAAGGAAATGTCAAACCACTCCAGTATCTTTTCTAAGAAAACCTCAAATAAAGTCACAAAGAGTCAGACATGACTGAACAATGACAAGCATGGCCATTCTTTGAATTTCTTAAAATACTCCATTAGAAGATAAGAAGTGTTCCCCTCCCTACAGATAGACATAGTTCCATTTTATTCAACAAGTATTTATTAAACACCTACTATGCACCCAAAAGGACTGTGCTAGTCACTGGGGATGGGATGGTCCACTAGTGCCAGGGCTCGGGTCAGGAAGACTCATCTTCTTGAGTACAAGTCTAGCCTCAGATACTTACTAGGAGTGACCCTGGGCAAGTCACTTAACCCTCTTTGCCTCAGTTTTCTCATACGTAAAATAAGCCAGAGAATGAAATGGCAAGCCCCTCCAGTATCTTTGCTAAGAAAACCTCAAATGGGGTTATGATTATTTGGACATGATTGAACAACAACAAAGTAGTCACTGGGGATACAAAAATAAAAGCAGAACAGTTCCTGTCCTCAAGAAGTCTCTATTCTAATGAGACAGGACAACACGTACACGAGAAAATGAAAATACAAAACTATTTCAAGAAGGAAAGAGCACTTAGAGCCAGGGGATTCAGGAAAGGCATCCTATAAGAAGCAGCCATTGAGCTGTTCATTGAAGGGAAGGATGATTTGGGGCACTTGAGCTCTAGAAACCCACTGTGTCTTTTATAGGCCATGTAAGTGAATGTCAAGCAAATGAAATAAAACGACAAAATGAGCCTGAGAGAAATCGCATCTGTTGTTAAGGTTCAACTTTTTGGATGAATGTTCTTTACTACCTAGACTCACTCCTAATGTTCTTAAATATAAAGTTGGTGAGATTGAAAAGCTTTTAAACTGTGTCTGTGCATTTAGAGGAAGCATTTCATATTATTCTCTTCTAAGAGACGTTCAAACAACCGCAATTTCCCTGCCGTCATGTCTCATGAGTTTCACAGTGTTATGGAGGGTGGGGAAGGGGAAGGGAGACTTGAGAGGCCCTATAGCATAAAGAATGTGAATGTGGAATAGAAAGTTGTACATAACAGATTTGCAGTTTCATGTACAATCATCTTATTTTATTATACTATTATGGAAAAAAATAAATTAAAATTAAAATGAATAAAATTAAAATAAATTTTAAAAATTAAAAATAATAATAAAATACAAAACTATTACTTCAGGGGAAAAAAAGAGAATGTGAATATGGAGTTAGGAGAAACCTGCCCTACCTGTATCACTGCCTGTGATGTGGTATCACACTCCCATGTGACCATGGGCAAGGTACTTTCCTGATTTTCAGTTTCATCTTCTGTAATATGGGGGATGATCATAATATTGATAGGTACATACCTTACGGGATTATCAAGAGAACAGAGTTCAGTAGCGTATGTGAAGTGTCTTATAAACCTTGAAATACTATGTAAAGATCAGCTCTTATTTTAATTGTGTATTCTATTGGGGGTACAGAAGTAGAGACTAGCTGTATATATGTATGACTTTTGAGCTTTAGCTTCCTCATCTATAAAGTGGGGAGCAGGAGCCATTGAATCAGATGTTCTTCAAAGTCCCTTCTGGTCCTTAGATCCTGGGTTCCTCGGCAGTCCCTGAGCTGCGGGGCTGAGGAGGCTGGGGTAGAGAAGGTACATGGTCTTGGTCACTAGCTTAGTTATGGGATTTAGAATTAAAAGAGGCATTAGAGCTAAAGTCCACAACCTCATTTTGGAGGTGAGAATCTGAGGCAGAGAGAGGAAAATTGACTTGCTCAAGGTCCATTCAGATTGTTAGTAGCAGAGTCTGAAATTAAATTCAGAATATCTGTCTCTAGGGGCACTTAGGTGGCAGAGTGAATAGAGAGTACCAGGTTTGAAGTCAGAAGGTCCTGAGTTCAAATGTGACCTCAAACACTTTCTAGATGTATGACTGTGGGCAAGTCACTTAACCCTGTTTACCTCAGTTTTCTCATCTGTAAAATGAAGTGTTGAGAAGGAAATGGGAAACAATTCCAGTATCTTTGCCAAGAAAACCCCAAATGGGGTCACAAAGAATTGTTCATGACTGAAACAACAAAACAACAACAAAATCTGTCTCCATATCCAGTATTCTTTTCACAATATATTCATTGACCAGGTAATGCTTTGAGATCTTGATCTGCATGCTGGGAACCCAACTCTATAAGTTAGTTGCAAAGAAGCTGCCAACCTACATTGGTAGAGGAAGTTTCCTCCCCAGAGAGTTGCTGTTTCAGTGAAACCTCAGGCCCAGTCCCTATCCCTATCTGTGAAACACCATATAATTGGACCAAACAGAATCCTTCCTGCAAAACCTGCAAAGTGCTTTGCCAATGTATTGGTGAAAATGTGTGTAACTGATCTTTTTTTTTTTTAGTTGCTCAATAAACTGAAAAAATCAACAGAGAAGCTGTCAAAGGAAGATGAAAACTATTACCAAAAGAACATAGCCGGTTATACAACCAGACTCAAATGGGAAGCCACTTTGCAAAACTGTTATCAGGCAAGTTATGCACTGGATGATTTCCTTCTTAGGGGTCGACTGATGGAGTCTTGACAACTGGAGATCAGAACTGCAGTTAAGAGCCCCGGTCTCTACCCTCGGCTCTGATTAGTCTTATGCTCTCTATTATAGGCTCTGCCACTGATTAGTCCTAGGACTTTCAGACAAATGACCTTTCCTCTCCTTGCTTCTGTTTCCCTAGTGGTACAATTAGTTGGGAATATTTATTAGACAAGTCTAATATTATTGGTTAGGGACTCTTCATTTGTTATATAGGAGCAGGGCAGTCTAAGTTATTTCCAAAGAGTAGGAGTCCTAATAAGGCTAAGGGATATTGGGGGAGTAAGGGAAGAAGCTTGGGACATGAGAAAGAAGAGAGGGGAAATGAGGGCCAATGTGGGGAGTTTTAAATTTAATTAGACTCCCTCACTGCATCTTTGGAAGGGTAAGAAGAGACAAAAAATTTTGTTGGGGAGAAAAATGAATTTAAAGAAAATTAGGATATGAGAGATGTAAAGTAGAAAAGCACTTAAAAAAAGAGGTGGGAGGAACTGTTTTTTTTTATTTCTGCTTTTAAACATAAAGCATGAACTTAATTAAGCAATTAAGAAGTATTTATGAGAATCATTCTGCTGCATACTTTCTTTTGTATGTTGGAGATTTTTTGGGTTCCTTACTACAGGGGAATACAAAGGAAAAGCAAATATGGCCCGTGCTGTCAAGGATCTCCCATTGACTGGGAGAGACAAGATGTACATGTAGAGTCATATGCAAGATTCTAAGGTCTTAATGATATGGTTGTGAAATGATGTTGGTCCAAATAACCTATGATTTCTAAGGTCTCTTCTAGCTCAAAATCCTAAAATCTCTTAGTCAGAGATGGTATATGTAGGAGGTATGTCTATATTTGATAAGCTTCCATCGAAAAAGAAATACGTGTAACACACATTCTGTTGTAACCTAAAAACACTAGGCAGCATGGTATGGTGGAAAGTTAGATTTAGAGCAGGGGCACTTGGGTTCAAATCCTGGGCTGGCCATTTCTGACTTGTGTACCTTGAAGCAGGTCATTTAATGTCCCTTGGCCTTGGTGTCCTTATCTATAAAATGAAGGAGTTAGATTAGATCACCTCTTAAGACCTCTAGAGGCAGCACAGTGGATAGAGCACTGGGCTTGGATTCAGGGAGATAGGAGTTCAAATTCAACTTCAGAAACTTCCTAGCTCTGTGACCTTAGGTGAGTAACTTAACTTTGGTTTGTGGCTGGAGAAGGAAATGGCAAACCACCCCAGTCTCTTTGGCATGACTGAACAACAAGACCTTTTCACCTCCCAGTCTATGATCCTACCATCCCTAGTACTATTTTCCTAAGTGATTCTTCTGTTAGCCAATTCCAGACACTTCTTTATCTGAGTAACGCAAAGAACCAAAGAAATGAATGGTGCTTGAGAAGTTTCTGGAAACAACCGTAACCAAAGGAATTTGGATTCTGTGTTTCATAGGAAGCACACAGCTCACTCCTCTGAAAATGCATTGCTGATTCAACTTTGGCAGTGGTTCAGTCTTTCAAAGAGGGCTCTTGGCACCAAATTTACATTTTATTTGGTACAGGTGCTTACAGTAGCCCATTTGGACAGGTAGGTGTACCTACATTATCAAAGTTCTTTTTTTAAATTAAAGATCGGATTTCTTTTATTGCCCCAAATTTTAATATTTGATCCCATATATAGAATGTACTCATATAAAAGAACCAGGGGCACTGTTCAGAACAGTGCCTGAGCAGCACAAACTTTTTCAGGTCCTGACATGCTGGAAAGCTTAGGCTTAGTGATGGAGCATATTTCTGTTGTCCAAGGACCAGCTGAGTGAAGTGCCAACAAACCAATCAGCAGAAGATTGAACACCATGTGAAGAACTTTTCAAGCCACAAAACGATACAGAAATCGTTCAGAGGCAAGAAGGAGTTGCGATCTGCATCAATGAAGGGATCAATCAATCAACCAAATATTTATCAAGTGCCTACATTGTTCAGTTGTTTCAATCATGCCTGACTCTTCCTGATCCCACTTTAGGGTTTTCTTGGCAAAGGTATTGGAGTGGTTTGCCATTTCCTTCTCCATCAGGGATACAAGTACAAAGAATAAAATAATCCCTACTCAAAAGTAGCTCACATGCCACTAAGACAAATAACAAGGGGAGAGAGTCCAGCGGTTCTCAACCTGTGCATCGCGACCCCTTTGGGGGGTCAAACAATCCTTTCACAGGGGTCACAGGGGTTGCCTAAGACCATCGGAAAACACGTATTTCCCATGGTCTTAGCAACAGAGACACCACTCCTCTATCCATCTCCAAGCGGATCCACCCACATGCAGACATGCCCACATACGAGTATTAAAGGGTTGCGGCATTAGGAAGGTTGAGAACCACTGGTATAGACACACACACACACACACACACACACACACACACACACATATATATACACATCTATGCATATACATATAAACACATATGTGCGTATCTAAGCATAAAGTTAATGCCTAGAATTTAATATCTTGAATGAAATTTTTTTTGTTGTTTAGTTGTTTCCAGTTGTGTCCAACTCTCTGTGACCCTATTTGGGGCTTTCTTGACAAAGACATTGGATTGGTTTGCCATTTCCTTCTCCAGCTCATTTTACATGCAAAAAAAACTGAAGCAAACAAAATTAATTGACTTGCCCAGGGTTACACAACTACTACGTATCTAAGGTAGGATTTGAACTCAGGTCTTCCTGATGGAGGCAGAAGACTGACTCTCTATCTACTGTGCTACCTAGCTGAGAAAATACATGTAGAACTCATAAAGCAGTATATAAATGTCAGCTATTATTTTCAAGTTAATAAACACAAAATACACAAAATAGTTAAATACAAGGTAGTTGGTGGGAAGGGCACTAATAGTTAGGAGAATCAGGAAGGGAGGGTGAAGGAGATGGTGAATGAGCTGCACGTTAAAGGAAGAAGAGAGTATGAAGTGGACTTAAGTAGGGAGTGTATTTCAGGCAAGCAAGATGGCCAGAAAAATGGCCCGGAGGGAGCAAATGAGGGGTTAGATGTGAGGAACAAAGAAAAGACCTGTTGGGCTTGAGGAAGGACCTCAATCCAGATCTTCCTAAGTCTAAGTCCAGTATTCCAACCACTACAGCATCTTACCTGTCCTATGATATCAACCACAGAAAGTTGAGGACATATTTTTACACTTTTCCAGCTTCCTCAATAACCTCTTAAGGACTTACAGCCCATGTGTTTATGTGAAACCTTCTTCAGGATCATTGCCAAGCAACCGCTGGTATGATAAGCCAGGAACAACCTGGCACAGCTTTACTGAAGGAATGACCTGGAGATCCATGTTCTCAGCAGAGCCAGGCTTCTGCAAAATTGTGAAGTGTAGCAGCAACCACACTGGCATACCCAGGATGGCTGCTAGCATAGGCTCTGCTGTAATAGGAAAGATGGCTGTTCAAAGGGTCAGCAATCTTTTTTAATTGCATTCATGAGTTCAGGGGGAAAATCAGCACCCTGAACTTGAAAGAAAATCCAGACAAAGAAAATAGAGAAAATATAAGCAGAGAAATAAAGACCAACAGACAGGGCTTCTAACTGTCTGAGAAATTAGCATAGATCATCAGACAGATCCAACTGTCTGACCAAGGCAATATACACATAGTTACCAGAGGAAAAAAGCTCCAAAATCTGGATTTTTCAAAGGGCGAGGGGTTCCTTAACAGCTACACAAAATCTTATCTGGTCAAATCACAAGAACACTCTTCCAATTAGTGAGCCCCAAAGCAAAATTCTAAACTCAAGATTATAATATATACCCTTTTTAGAGCCACAGGGCATCACAAACCCCATGACTCAGCGCCTAATTAGAAATAAACAAAAGGTGTGAAAGCCTTCCTACAAGGAAACCTCCCCTAAGCAAGCTTCCCAGCTTAATGGGTTCCACAGGAGGCCTATTAATGGGCTGGGCAGATCTTATATCCTATTAACATTACAGAAGGATTTTGTCTTGGGCACTCTCCCCCTTCCACTTTCAGATTTCCCTTTATCCCCTCTTTGCACATCTTCTCTCGACCTTCAGGCAATTCATAAATTCTTGAAGAGCCTCCCTACGGCACTTATCCCAGGACTGTCTTTTCTAGGCAGTGCTCTGGTCCTTCTCCATCCTTCATCCTAGAAAAAGCACCAGTTGTATGTCTCATCCTATAGGGAGTCGCTTTCTTCTAGCTGTCACACTGGTACCATATTCATACCATGGTATGAATAATTAATAAGGCTTAATGTGTTACTTCATCTAAGGACCCAATTTTTAACAGAAACCTATTCCCTAGTAACCCAAAAGAATAAATTTCTCAACACAGAAATCTGGTCCTTAGAAATTATCTTGCTAAAGAAGATATTTTGAGGCTGGAATTTCTTCCCTTCAAATCTCACTGGTTAGGCTGACATTCTCCACCTACACCTCAAACCAGTCCTAGGCCCTCAAACACCGTGTACTTATTGAGTGTTAATATCGACCAAATGGGTTGTAACTAGATTGTAATAATAGGAACGATAACAATAGCTCGTATTTACATGGCTCTTTAAGCTTTGCAAAACACAATACACATGATATTTTATCTGCTCCTTACAATAACCTTGTGGGGTAGGTATCATTATTATTATCCCTATTTTATAGATGAGAAAACTGAGATTAAGTGGCTTTCCCGGGCATACAGTGAGTGTCTCAGGCAGGATTTGAATTGCAGCTGACCCCAAGTCCAGCACTACATCCACTTCACCACTCCAACCAGATGAAAACAGGGACCATACCTTAACATTCTTTATCTCTTTCAAGTTGCCTGATACAGCTCTGTCACATAATAGGTACTCAGTAAATATTTACCAATGAGTTTCATGGGTCCAAGTATGTATCACATGTCTTTTCTACCATACTTTCTCCAGATTTATGGAACTTCTACTTTTTCCCTTCCTGTTTTCCTCTCCTTTCTGGATCCCAGACAATCTATGGCAGATGTCTAATATGCCCTTGTACCCAAAGGAGCCTGGAAAAAAAGTGTCTGAGCTATACTAATCTTAAAAGTAGTTCTATAGGACAGCCATGGAAGCATTTTCATCCCTTGGGAAATCTCCATTGGACGGAAGTTTTATGACCCATTCAGTGGCGCTATTATGATGAATGATTGGTGCTTGCTTTTCCCAAAATGTTCCCTGAGTGACATTACATCAGCCTAGCATTGTTATTGGTTTGTGTCTAACTTAATTCGATTTTGTTGTGTTTTTTAGAATGTCCTAGACTTGGAGAAGGAAAGAATCCAACTGCTGTGTAATATCTTAAACCAATACAACCAACATGTTTCCATTTTTGTACAAACTTTGACCGCCGTGAGTATTGAAATTTCTGTGACTCTAGCTATGCTTATGGCAAGAAGCTTTCTACTTCAATTACCAGTGGTGTCCTGCTTCCTCCTTTATCACAGGGTCACACCCAACTCCACTGTGCCATCAGCAAGATTGACGTTGAAAAAGACATTAGTACTTTAATGGAAGAAACTGCAGTTTCAACAACTGAGGAAAAATCTGAATTCTTACTAACTGATTACTTTGTAAGTACAGAATTAGAGGAAGCAACATGCATTGGCAAACCTTAATCTGGTAGTTTACTGCTCTCCAGTGACTGGGCAGTTCTTTTGGGAAAAACGCATTTGCCAATAAAAGGAAAATGTATTTATAGGCAACGTTGCCAATGTCAATGTCATTTCCAGAAATTCTGTGATAAAATGAGGAATCCTGAGGTCCCTAGAAGGCAGCTAGGTGCTCAATGGATAAAGTGCAGGGCCTGGAGGCAGGGAGACTCATCTTTGTGAGTTCAAATCTGGCCTCAGATACTTCCTAGCTGTGTGACCCTGGGCAAGTCACTTAACCCTGTTTGCCTTAGTTTCTTCATCTGTAAAATGATCTAGAGAAGGAAATGGCAAACCACTCCAACATCTTTTCCAGGAAAATCCTAAATGGGGTCACAAAGAGTCTGGCACGGCTGAAAACCACTGAACAAAAATGCCCTATAGATACTATCGTAAACTCTGGAGACAAAAAGAAAAGCAAAATCAGTCCTTGTGCTCAAGGAGCTTGCCTTCTAACAGGGAAGACAACATGCAAACATCTGTGCATATAGGATATATACAGGATAAATGAAAGGTGGTCTCAGAGAGGAGGTTATAGCAGCAAAGATGGGCAGGACATAACGACAGGAAGTCGACTTGCAGAGGTGAGATTTTAGCAGATTTGAAGAGGACATGAGATTGTAAACATGTCCTGACTCAAACCGCTGTTAATGAGGAGAGACCTGTAGAAGGTGAGAGCGGCGTGATTGTATCAGATGCCTATAGGAGCCCTGCTCAAAAGCATACCTTCCCTTGGAGGTACGCTGGTTCAATCACTCTGGTCTCTGATCTGGAGCCACCGAAACAGCAGATACTAAACCATATACCACTAGAATGATAACATCTGTTCTATAACAGATAGAAGTAGAGTAAGACCCATTCCCAAAAAGGGAACATGCTTAGCTAAAAGATGCAAAGCGTGGATAAAGAAAGAGCTGAACAAGTGTATCACTGCAGAGTAAAGCCAAAGATAATCTATTTACTCTTTATTTTCTTTAAAACTCAAACCAATGGGGTGGCTAGGTGGCACACTGAATAGAGCACCAGCCCTGGAGTCAGGAGGACTTGAGTTCAAATCCAGCCTCTGACACATAACACTTACTAGCTGTGTGATCTTGGGCAAGTCACTTAACCCCAATTGCCCTGCCTCCCCCCCTCCAAAAAGCAAAAAATAAAAATAAAAACCAAAAAAACCTCAAACCAAGCATAGTCAATATAGACATAACGCAATGGTATGAAAAAAGAATCCCAAATCTTTCCCCTTTCTCATCAGTGCTGTAATATATTTAATATTTTCTGGACAGGAAGAAGATCCCGCAAATGCGATGGATAAAGAGAGACGAAAGTCTTCAATAAAATCAAAATTGTCAAGACTGCAGGAGGATATTGAAAAAGCCTCAAGAGACAAGGAAGGTTTGTGTTATCACTCGGAGTGACCCAGTGGGGAAAAGTACTGCGCTAAGAAATGAGATTTACCATTTTGTTCTAAGCTGCATTTGAATGGAAGAAAAATGATCTCATTGAAGAACACCAATAAGAAACTCAATTTGTAAAATTAGAAAAGAACTTTTTTAAAAAGAGAGCAAAAACTGAAGGTGACCTTGTGGTCTAGTTGTGTACTCTGCACACCTCTGTTGTTGCTTGTTCTTTGTTTTTGAAGAGGACTGTGACATCACAGGGTGGTCTTCACTACATACCTCTATAGCCTATTTAAGAGAGGAAACTTTTTAATTGATTTCTAAATCAAGTGGAAAATGGGTAATATTTTCTGGCTAACTGGTCTCAAGTTACAACACAAGGTAACACTTTTTCAAACTAGGACCTTAGGCACTGTAGAAATCAACCAAATAAAATTCCTTACCTTAAAAAAAATAAGTTGTATGATGCAACTGGATAAAAATGACAGTTTGTGGATAGGGGGTTGCTTGTTATTCAGTAAGTCTATTAGCATATGTCTCGTTTTGCCTCCTGGGTTAACATTTAGCATCACAGAAGCAGAGAAGTCAGAGTTGGAAGGGACCTTGGAGGACAGCCAGCCCTGTCACTTCCTTTTACAGATGAGGAAACTGAGGCCTAGTTAATGATTTATTTTGGTCCAGTAAGTGATGAGAAGTTTATGACTTAAAAATATTGAGTAGTTTGAATATCCAAGCCAAGGATAGCTGCCAGGATGTTAGGAGTCAACCATACCATATCAGTTATTTTCTTAAAAGAGTAACAACAAAACCAAAATTTTTGTTCAAAATAACAACAGAAATAAGTGAGCATTTTGAGTAGTTCACATGGATAATGAAATATTTAGAATTCCTCAGACTTCCTTGGTTAAGAGTGTACAGAGGACTGGCCACGGAATCAGGAAGGCCTGGGTCCAAGTCTGCTTCTAATACTGCACATCAATTAACCTCTAGTTGCCCTAACAGTTATGGATGAGTGGCTTGCTGAATTGTGTGGAGCACCTATACTTGGTGTTCTCTATGCTTATGAAATTATAAATCCAACCTGCCAAGCCCAAATAAACAAAGAAAGGTTGAAAAGGTAACTGAAGTTGAGATTTTTTTTATGCCAGTGGTTATTATATTATCCCTAAGTACCAGTTGACTCTATGTGTTAGGGGCAGAGTACTAGAGGATGTAACACTGATGCCGTGTATGGGTGTCCTTTCAGGCCTGGAACGAATGATCAATGTGTACACAGCAAACCCTTCCTTCTCAGATGCAAAGACTAAGAAAGAAACTGCAGTGCTAGTGGATGAGGTAAATATTTGCAGAGTGCAAGCTCTTTGAGCTTTCGTGATTAACATTCTCTTTCTGGAATATCTGTTTTTAGTTCATACAATTTGTGATCTCAGCCTGCCTTTCCTTTCAGTTGACAGAAGGAACACATCTGGGCTACAAATTCATGGTACATGACCTTGCTACCACTCAATCATTCTTCTACTCCACTCTTATTGATATGTCTTTCATTATTTTCTGAGGCAATCGGGGTTAGGTGACTTACCCAGGGTCACACAGCTGTAGTGTCAAGTGTATGAGGTCAAATTTGAACTCAGATTCTCCTGACTCCAGGGCTGGTACTCTATCCCCTGTGCCACTTAGCTGCCCCTATTGATATGTCTTTATCTTGTTTTCCATAGTGACTGATTCAAAACATTTCAAGTGCCACTCATGATAATCCATTACTTTCCCAATCCATTCTACTTTCTTATAGATCTAATTGTTAGAAGGTATTTCTTTACACAAACCTAAATCTGCCTCTTTGAACTTAGTGCTCCTAGTTATGCTGTCTCAAACCAAGCTTTGTTGTCCAGTTGATTGACTTTTTTTTTTTTTGGCAATCAGGGTTAAGTGACTTACTCAGGGTCACACAGCTAGTAAATATCTGAGGCTGGATTTGAACTCAGGTCCTCCTAAATCCAGGGCCAGTGTGGTTAACTCTATGTGACTCCATTTGGGGTTTTCTTGGCAAGGATACTGGAGAGGTTTACCATTTTCTTCTCCAGCTCATTTTATAGATGAGAAAACTGAGGCAAACAGGATCAAGAGATTTGCCCAGAGTTACATAGCTAATAAATGTATGAGATCAAGATTTGAACTCAGGTCTTTCAGACTCCAGGCCCAGCATTCTATCCTCTGCTCCACTTAGCTGAAAGCAAATAAGAAAAATCTATTCTCTCTTTCAAAATGTTGCTGTTCTTCATCCTTTGTTCTCAAAGAGGACCAGTGGTATCACAGGTGATATCCTGACTTGTGTGTGAATTAGATTTAAGTGAGGCAGAGCTTCAGCTTCACTCTCTTCTCCAGAGTCATCAAAGCCCAGTGACAGGACATAAGTCACTCCCATGGATATAATTATCATCTCTGTGCTAATGACTGTCTTCCAAATGATAGCCCTTCAAATGTTTAGAGACAATGATCATGTCTCCTCAAATTTATCTTCTCCAAGATAAGTATCCCCAGTTCTTCCACTGGTTTTCCTATGGCATATTCGTAAGGCACGTCACCCTTATCTGAATTTTCAGCTTTCTAGCTGATCGGTTTTCTTTTTTTTAATAGTACTTTGAGTTTCAAATTTTCCTCTCTCCCTTCTTCCCATTCCCTCTTCCTAAAATGATAAGCAATTTCATATAGGTTATTTATGTGCAATAATGTAAAACATTTCCATATTAGTCCTGTCATGAAAAAAGAAATAGACCAAAAGGTAACACACAGAAAAACAAAGAAAGTGAAAATAGCATGTCTTTATCTGTATTCAGAGTCCGTCAGCTCTTTCTCTGACCAAAAAAAGGATGGACAACATACTTTTAAAATTTAATCTGCATCATTTACATCTTCTCCATCCCTTTGTCATGTCTAGAATCTAGATAATCAACAAAATGATAGATCAAGTCCTGATCTGTAGTATTTGCCAATTTCTGGGGTGTAAATGCTCACGCTGAAAATTTAACACTGACTCTGCAGAGCTGGTGTGAGCGGGCTCCAGCATACCCCTAGTCCTATTCCTTATTTGACACTCCTTTTTTATCCCAATGTTGTTAAAAAAACAAAACCAAAACCCACCCGTTTTCATTTCCCTTTTCCTCATCAGCTTCAGCTCATCCTGAGCTCTAGTGGCCCTGAGAATAAAGGATCACACTATGCTTTTCTAGGTGTCACACTGGAGAGTGCTAGACCTGAAGTCAAGAAAATCTGAGTTAAAGTCTTGCCTCAGACATTTACCCGCTATACAAATTATCTCACTTCTTTTAGTCCCAGTTTCCTCTACTATAAAAAGAAGACAATAATGGCGCTTATATCACATTGTTGTTGTGAGTATCAAATGAGATCATGAATGTGAAGTGCTTTGCCAACCTTAGAGTAACAGAAATGTTAGCTAGTATGGGCCGCTGGGTGGCATGATAGATAGATTGCCAGGCCTGGAGTGAGGAAGACACCTCTTAATGAGTTCAAATTTGGCCTCAGACACTTACCAGCTGTGTGACCCTGCACACTTAACCCTGTTTGCCTCATCTGGAAAATAAGATGGAGAAGAAAATGGCAAACCATTCCAGTATCTTTGCCAAGAAAACCCCAAATGGGATCACAAAGAGTCAGATACAACTGAAAATGACTGAACAACAAAATGTGCACTATGGGGCAACTAAATGGCACAGTGGATAGAGCACCTGGTGTAGAGACAGGCAGACTCATCTTCATGAGTTCAAATCTGGCCTCAGACACATACTAGCTGTGTGACCCCGGACAAGTCACTTAACCCTGTTTGCCTCATTTTCCTCATCTGGAAAATGAGCTAAGAAAGAGAAATGGCAAATCACTCCAAATGGACCCTTGAAGAATCAGACACAACTGAAATGACTGAATAGCAATGGTATTATTCTTCATTACCTGCCCTTGCTCCCAACTACTACACATTTCTTTTTAAAACCTAAGTTGGTCAATGAATTTTTTGTGTAGCAATAGCGTTCTCCTTAGACTATTTCTTCTTCTGTTCCTCATCAGAACTGGTTTTCTTTTTGTCATCAAAGTTTCATTCTTGAGAGCTACTTGTACCTCTTAGACAAACTTTTCTTATAGAATTTTAGGCCATGGGATCTTACCTATCCCTTCTGTGACCTCTTTGAAATTTGCTCTAGCAAAACATAAGCATATGTCAGATTATGCCTGACTTTCCCTTTTGTATTACAAATTCTTAAGACAGAATGTTCACTTCTTGCCAAGGTTCCCATCATTTTCTCTTCAGCAACATTTCTCTTTCTGTCTCTGTCTCTGTGTCTGTGTCTCTCTCTGTCTCCTGCCTTTCTCCCTCCTACTGTCTCTGTCTCTTTCTTTGTCTCCCTCTTTCTTTCTCTTTCTGTCTTTGTTTTTCTCTTGCTCCTTATCAGATACAAAGCAACTAAGAATTTCTTAGTTCATCCTAATGACAATTGAGTTATGGGTTTAATTGCTGACTTCTTTCTTGAATTTTTTCTCTCATAAGTGTTGGGGCATCTGTATTGCTAGGCCTCCAACACCATAACTACTTTCTTACTTGATGGATAGCCATAGGCATTTTTATCTTCAACTCTTCTTTATTAGTTTAAAGTCCCTTTGATTACATTTGCAAGACTTTAGGCAAATTCATTCTCCTCAGTCTTTCTTAGGTTTGCTCCATCCCTGGGTAAAAGCTCATTATTCTTATATTTTTAGTTACGGGCCAGAATTCCAGATCTCATTCTTGAACAGCTCCTTCCTAACCAACTACTTCCCTTCATAAATCTACTTTTTTCATCTGACATCCTTACCTATAATTGGTACCAGTGATGAAAACATCAATTATGTTCCTAAGTTCTCCAGTTTCATGCCCAAGACTTCATAATATTTAGCAAGGCTTCTAAGCTCCTTCTTACGGTATGATTTATGCCCAAATGAATCACCAGAAGTGGTCACTAGGTCTGACATGGATGGAGAGATTCTCTGTGATGCTCTCTATGTATATACCTCAAGAAAACAATAGATCCTCTTTCTCCTCCTTCCCTCTGATCACAGAAGTATCTCTGCCTCAAGCCCCAGCTACTGTTTTACTTTCTCTTTTAACCCTATTCCTTTCTGCCTTCTCTGGGGCCTTCCTCCATCATTTGCCTCAGCTCTCTCATATCTTTTCAATCTCTCTTCTCTACTGGCAATTTATTTTCTAACTACAAACTTGCTCATATCTCCATAATCCTAAAATGTCTGGGTCAGAATCTTGAATCATTTACTCTATCCAACTGCTGCTATCTCACATCTGTCCTTTCTATCATTGTTAAAATTTTGTTTTTAAGTTTTCTGTATTAATGCCTCCACTTTCGCATGACCCTCTCCCCAATCCTTTGCAACTGGGTCCCCACCACTCAATGGAAATTGTTCTGTCACCAACGAGCATCAGATTCAATGGCTTTTTTCATCCTCCTTGACTTCTCTGTGACTTTGGACTCTGCTGACCACCCATCATCATCACCTACATTTACATAGAGCTTTAAGGTTTACAAAATGCTTTATGCTTTGGGAGAGGGATTGTGAATATTAGTTCATTTTATCCTCACAAGAATCCTGGGAGGTGTTATTATTATCACTCCCATTTTATAGAAGAGGAAGCTGAGGTAGACAGCGGGTAGTTGATTTGTACAGGGTCACACAGAGGGTAAGTGCAGGAAGTCAAATTTGAACTCAGGTCTTCCTGGCTTGAGGCCCAGCACTCTATCCACTGTGCCCACCAATCTGCCTCTGCTATGCTATCTAATTGCTTGGCTTAGGAGACACCGTACTCACTTGGTTTTCCAATCTCTCCAGCCACTCCTCTGCTTCCTTCACTGACTCCCCATAATTTTCTTTATTTTTGCTAGTTGCTGCAATAGATAGAGTGCCAGGCCTGAAGTCAAGAGGACCTAAGTTCAAATTCAGCCTCAGATACTTATTAGCTATATGACCCTGGATAAGTCACTTAACCCTGTTTGCCTCAGTTGCCTCATCTGTAAAATGAGCTGGAGAAGGAAATAGCAAACAATTCCAGCATCTTTGTCAAGAAAACCTCAAATGGGGTCACAGAGTTGGACATGACTGAACAACAACAAAACACTTTTGCTGAAGTTCAAGTTTTGGACCTTCTCTTTTCTACAGACACACTGTGATTTGCCAATAACATTCATAGTCAGTTCTTCACCTGCTACCTCTAGGTAGATGATGTGGCTTGACATTGTGGCTGTTATGCTGGCCTTGGAGTCCGGAAGATATGAGTTTAAAATCCTACCTTATGTCTAATTTACTCCCTGGGCAACCAAGCCATTTAACCTCTCAGGCTCAGTTTCCTCATCTACCTCCCAGGGTTATTGTGAGGAGAAAAAGATATAATATTTGCAAAGTGCTTTGCAAATTTTAAGTTCTACATAAATGTTGGCTATTATGACTTTAAAATCCACATTTTCATCTTCACCTAACTTCAGAACATCAACACCTGAATTTCTCCTACATTCCCCACCCCTAATTCCACATGTCTAAGACAGATCATTTTGCTTTCCATTTGGCCATCCCTTCCTTCTGTTCATTATTTCTTTCTGTGGCACCACCATTCATTGTTTCTCCCATTTGTTACCTTAGGGCTGTTCTGGACCCTGGACTCCTCTTCATCTCTCATATTCAATCATTTAGATCTCTTTCACATCTCTCCACCCATTCTCTCCTCACTGTTTCCATTCCTGCTCCCCTAGAACCAGCCTTTGCCAACTGCCTATGCTGTTGCAAACTCTTCCTAACAAAGCATGTCCCCTCCCTTTCTTTCTCCCTCTCGATCATCGTCTAGACTGCTGCCAAATGAAGATTTTCTAGGGGTAGGACATCTTGGGCCTCTCTTGTGCTACCAGTCTTCAGTGGCTTCCTTTGGCTTGTCAAATCAAATTCCAATTTCTGTGCCTGATGTTCAGATTGATGTCACTCTGCCTTCCTGCACTATCCAGAACGCCACCCTCCATGCACTCAGCACCTCAGGCAAGCTGGCTAACTCCAAGTGACCTGTAGGTTCCTTATGTTCTCATGACCCTCTGTTTTTGTCCAAGTTTTCCTCAATACCTTAAACACTCTTCCTTCCTCTATCCACCTGTTGAATTTCTATTTCTCTTCCTATGCACCCAGCTAAAATGCTGCAGGAAGCCTTTCTCAGTCCCCTGCTTCCACAACCCTGCCCCCCCAACACACACGCGTACACACACACACACACACACACACACACACACACACACACACACACACACCATTTTGTCTTGTAACCCTCTAACGCACTTGTCATTCCACATTGTATTTTACAATACAATCTGCATCTTATCTCCTTACTAAAACGTAAATTCCTTGAATCAGTGTTGTATCCTGAAAATGGTGCAGCATGTGTGGTCAGGAGCTCAGATGTTTATAAACTATGTGCCCTCAGGCAAGCCAGTAACTCTCTAAGAGTCTCAGTCTCTTCATCTATAAAATGGGGGTAACTATTCCTGCCCTCACTCACTTCACAAGGTTGTTATAAGGCAGGCACTCTGTAAACCTTAGAATGCTAAGTAAATATGAATTGTTATTATCTAGATAAGTCCTAGCATACTGTTCTACAAACACTAGGTGTTTAATAAATGCTTGTTATATCTGGTCAGATAGATTTGATTGTAAAGTTCCTAGTCAAATCAGTTATCAACATTTTGGGTCTTCATATTCCGGCAGGCGCAGACCCCCTTAGAGAAAGATTAGGCAGCCACCCATGTGATGTGATTTAAGGATCATGTCAAATACCCCTATCTAGTTCATCATAAATATGTGGCTCACACTGGGCCTGACCTTACCCTGGGATTTCACTAGGGTAGGGAGCTGCCAGGTGAGAGTGCACTGCACTCCAGCAGTGCAGACCAGCAACTCTTCTGCAGCTAAGATTTTTAGAGTGTTGACTGGGGCCTTGGGAAGTGAAATGACTCAGTCAGGATCACACAGCCATAGTACACATCAGAAACAGCACCTGAACCCAGGTCTTGGACTCGAAGCCTAGTTTTCTGCCCGTTCCCCCATGCAACCTCTTCCACATAAATCATTTATGAGGAAATTACGAAACGGAAACTAATTGGAGCTACATTGAGATGTGTTAGTGCTGTGGGAGGATTGGCGTGTTCCCAGCGATGAGAGCCTGGTGGGGTTATTCTGGGAAGGCTTCATGGAAAAAGGAAGGATTTTAGCAGCATTTCACATGGGTCCAGCTGCTCTTGGCCCACTTTGCTTGCTTTGCATAATACCTAATGACATCTAATACGCCTAAGAGGCCCCGCTGTTGTAGCTGCAGGTTCTTATTGTTTGCGAAACTAAATAAAAGCAGTTTCCATTATTCTATGATGGAATCAGTTCAATATTATGGCTGGGTGCCTTTAATCCGTTTTGCAGAGCCGGAGTATCTCTCAATGGGGGTGCTATTGCAGGGTCAGGATCATTTCAATTCACTCCTCTGCAAACCTAATGTGCTTTGGAAAACAAAACACAACAGCCGCAATCTCTGCATCTTCCCTGCTTTAAAACAGAGGCTGGTACAACATGCAGTGACACTTGTTACTCAACTTTTCCCGTGTTGCACACGTAGACTAAGGGTCATTTGTTATTGTTGTGTAATTATGTCTGACCCTTGGTGACTTCATAGGCTTACCAGCTGTACTGACCTTGGACAAGTCACCTAACCCTGTATTGTCTCCTTTAGTTTGGTCAATTCAATGAGTATTTATTAGTCATCAGTAATATATAATACTGTTTGTCCTAATTTCTGGGGATGGTACATAAAAATATAAGAATGGGGTGTTTTTCTTCTGTTTCCCCTTGAAACATTCCAAGTTCCTCAGAGGGTTATGAAATTGAAGCCCCTATACTGCAAGACCAGCTTTAATAATAATTAATAATAATAACAATCGCTAACATTTATATAACACCTACTATGTGTGTGCCAAGCAAGGACTATGTGATAAGCGCTTTACAAATGTTACCTCATTTGATCCTCCCAACATAGGTGCCACTATTGTACGCATTTTATATATGTGGAAACTGAGGCAAACAGAGGTTAAGTGTGCCCAGGGTCACACATCTAGTACGCGTCTGGGGCTGGATTTGAACTCAAGTCGTCCTGGCTCCAGACCTGGTGATCTGTCCATTCTGCCACGTAGCTACCTTAAGGTTCTAACTAATGGTAGATATAGCGGTGGGATAGACAGGGGGAAACTATAGTAAAAACAACAAAGAAGAATGAAAATGTACCTTGATGGACAAAATGAAGGCACACTTTTTAAAAAATCCCCTTGACTTCCAAAAACATCTCTATTCCTCTTTCATCTCCAAATGATGTCATCTTATCAATAGTACTCTTGTACCTAAATGATGTTCCTGCAGACCAACCTGAAACTAGACCTTCTGCAAGCCAACTTCTTCAAACTGTCATCAGTATTGGCTGACCTGGAGCAGAGGCCCAAGCCAACACATCCATGCAGCTCTTGTATCTCCACGTGGAAAGAAAAGGTAAGGCTCCTATATCTAGGATGGACGTTGACTTAGCGAGAACATGTTAAAGTAATGGCCAGGCAATGTTGCTGCCAGGTTGCTGATTCACTGTAAACTTATAGGTAACCACAGAACAAAGCTATCCTTTCATTTTTAGAAATGGAGGATGTCACTCACTATGGCCTTGGAATCATAGGATAAGAGAGAATCATGGACCTGAGAGATCAAGGTCATGGTATATTGGCATTGGGAGTGGGACTGAGAAGAAAGAGTAATCTGTTTACTTAAATTTTGACAACCAAAAAAGTCATTATCCATCTTCTATTATACAATTAAACTTTGTTAATTAAAAATATAAACAAGGATGGGATGGAGTGGATAATATTGCATGAACAGAGAATATGTTCTCTGTGCAAAGAGTACAAATGATATAGCACTTTTTTCTACAGCTTTTATTCCTTTCAAGGAGTAACAAGAACTACTACCAACAAACTATTGCTAAGTAGTAATCCTACAGAACCCACTTTCACAATCAGATAAAAGAACATATTTGTTTTAATAATAATAACTGATATTTTGATCACATTTAAGGATCACAAAACATTTTATACATGTTATCCTACTCAAAGTAGGTACCATGGTAGTTGTTTTACAGATAAGGAAACTGAGACTCAAGGAGTGGCTTGCTCATAGTCACACATCTAAGGTAAGAGATGCAACAAATTGATACTGCTAAGTTATTTTAGGTGTTTAAAAATGGTTTGCCTGCATTCCATCTTAAGAAGGCTAAGCAATCCTTCCTTAAATTTTGTTTATGCTATTAACTGACTTAATTAAGTTAGCACACATTTTTCCACACATAGTGCAACTCTATCTAAGCAAAGAATCATCATTTGAACAATTCAAGTTAATTAGACTTACACGTATATATCACTTTTAGATGTCACAGCTACCTATCTACATAAGTACTTTGGTGCTTGACTAGATTTGTGCATTTGTCAATGTAGGCACTCTCACACCCTCTACCACTCACAACCCTTCCATTCTGGAAGAGATGATTACAGCAGCTATTGGAAACTTTCTGGTGAAAATTAACTCAACACTTAACTGGAGTGGTCCTCAACAAAGTCTATTTCCAAGCCCATACTCAAGCCCATACAAATCAATTCTGGCTTGGTAAGCATCTTGCCAGACTTTACAGTCAGCTGAATTAGATTCTGAGATTACCAAGTCACCTCCACACTACAATGAGGTCCTAGAAGAAGACTTTAGTGGGAGATGGCAACTAAATGCGAGTACATAATATATCTGTGAAGTGCTTTTATCAACCTTCTATATAAGCATATTGAGGTGTATGGGAATATTAGCACCTCTGGTGAAAGGGCTGCCAAGCCCATCCACCTTTGGTGTCCACTCATCACCCAACTCTCACCTGTGACTCCAAGAAGCTGTAGCATGGCAATGGCCACACCCTGGTAAACCATCTGAGCAGACAGGCTAAAGTTAGGAGTAGTCTACACCAAGTGTGTGAAGACTTCTCCTGGTGGAATGGGAAGATGAGAATAATTTGTTCCAAGGGCCATGAAGGCAGTTGAAGCAGGCTCTGTGGAGCACTTAGAGATTGGTCAGACATTGAAGACACCAAGGTCATCCACTGCAGCCCAGGCCGTTGACAGCCATCTTGACTTTTATCTTGCCACTGGACTTAAATGTTTCTGGAAGAGAGTGAGGTTAACAACTTTGTGCATCTCTGCCTCACTTAAGTCCAATTTACACGCAAGTCAATACATCGCCCATGACGTCATTGGTCCTCTTCAAAAACAAAGGACAAACAACAGTGTACTATGTTTCTCTGTAAAAATTGCTCTTCTTGTCTTGGTGATTAGTCCAAAGATCGACTAAAAGCCTATGATCATAGCAGGGAGTGGTTATCTCTTAATGTTCTCTTCATCATAATAGCTAGCATTTCAACATTTGCTAAGTACTTTACTCATATCATCTTGTTTGATCCTCACAACCACCCTGGGAGGTGGGTGCTGTTATCATTCCCATTTTTAATCTGAGGAGACAGAGGTAGAGATGGACAAGGTGACTTGTCCTGGATCACGCAACTAGTGACTATCTGGGGCCAGATTTCAACTCAGGTCTTCCTGACTTCCTGACTAGAAAGACATGCAGCTAGATGGATCAGTGGATATAGTTCTGGGCTTGGAGTCAGGAAGAACTGAGTTCAAGTCTAGCCTCTTACAGCCACTAGCTAGCTGTATGAACCTAGGTAAGTCACTTAACCCTGTTTGCCTCAGTTGACTCATCAGTAAAGTGAACTGGAGAAGGAAATGGCAAACCACTCCACTGTTTTTGCCAGGAAAACCCCGTGGCCAGTACTGGCAGGATATGGTCTATGGCAGTGGTTCTCAACCTTCCTAATGCCCTTAATACTCATATGTGGGCGTATCTGCATGTGGGCAGACCCGCCTGGAGATGTATAGAGGAGCGGTGTCTTGGTTTCTAAGACCATTGGAAATATGTGTTTTCCGATGGTCTTAGGCGACCACTGTGAAAGTGTCGTTTGACTCCCAAAGGGGTCGCGACACATAGGTTGAGAACCACTGGTCTATGGGGTCACAAAGAGTCAAACACAACTGAACAACAACTTCCTGACTCCAAGTCTCAAGCTCTGCCCACTGTACCACCTGGATGGCTGTCTTTCTGGTACATATCAGAAAAAAGCACTGTGACTAGTGTAAGCCCTTGTCTCAAGGGAGTCATTTTCCGTTTTTGTGCTGCCCACAACCTGCATATTACCCTCAATCATTTGGACATACAACACTTCAGACTTATTTAAAACCTTTGAAGGTTGAATGTGTATTAAACATACAAAGATTTTATAGGTTTCACATGGAGATCAGAGTTATGAACATTGGTTGTAAAATGATGTAATTGTGGAAATTCTGGAATTATAACATCAGAAGAAAAATTGCATGGCATCATTCAGCAATATACTGAACATAGTATTTTCACATGAGGGGTAACCCAGTGGATAAAATGTTGGATCTGGAGTTAGGAAAACCTGAGTTCAAATCTTTTCTCAAAGTGATCTTGTACAAGTCACTTAACTTCTCTCTGCCTCAGTTTCCTCATCTGTAAAATGAAGATGATAATTGCACCTACTTCATAGAGTTGTTGTGAACATCAGATGTGTGCATGGAATGAGAGACCATGTTAAGCACTTTGCAACTTTAACATCCCAATAAATGCTAGCTATTATTGTTATTATTCCTCTAAGGAATAGTGTATAAAGTATTGAGAAAATTCCTTTAAATGGTTATTTATTAAATTAATTTATTTATTTTTAGTTTTCAACATTCACTTCCATGAGCTTTAAATTTTCTCCATCTCCCTCCACCAACTCCCCCAAGAGAGCATACAATCTGATATAGGTTCTACATATACATTCTTATTAAACATATTTTCACATTAGTCATGTTGTGTAGAAGAATTACAATGAATGGGAGGAAACATGAGTGTAATGGTAATGTAATTTGAATTTGAAGATCCCTTTGTATTGGCAAGGGTAAGAGGTACTTAGCACTTAGTAATTAATCAGAAGGTATGAACTCCTGTCTCCTGTTGCTGATGTAACAGGAAGGGGCTGAACAGGGAGGGGCAATAATGTATATAAGGAAAAGCCTCAGAGAGGGAGAGTCAGATCTTCTTGGAGCAAGTTTCCTGGAGCTGCTGCTACTGGAGAAAGAGAGAATTTCTCTCAGCAGCATCCGGAGGCTGGCTGGGCTGCTACTGCTGGACTGAGAATTGGTAACTGAGACAGATCTTGGAGCAAACTCTGTGGAGGCTGAAGAGGAGCTGAGGAGGCTGAAGAGCTGAAGAGGGACCCCCTTTTCCTAGGTCTGAGAGAATGATTTTTATTTTGAAAACCTGGATGGTGTTATTTTGATTCTGGGAACCAGCTGAAACTTCTGCTGAGTCCAAGGGCCAGCCAGAGCTGACAAAAGACTGAGGAAGCATGACTGTGAAGGATTTAAGACTTTGTTTGTGGCTTTGTTGAGCCTTGACTTCCCAGGAACAGAGACTGTGAAGGATTTGAGATGGACTGGACACTGTGAGCTCCATTGTGGAGCAGGAGCTGCATGAAGAGCTAGACAAGGACCCAGTAGCTGTCTGCCTTTGAACCCAGGTGACAATTTGGTGAATCCAGGTGGGATCTGGGACCATGGAAGGGGATCCAGAGAATCTGAGAAACCACCCCAAGTCAAGCTGAAAGAAGACTTTACTTGGATATCGTGTACTGACTGAGATATTATAAATTTACTAGTGACCTAGGGGTGGAGGGTCTGTGTATTTTCTGATGATTGAATGATGAAGGATGATTGAATAATCAAGTTGATATAATGATTGACTGACTAAATGATTGTACTTAGTGATTGATGACTGAATAAGTGACAGACTGAGTCAACTTAATGTGCCCCATGAGTGGAGAATTTTGACTATTGTACTTTGTGTTCCTTGAGGAGGCAAACCTGCTTAAGGATGATTGAATGATTGAGTTACTAAATGATTATTCTTTGTTGAAAACTTTGTGACCACCATAGTGGAAACTATGTGGCCATTTTCTGTAATAAGTTGTTGTGAATGCTATATTTTGATTTTCTGTGATAAGTTGTAACATTGTGAATGCTGTATTTTGATTTACTGTGAATGTTTTGCTTTGATTTGTTATGGAATAGAGTGTTCACTGTACTGTGTAATCAGAACCTTAAAAGCTGTTCACAGTAGTATTCTTTTGAAAACCTGCTAGTGCTTGGATTTACAATGAGCAAGAAAAAACAAAACAAAACAAAAAGGAGAGCAAATAGTATGCTTTGATCTGCATTCAGACTCCATATTTTTTTCTCTGGATGTGGATGGAATTTTCCATGTCTTTTGGAGCTGTTTTAAATGGTTATTTTTATTTAATGGCCAATTTTATGATGACAATAAATAATCACACATTTTTCATTAGTTATTTTTTATTAACAGGACCAGACACATAGTTCAGTAAAAATATCACGTCCTTTTATCATGAAGAGATTAGAGAATGTTGTGACAAGAACGTCTTCCAGCGAACCATCACATAAACCGGGATTGCCATCCTTAGGTAACCTTATATCTAATTCCTAAATTGATTACTGGCTATAATCAGTGCCCCATGTATCTATATCAAAGAGAGGGGTTAATGCCAGAAAAATACGTGATATTCACACAGAAACTTTGCATGCAATATGATACGCATACCTCCTTCTGGAAAGTTGGTGGTCACTGACACTGCCCGCACCACATTACCAAATAGCTGTTTGGAGCTTTTGCAGCTAGAGCAACCACAACCCTCTACAAGACTGTCCCAAGCTTGAGAAACACAATTATCTATGCTACCTTGTCTTAACTACACTTGAAGCCAATGGGACACATCCTCCACATAACCCTTTTTCTCCACAACTACCAATCCACGGAGAGACAGACACAGAGACAGACAAACTAGCCATTCTGCCTTCTTTAGACCATGGTTATAATTATCGCCCTTCCTCCCTTTGCCTGGCTAAAAGTTGGCAAAAGGAAAGGAAGAAACATAGAACAATGTGATACACTAATTCATAATTCACTAAAGCATCATGATACAGTGACTGAAAAAGAGTGCCATTTATCATCTAGTAATAAGAATGAAAGTCACACGCCCTGTGACATTTCCTCATGTAAGTCTATTGCAGGACTGGAATATCCTTACTAGAGAAATCATGTAAGCAACATACAAATTATCTAATTAATATACAGTGAGTTAATGTGGGAAATATGTCTTTAAAAGTTTAATTCCACCCTATAAAACCTTAAAATTATGCCTACTATAAAATTATAGCTACTGTAAAAATTATGCTAAAACCTTAAAATTATAGCTACTGTAAAATTACAGCTACTGTCAGATTTCCTTTAAGTTATTTCAACAAATACTTGTTAAGTATCCTAATGGATATGAGGAACCACACTAGATGCTAGTGCACAAAGAAATGCACAAAACCACACCCTTGCAGAGAATAAATCCTCACGGGGAGGGACACAATATACTTACAAGATAAAAAAATAAAAGAAAAGTGGAAGGGATAGAACAGGAAGAGTTTCATGAAGAAGATGCCTCTTGAGTTGAACCTAAACTGAGGATCCTAAGAGGCAGAGATCAGGAAGAAATGTATTCCAGGCATAAAGGACAGCCTATGCAAAAAGTGGGAACTAGAATGTCCAGTTCAGTAAACAGTGACAGGACCATCTGTGCTATAAAGAGGAAAAATAAGAAATAATTCTGAATGGAACTAGATTTTAGAGAAGCTTAAGTGACTGGCTATCAAATTTGTACTTTATCATAAAGGCAATGGGAAGTCCTTGAAGATTTTTGAGCAGAGTTTGGGGGGCAATCTATGACTGAGGAAGGTGATACTGGCAGCTGTGTAGATAAAGAGAGGGACAGAAAGGTAGGAAACAAATGAGAAGGTTATTGCAATAATTCAGATGAATGGTGATGAGCCCCTAAACTAGGGTACCAATATGAGTAGGGAGGGGAAAGGGATAGATGTGAGAGATAACGTGAAGATAGATTCAATAAGGCTTGAAAGTTGATTGGATATTGGGTGAAGAAAGGGAAGAAAGAGTAAAAAATTACTCTGAAGTTATGGCATTGGGTAACTAGAAGAATGGTGATGCCCTCAAGAGAAATAAGGAAATTTTACAGATTTTTTTGAGGGTGGGGGAAATAATAAGCATCATCTTGGACATGCTGAGTTTGAGATGTCTTTAGAATATCTAGGTAAGAGACATCTAGCAGTCGATTGGTGATTTAGGCTTGGAATTAATAAGAAATGTTAGGAAATAAGTCTATGGATTTAGGAGTCATTTGCACAGAAATGATAATTGCACATAGGAGAATAGATGCAATCATGAAGACAGAAAAAGAAGAGGTTCCAGAACAAAGACTCAGGAGTAGCCATCATAAGGAGACAGATCTGGAAATGGTGATCCAGAAAAGGAAACTGAGAATGAGTGGTCAGACAAGGTGAAAACTAGGAGAGTGGATTATGATAGAAGTCACTTTGACTAGAGGGTATTGTGTGGCTGATGGTGGGTTTGGGTAGGCAGTGTCAAAAGCCAAAGAAAAGTTAAGTAGAACAAAGTTTGAGAAAAAACCTATGAGACATAGCAGTTAAAGGATCATTGGTCAACTTGGAGATAACTTTAGTCAAATGGTAGGCTTGGAAGACAGACTACAAAGAGTTAAAAAGTGAGTGGTAGGTTAGGAAGCAGAGGCAACAAGTATAAATGGCTTTTTTCTAGGCATTTGGCTATGAAAGAGAGAAGACATAGGATAGTAACTTGAAGGATGGCGAGGTCAAGTGAAGGTTTTTAAAGGATAGGAAAGGCTTGGGCACGCTTGTAGATAGCATGGAAAGAGCCAGTAGATTTAAAAAAAAAGATTGAAGGAGAGAAAGAGACACAGAGACACAGAAAGATGAAGAGAGAGACAGAGACAGAGAGAATGATGGAAGGTGCAAGGACCTGGAGGAGACAGAAAATAGTGAGTGGCATGAGTAACACAGGAAAAGGGGTTGTCCTTGGCAAAAAGACACATCATCTCTTTCTCAGAGACTAGAACAAGGGAGAAGACAATGAGAAACAGTATAGATTCAATTTTGAGGAAACAGCTAGATAGAAAAAAGAATGGATTGCCTTGATTTTTTTTTAATTAAGGCTGAAGGAGAGATCTTCTACCAGAAGATAGTGGTATAGAAATCTTGAAGATAGCAACCCTGCTCAGAGGGTGTTAACCAATTAAAGAAAATGAAAAGATTAGCCATGCAACAGTGAGAGCCCAGACTAGATAATGTAAATTTTTAAATTATCCTAATGTTTTAGGTAGTTGCATGATTTCTTCCCTCCCTGTTCAGCTGTGGGGAGAGTAGGAGACCAGAAAAGTGAGGAAGGGTGGGGCAGGGAACACAGGGTGGGGTTTGATAAAGCTAGAGAAGTTATGAGATGAGAAGCAAGTGACTCAAAGTCAACCCTACAGGGTCAAGAGTCAAGACTATAAGAACAAAGTAAGGCCACAGTAGTGGGGATGGGCTGGCTGAAAGCCTATCAGATTCTGTTATTTAACTACAACAGATTTCCACTATTTCTCTGTATCTAAAGAAACCTTGTAGTAATTGCAAATTAATTTATTTCTAGCTTCAGGAGCCACCAGTCTTGGTAATGGTACATGCAAAGCCTTATATCCATTTCAAGCCAGAGGAGATGATGAGTTAAATTTGGAAAAAGGTAAGAAACATTCTTATGTGTTTAGAGGCCTTTCTTTATTTTAAATAACAATCCCATCAACAAAGAACCTCCCTTTGTCTTAGTTATATGCACAGGAAATGCCTATTATCTGCTATAGCTTATGACTACCTCATGAAGTCAGTGCAAATTTGCTAACCCCACCTTTCAAAGGATAAAACTTTAAGTTCATGGAGAAAAAGAAATTTGACAAAGGTCATTCAGTGAGTAAGTATTTCATTGGGTCAATCTCAGGAATTTAATATGCATGGGAGCTCTCAGGATCTTAGGCTCCTAAAATGTCAGAGTGAAAAGGGACCTTAAAGATCATTAAAGTTCTTAATTTTAGAAAGGAAGAAACTGAGACCTAGGAATGTGACTTGCTCAAGGTAAAATAGCTAGCTAATGACAGAGCCAAGAGTAAAGCTCATGTCTCCCAATTCCAAAGCCTATGAATTTTCCACTATAGCCTGTCACCATTTAAAAATTGAATCAGACATAGAACGTTTCATATAGGTATTCTGTAATGGGCTAAATTTGCCTTAAAGGGGGTTAAGAGTAATCAATCGACAATCAATCATTAAGTCCCTACTGTGTGCCAGGCAACATGCTGAATGCTATAGATACAAAGAGAAAAATGAAGCAGTTCCTTCCTTCGCGGAGCTTTCTTTGTATCAGGGAAGACAAAGAGTGTGTGTGTGTGTGTGTGTGTGTGTGTGTGTGTGTGTGTGTGTGTGTGTAAAGAATAAAGAAAATAATCACAATAATAATAGTAAGATTTTGTAAAATACTCTAAAATTTTCA
Source organism: Pseudochirops cupreus (assembly GCA_028627135.1). Lineage (NCBI taxonomy): Eukaryota > Metazoa > Chordata > Mammalia > Diprotodontia > Pseudocheiridae > Pseudochirops > Pseudochirops cupreus. Next base: position 303,007,925 of record CM053582.1, on the reverse strand, counting down.
CATATATATGTATATATATATATATACATATATATATATATACATACATACATACACACACACACACACACACAATCTCTCATTTAATCCTCAAAATAACCCTGAAAAGTAAATGCTGTTATTATCTACATAGGAAATTGAAGCTAAGAGTGGTTAAACGAATTACCCAGTGCTATAAAAATGAATAGAGGGTAATAGAGGGAAGGCACTGTGGTAGGGGAGAAGCGTAGTGCACTCAGGAAAGACATCCTATAAAAGGTGATGTTTTTGCTGAGTCTTGAAGGAATGAAGGGTATCTGAGAAGCAGAAGGAGAGAGTACCTTCCAGGCAGGGAAATAGACAGTCCAAATGCAGGAAGAAAGGCTGTGGAATGCCTGTGCTTTTAAAAAATATTCTACTGTTGCACATAGTGGGGCCATTCATGCTAGGGCAAAAATCTGGAAGTATTGATCAGTGAGAGATCATTAGGCATTAAAGGAATGCTGCTGATAAATGAAAAATGGCTCCAAGGGTCCAGGTCAAACTAAAAGGACTCTTATAGCCACACACGGACGACCCTGCACCAAGTTTGCTCTGGTCAGGCGGTGATTTCTGTGTGGCTAACAGCACAGGTCTCCACAGTATTTCTCTGATGAAGGGAAAGGTATTATTAGAGACTTAGAAACATCATCTCTTATAGATCTTTGAATTAATACTGTTTCTTTAGCAAACTAAATTGTTATGGGGAGACTGGAAGTCTCATTCCTCTTGGTATCACACATGGTGCTTAGCATAGTGTTTTACACATAGCAGGCAATAAACAGTTTTGAATTGAAACAACAGGATTATTGATTTTATAAAGACCAACCATTGGATGTATTACTCTGTTAACCCTCAGAATATTCTGAAGGTGGGGAGGCAGCTCTGTGTGATAAGGACTCCTGGGAGTCAGAATACCTGGCTCTCTCCTGGTTCTAACTCTTAGTATCTATATGAGTTGGGATGAGTTACTTCCACTGGTCTTGGGTTCATTTTTCTTTTTCTTTCTCAGATACCCAACTTCTTTTCCAATTTAATTTTAAAATTAAAATAGTATTTCCATACACATAGTAGAAGAGAAAGATGATTGTACATGAAGACTATTGTGAGGCTCAAATGACAGAGTGAAACAAGGGGCTTTAAAAAAAAAACAAACTTTTTTTTCAGTTATCAAGCACCTATTTTTTTTCTCTGTCTTCCACCACCAAAAAAGAAAAACAAATTCCTTTGAACAAACATGCATAGTTGAGCAAACCAGATTCCCATATTGGCCACATCCTAGAATGTGTGTCTCATTCTGCCTATCTGTACATCACCTTGGTGATGCAGTGGGTAGCACTCTTTATTATGAGTTCTCTGGAATCAGAATTAGTCATAGTAGCCTGGTTCTCTATGTGAGGACGCAGGGGTACAGAGGAGAAGAGACTTTTCCCAAACCACATTTGTCCTTCTTTGAGCTGAATCAGGGTCTCTTGTCTCCCATCCTGTGCTATGAGGTTTCCCGATAATGCCGTTTACCTGTTGATTTCCTGTCTGGTTTCCTGTTTTCTTGCCAACATCCTGTCACAACACTTTCTAAAAACTAAGATCAGATTAATTTGCTGGGAGCTGGATAAAGGAAACAGTCCACAGCCGCTATTTCATCATTAGTTTTTGTGTTGCTTTGTGGTTTGCTTTTGTTTTCATCTTTGTAAACCAAATATGTCAATTTTGTCAATTGTCAATTGTCCCTGCCTAAGAGCAAAAATTCACATAAGTTCTCCTAATGCGGGAATGATCCTTCTGAAAGGTGAAGGCTGCAAAAAGGTTTTTAGAGCCCTGCACTGCCCTCCACCCCCACCCCCATCCCCACTCCCTGTGGCAAGGCCTGGTTACTCTTCCTACCCCAGATATCAGAGGAAGAAAGACTCCTGGGGAGCTGAGGGGAAGAAAGGCTGGGAATCACCTTATCAAGAAATTGGAAAAGCAGCAGAAAATCTGTCAGGCAGGAGTGGCAGCTTGACTAATAAACACACACCTATCATTGTGGACAGGAAAAAATAAATGACACACCCCTGGAGACTGACTGATTGTTGATTAACAAGGAGCAGTCACCAAAAAAAAATGATGACCAGGCTTGAAGTCAGAAAACTTGGCTTGAGTCCTAGATCTGACACTTGATTGTGACTTTATGCAAGAATTAACCTCCTGGAGCCTCAGTTTCCTCATCTGTAAAATGGAGATAACAAGATAACAAGACTTTCACTTGTTCACTTATTTCACTTCAAGAAGTAGCTGCGAGGAAACTGTTTTGTAAGACATAAAGTGTTATATAAATGTGAGATCTCATTGTTAAAAGGCCTTTTCTTACCAGAAGAGATAGTAAAATGCAGAAGCTAAGGAATGAGTAGCCTAAAAAGTCTATTAATTTAACTCAACAAACATTTATTAAGCCTCCATGATGGGCCAGGTACTATGTGAAGGGGTAGGAATGCAAAGAGAAAAATAAAATTATCTGGGCCCTTGAGGAACTTGTATGTATGCATACATGTACATACATTCACACAAATATAATATATGCAAATACAGGCATGTTTGTATGTGTCATGATTATACATATCTAGAATATATAATATAATGATATAAAATTAATTTTATGTTAAGTTATTCTGAATTAAAGTTTAGATTAAATATATTTATATAATTTTTTAAAATTTATATAATACATTTAATGATTAATAAAATTTATTAAATAGATTTAATCAATTTAGATTTAATATTAAAATATATTTATAAATATGTATATATTTTAACAAGGACTTAAAAAATTAGCCTGTCTCTCAGACAGCTAGTGGATAGAGTGCTGGGCCTGGAATCAGGAAGACCTGATTTCAAATATGACCTCAGACACTTCCCAATTCTGTGACCTTGAGCAGGCCATTTAACGTCCATATAACTCATTTCCCTTAGCTGTAAAATGGGGTTACCTCCCCATTTTATAAATGCTTGTTCCCTCCTCTGACTAACTCTTCTTCCCCTCCCATTTGGATAAAACACATTTGTCATATCTAAAAATTAGTTTCTTCATTTTAAATTCATTACTTCTCTGTCTGGAGGTGAATGGCAGGTTTGGACTCATGACTTATTACTTGTCATTGCTTTGAACAAAGTTCTAAAGAGTTTCCAAGTTTATTTTTCTATAATGTTATCATGGCATACATTGTTCTCCTAGTTCTGCCCACCTTGCTCTGCATCAGTTGATAAGGGTCTTCCCATGGAGTTTCCTCTGAAATTGTCCTAAATTATCATTTCCTTTTTTGGTCCTTTCAGTTGTATCAGACTCTTTTCAATCCCATTTGGGATTTTTTTTTTTGGCAAAGATACTAGAGTGGTTTGCCATTTCCTTCTCCAGCACATTTTACTAATGAGGAAACTGAGGCAGACAGGGTTAAGTGACTTGCTTAGGGTCACATAGCTAGTAAGTGTCTGAGGCCAGATTTGAACTCAGGAAGATGTCTTCACCTCAGGACCAGAATTCTATCCATTGTGACACCTAGCAGCCCTATCATTTCTTAATGGAACAATAATATTTCATTACATTCATATACCACACTTTGCTTAGCCATTCCCCAATAGAAAGAGACACTTTTAGTTTCCAGTAGTTGGGCACCAGGAAAAGAGATGCCATAAATGTATTTGTACCTAAAGATCTTTTTCCTCCTTCTTTGATTTCTCTGAGGTAGTGGCCAAGTTAGATATAATTGGACCAAAGAGTATGTGCAGCTTGGTCCCATTCTTGGCATCATTTCCAATTGTTTTTCAGACAGAAGTAGGAGATCATTGTACACAGTAACAGCAATATTGTAACGATCAGTTGTGAAATACTACTCTGATCAATACAATGATCAAAGACAATTCTAAAGGACCTATTATGAAAAATGCCACCTACCTCCAGGGAGAGAAACAGTGAACTCGAAAGTGCAAATTGAAGCAGAATTTTTTTTTCCGTTTTACTCTTATTGTCTTCTCTCTGCCCCTGCCAATATAGCTAATATATAAATGTGTTTTGTGTGATTTCAAGTGTATAATTAATTGCCTTTTCAATGAGTGGGAGAGGAAGAGGAGTGAGGGAGCAAATTTGAAACTCAAAAAAAATTTTAATGTAAAAAATAAATAACAAATTTTGAAAACTAAAACAAATTGATTCCCAGAATGGCTGGACCACTTTCTAGTTCCATCAACAGTGTATTTGTGTCCATGTTTTCCCTCCAACATTTGTCTAAATATGTTCTACTACTATGGAATAATTAAAAATTAATGAGGTGCCTTATCAATTCTGTTTGCTTTAACTAGTTGCTCTAAAGAAGTCATTTTAATTTTTTGTTTAACTGAAAGATACCTAACTTTTAGTTGTTTAATAGTTAAACTTTTGTATATAACCCAACATCCCCCCAAAGCTTTACCCTAGTTCAATGTATTCTTTATATCAGCATTTCTTCTAAGCAAAAATTCATGAGCTCCTCTCCAAAGTTCCCCTTTTCCATACCAAAATAAATTACACATTGATTCAAAGCAATAGGTAGTTAAACAGGACAATAATCAATAAAAAGCACTTATTAAGCACCCATTATATACAAGCTTCTATAGTGGGTGATGGCCATACAAAACCAAAAAGAAATAATACTTCCCATTGCCCTGGTATAACATCCTTTCCTCCTCTGGAATGTTCCATACAGTCATGTCTGGCTAGACCTACTCTCCAGTGTCCAAAAGACTCCCCATTCCCATCTGGATGAGAAAAATGACTCATTTTGATTTTTTTTCCTGGATTTTCTGACCAAGACTTCATATGGTGTACTTTCTATAACTGCGTGGAGGAGCTGTGAAGTAGGGTTTGGCTAGACTTCTTGCTTCTCCACTATCTTCCCACGGCCATGCCATGCCATACCATTGTTGGGAAAAGTAAAACTCCTTCCCATATAACTCACACTCCTAGATTGTGTTCCAGATAGATACATAGGTTCCCAAAGTGGGTGATACTACCTCCTGGGGGGCACCAGAATGATGGGGGGCAGGGGCGCAGTAGTAGCTTTGGGTGCAATTGGGGGAGCATCAAATAAAAATAAAGGAGTGGTGGAAGTATAAGGAAAGAAGAGAAGAAAATTTTGCAAAACCATATGTGTTTCATCTGTTGTGTAACACAATTAAAGTCATAGTGATTACATTATTCTACAAATAAACACACAAAATGTAAGTTATATATGATCAGTTGTCAAGTCTGCTGACAGGTCTTAGCAAGTAAGTGTTGGCAGGTGGGCCTGTTGCACATTGTCAGAAAGTTCAGGATGCATCAGCAGGAATATGTGCCTGTAATGACTTGTTTACCATATGATACTATACAGTTACATGATACGATATTGTGTCATCAAAATTTCAATGCAAGAAAAACCCAACAAATTTACAATAAATTTAAGATGAGCCATTTAAAAAAACTTATATATTTTTAAATGATGCAGATTTAAAAAAAACACTAACAAGTTAACAAAAGCATATTTCTAGGGGAGTTGCTGAGTAAATTTTTATTTTGAAAAGGGTGCAGCAGGTCAAATGAGTTTGGGAACCTCTGAACTAGCATGAATATCTGCCTCTGAAGCTGGTGCTAGGCTACCTCTCTGATGACCTACTGCCCTCTGAGGTTTCTCAGCTGAGCTGCTAGATTGCTTGTCTGCTGAGCAGAACTCTATCTAGGGTGAGACAATCAGAGAATTTCCTCAGGGCACCAAAATATAAAGAGTACAGATAGCACTAGTACCCCAGCAGGAAGAAAGCACTTAACTCCTAATGAACAAGAATCATTAATTAAAAGAGGAAACTAAAAGCACTCCCTCTTTCCAGTGGCCACATCTCAGGTGAGCTCTCCCCTAATTTGGTTCCTCTACTGCTTCCTCTCTTGGCAAGGGCTTCCAAACAGTGACTCTTGTTGTCCTAGGATCTCCCCTCATGAGATGGTTTAGGGTTTCTTCCTCCATCAGGTTCTTGTGTCCTGAAGTCCAAGGTCTTTCTCTGAGGTCTTCTCTTCATTAAAAAGTAGACGCAAAGATGCTTTCCATGCTGCTTACCTAAGGTCATTTCTGGTGCTCACCAAAGGTGGCAGAATTGCCAACTCTTCAATTCTTTTGCTCCCATCTATTGCATCTCTGTCATTACTAGGCTGCTTCTTTCCTACAGGGAATATTTATTCCTCTTTAGGGAGCCAGTCTGTGTCTCTAACAAGTTTAGCTTTTTTATGAGTCAGGTCCACAGCTGTACTCATCCAGCACAACAGAGATTCTCTGAAGTTGTCTATTTTTGGACAATCTTGTTGCTCAGTAGCGTCTCACTCTTCATGACTCCATTCGGGATTTTATTGACAAAGATACTCCTTTGCTCATTTTACAGATGAGGAAACTGAGGCAAATAGTGACTTGCCCAGGGTCACACAGCTAGTAAGTTTCTGAGGCCAGATTTAATTCATAGAGATAAGGCTTCCTGACTCCAGGCCCAGCACTCTATATGGCACTACCTAGCTGCCCCTTTGACAATCTTACTCCTCCTCAGAGGGAACACTTACAGGAATGCTTAGTATTTGGGTTTGGGAGTTAGTAAATTCTTTGTAATTCCTATTATGTCCTCTAGTAGCTAGCACCAAGACCACAATGATTACCCTAGATTTTCTTTTCTTTTTTTAAAATTTATTTATTTATTTTAGTTTTCAACATGCATTTCCAGAAGATTTTGAGTTACAAATTTTCTCCCTGTCTCTCCCCTTCCCCCCACCCTAAGATAGAAAGTATAATGAATACCCCTTCCTCCAATCTGTTCTCTCTTATATCCTCTCTGCTAACTTTCTTGTAGGGCAAGATGGATTTCTATACCCCATAGCCTGTATATCTTATTTCCCGATTGCATGTAAAAAGCAATTTTTAAACATTTGTTTTTAAAACTTTGAATACATGATTCTTTCCCTCCTCCCCTCTTCACTGGGAAGACAAGCAATTTGATATAGTTTGTACATGTGTACTTACACAAAACATTTCCTTGATAGTTATATTGTGAAAGATTAACTATATTTCCCTTCATCCTATCCCACCCCCCATTTATTCTATTTTCTCCTTTGCCCTGTCCCTTTTCGAAAGTGTTTGCCTCTAACTACCCTCTCCCCTAATTTGTTCTCCTTCCTATCATCCCCACTTTTATCCCCTTCCCCACTACTTTCCTGTAGGGTAAGATTCCCACTTGAGTATATGTTATTCCCTCCTTAAGCCAAACTCAATGAGAGTAAGGTTGACCCATTCCCTTTCACCTTCCTGCTCTTCCACTCCATTTTAACTGTTTTCTCTTGCCTCTTTTATATGAGATAATTTACCCTATTCTATCTTTCTCTTTCTCCTTCTCCCCATGTATTCCTCTCTCACCTCTTAATTTTATTTTTTTAGAGATCATCCCTTCCTATTCAACTGATCCTGTGCCCTGTGTCTATGTACACATGTACACACATATACACACACCCTCCTATGTACACATGTACATACACGTACACACATATACACACATACACACATGTACACACATATATACACACACATAAATACACACACATATTACCTTCAACTATCCTCATACTGAGAAAAATCTTGTGAGTTACAATTATCATTTTTCCATGTAGGAATAGTTTAACTTTAAAAAAAGTTCCTTATGATTTCTTTTTCCTGTTTACCTTCTCATGCTTCTTGTATTTGAAAGTCAAATTTTCTGTTCAGCTCTGGTTTTTTCATCAAGAATGCTTGAAAATCCTCTATTTCATTGAATGGTCATATTTTCCCCTGAAGCATTACGCTCAATTTTGCTGGGTAAGTGATTCTTGGTTTTAATTCTAGCTCCTTTGACCTCCGGAATATCATATTCCAAGCTCTGTGATCCCTTAGTGTAGAAGCTGCTAGGTCTTGTGTTATCCTGATTGTGTTTCCACAATACTCAAATTGTTTCTTCCTGACTGCTTGCAGTATTTTCTCCTTGACCTGGGAACTCTGGAATTTGGCTATAATATTCCTAGGAGTTTTCTTTTTGGGATCATTTTCAAGAGGTGATTGGTGAATTCTTTCAATTTCTATTTTGCCTTCTGGTTCTAGAATATCAGGGCAATTTTGCTTCATAATTTCTTGAAAGATGGTGTCTATGCTCTTTTTTTGATCATGGCTTTCAGGTAGTCTAATAAATTTTAAATTATCTCTCCTGGATATATTTTCCAGGTCAGTGATTTTTCCAATGAAATATTTCACATTGCCTTCTATTTTTTTCATTCATTTGGATCTGTCTTATAGTATCTTGATTCATCATAAAGTTATTAGCTTCCATTTGCTCCAATCTAATTTTGAAGGAATTATTCTCTTCAGTGAGTTTTTGAAATTCCATCTGGTCAATTCAGCTTTTTAAAGGCATTCTTCTCCTCATTTACTTTTTGGGCCTCTTTTGCCATTTGAGTTAGTCTATTTTTTAAGGTGTTATTTTCTTCAATATTTTTGGGGGTCCCCTTTAGCAGGCTGTTGACTTATTTTTCATGATTTTCTTGCATCGTTCTCATTTCTCTTTCCAATTTTTTCCTCTACTTGTCTTACTTGATTTTCAAAATCCTCCTTGAGTTCCTCCATGATCTGTAACCAGTTCATATTTTTCTTGGGGGTTTTTGATGCAAGAGTTTTGACTTTGTTGTCTTCTTCTGGTTCTACGTTTTGATCCTCTTTGTCCCCAAAAATAGATTCTATGGTCTGATTGTACTTCCTGTGTTTGCTCATCTTGCCAGTCAATTACTTGACTTTTGAGCTCTTTGCCAGGGTAGAACTCTACTTCCAGAGTGGAGAGTGCTGTATCCCAAATTTCTGGGGGTTTCGTAGCTGTTGTCAGAGCTGTTTTTAGAGCTATGAGGAGGGCACCCTCTCTACAGCCACCACAAGGTCTGGCACACTAGTGTTCCTCACCCCAGGACGACCACCCAAAACTGTGACCAAGATCCAAGCAGGTCAAAGCAAGAGCAATTACCCTCTGAATGGTTGCTTGGTCCCCCTACTATCTATAGGCCAGGAGCTCCAGAGGCAGCCTCATGGCATCAGCTGCATCTGCTGCCCCACCATCTCTGCCACCCCAGGGGTAGAGGCCAGATTGCTTTCTTCTCTCACCCAGTTCTAACAGAGTTCCCCACAGACCTTTTACTTTCTCTTCGGTGTTTATGGGTTGAAAAGTCTGGAAACCACCACAGCTGCCGGTGATTCACTCTCTTGAAGTCTGCTCTGGGCAGTCTGGGCCATGAGTCTGGGTCGGTGTGGCTCATGCGGAACTGCACTTGGCTCCCAGTCCTGTGCAATAGACCCTTCCTGTTGCCTGGCTAGGTTACCTTCAGCAGGAGATTTGTTTCTCTTTGTCACCTTATAGGTTCTGTAGCTCTAAAATTTGATTAGAGTCATATTTTACAGGTATTGGAGGTGACTGGAGCAGGAGCTCAAGCAAATTCCTGTTTCTGCTCCACCATCTTGGCTCTGTCCCCCTAGATTTTCATTTAGCAATAACAGAGGGATGGAGTGGAGTTGGCAACCTTTGCCTTGCATTCCTGTAGCTATGCTCAGACTCTCTGTACATGAAAAAGTACTATAGGTCAGAGTCAGTGTGACTTGAATTCACATCTTGCCTCAGATACTTAGGAGTGTTTGACCCTGGGCATGTCACTTAATGTCTCATCTTCAGGTTTTTCTTTTCTCTGTTTTAAAAAAACCTATAATATAGGGATAATTATAGTATCCACCTTCCAGGGCTGTTGTAAAAGAAATCTGCAAACTATATAAGGCTATCTAGATGTTAGCCATTATTAACATTAATAAATATGATATAAGCTACAGTGTAACAGAATGGGATATTCTGGTTTTTAAAAACAAACTATTTTGATCTATTTAAGGACACCAAAAACAATTCAGTTCAGTTATTGCCTTGCTCCCTCCCATCACTACCCTCTTTAAAAAGTTTAAGTAGGTAACATAGTCTCCCAAACTTCCAAATAGCCATGACACACTTATTGTCTAATTTCATGCATTTTCTCAACAGGAGACGTTGTGACTATATATGAAAAGCAAAATGAAGGCTGGTGGTTTGGATCCTTGAAAGGAAAAAAGGGTCATTTCCCTTCTGCATATGTGGAAGAATTACCTTCAAACAATACAAAGGCTTAAGAGGCTTAGGATCAGAATTTGACTGTGGTCCTCCATACCAACAGAGGTAGTTATCTTTGGAAAATGGACATCTCTTTTCAGGTTTTCCCAATGCTTTGAAGTTTTGATGATTTTTCTTGAAACGTGCAATAATCACAATGTAAGAATGGACAGTGGGAATCATAGAATGTCAGTTTCCACCTTCGACATCAGACTCCTCATCTTGCAAAAAGTAAAGCAACTTGTCTGTGATTTCAGAGCTGTTCTAGCATCAGAGGCAGGAGTTGAGGTCCTTGGCCTCAGGCATCAGGACAAAGAAAGAGAAGCTAGTATAGGAATAGGATCAGATTTAGAGCTGGGAGGGACATTAGAACAAAACACCCTCATTTTGCTAATGAGGAAACTAAGGGCCAGAGAGATTAGTGACTTGATGAAGAAAGGAAACATTTTCTAAGTATTTGCTATGTGTCAGATACTCTACTAAGTGCTTTACAAATATTTCCTTATAACACCTTACAATGCCCCTAGAAGATAGGTGCTATTACTACTAAACTATCCCCATTTTACAGTTAAAGAAACTGAGGCAAACAGAGGTTAAGTGACTTGTCCAAGATTACACTGCTACTAAGTGTCAAAGAGTGGATTTGAACTCAGGTCTTCCTGACCTCAGGCCCAGTCCTTTTCACTTAGCTCCAAGGTCACAAGGACAGTTAAGAAATAGTTGCATTTAGAAACCCAGTACTATACCTCTGGCAAGCTTCTACTCCAATTCAAAAACATTTATTAAGGGCCTGCTCCTGACAGCTGTCTTTTCTAAGGCAACTAGGTGGTGCAGTAGGTGGAGTATCAGGCCTGGAGTCAGGAAGACTCACTTTCCGGAGTTCAAATCCTGCCTCAGACACCAGTTGTGTGACCCTGGGCAAGTCACTTAACTCTATTGGCTTCAGTTTCTCATCTGTAAAATGAGCTGGAGAAGGAAATGGTAGAATACTCTAGTTCATCTTTGCCAAGAAAACCCCAAATGGAGTCATGAAGAGTTAGGCACAAATGAAAAACAACCAAAAACAAACTTTTCATTCTGTGCAAAGCGCTAGCAACCCAAGAGCTCTGTCCATATGGATTGTGTAAGGAAAGAAATGTAGATTCTTCAGGCTGCCCCATTATAGAGACAGCTGGGGCTCTGAGAAGAGAGAAGGTGGTAGGTCCCGCCTGTTCCTAGAGCCTACAGTTTGAATGGTGATAATTGGTCTGGACACCTTAGAAAAAGGCCCAAGGCTAAACGTTCCACACACCACAAACTGAAGGCCCACTGTGCAGATGTAAAGATGCAGGTACTTCTGCACTGCTAGCATATAGAGAGGCCTTAACTTTGAGAATGTTTAAGATGCTACTTTGGAGTGAATGAAGTCATAAAGAACTCATATCACTCCCCATGCAACCCTATACTATTTACCCCGCTTTGATGATTTTTTTTCCTCTTCTCCTTCTTCTAAATTTACTAGGAGAAAATTTTAAGGTAAGGCTCACATGTTAACTGTACTCTATGGTATTCTACTCATACAGTGGGATATAAATATCGCAACACTACAGATATGAAAGCCGAAGAGGCCCAGTCCACATTTGCTAGGAGAGATATAGCTTATGTCCTAAAAGAAAAGAGCAGAAAGTCTAATTTCCAACCTTGACAATGGAGTAGGGGAAGCTTTTTGCATTTGGAATATTATCTAAGTAATAAGCCATTAGGCCATGCGGGACAAGAAACTTTTAGTCCATATTTCTTCTTTATCTTATTGTTTTCCATCAAGACATGATATATAAAAAAGGACTGTAACAACTGAATGTAGCCTACAAATGAACCATTTCATAACGTTGAAAGTGATTAGGCTGTTTGAACCCTGAGACCATCTTTGGGGATAATCTAAAAAAAAAAAGATATCATTTTCATTGGCAAACCTATTTTCCTTTGTGAAAATGTTGCCGACTTTTGTATTTTGGAATTTTTTTTGGCAATACTTTGTGCATCTATGATTTATTATGAAAAATATTTCCAAGCAAAAGTGCCTTTTAAGCCAAAGAAAAGACACATCTGGTCAGCAATAAAGAATTGTTTATTATCTGTCCAGTCAGTTAGAATGGCTCCTGAGAGGATGGTCAGGTGGTATCCATGACTAAAGACTGTAGTGAAGACAGAACTGTCCACTTGGTAAAATACTAATAAGCAAGAATAATGAAGAATTAACACATATTCTGTGCTTCTATATAGAATAAAATGATTTTTAAAAATATTAATGGTTTAACCTATTAATTGAGTTTTCATAATGTGGTCCATTAAGCTGTTCATTAAGCCATGAATTTTTCAGCTCATTAACAGCCTAAAATATGAACACTATAGAACAGAGCCAGGATTCCATTGTCCACATTGGAAAGAGTGCCTCCATTTTGTCTCTGACCTCCTACAGTCAAAGTCATTTCAGCCCTCATTTTATCAACCAGAAATCATTCTACTCACTGGCACTTCCCTGCAGCTACAATAACTCATAAACATAAAGATGGTGTAAAAAAAACCTTCAACAAACTAAAGGAACTTCTGCATCATCAAAGATTAAAACATGTTCTGGATAGTTTTAGTGGTGTGTGTATTTTATTGCCTCATAATTCTCTGAAATTGGGATACAGGCACATTGTGGAAAAAACCCTCTTCTCTCAAAATCACGGTGGCTTTAAAGGTGATCGATCAGTCTAGGGGGGGACGAGGAAGTGTCAACTGCCCTTAAAATTCAAATAAGTTATTGTCCTTTGTAACCATGGTCCTCTGAGTGTATCCTGGAGATTAGCTTTTGGGAATGTGATAATTTCTGATAAAGTGGTGACAAAGCAGGATTTGTGAAGAACTGAGTACTTTTTGTAGATATACTAGGCTGGGTAGAACTGAAGAAAATCCAAGACATATTGATCAAAAATGAATGGGCTACAACAATCAACCTACTTCAAAAGTATCGAGAACATAGAAAAGAGAATTATTAGAACCAGGGTGGGCTCATGGTACTGACAGAGGGAAATTGGTCCTGAGGGGAGCAATCTTCTCTTCTGATCCAAGGGCAGTGAGTGCTATCTGCAAGTTACCCAATGCAACTGATGACACCAACTCACCTGAGGGATCCTAAGCCTGATATTTCTCTAAGACTCATGTGTTTATTACCCTGATGTGTGATCATTATTTATCAGAATATTTGATTAATCAGAATACCATCCTGCCCCCCACCCCTTAACCATGTAGTGTAATAGGGCAGCTAGGTGGTACAGTGAATAAAGCATATAGATCTTAGAGTATGGAGGACCCAAATTTGAATTCTACCTTAGCAGGGTGACCCTGGGCAAGTTGCTTAACCTCACTGTGCCTCAGTTTCCTCATCACTAAAATAGAGATGATAATAGTATGAACCTCACAAGGTTATTGTGAGGAATAAATGAGTTAGCGTTTATGTAAAGTGCTTGGCAAACCTTAAGACACTGTGTAAATGTTAGCTATTACTATGATGATGATGATTTATATTGTCAGTATAAATACTATGCCCATTTTATAGATGGGGAAAGTAAGACTCAGAGCCTTGCCCAGTGTCACAGACAGGTGGTATACATCAGAACTGGTCCTTATTCTAAGGACATTGCTCCTTACTCTCTGCCCCAGTGGCTTTTCCCCTTTACCTCATTTACTCTTGTTTACTCCTCAATGTTTATTCCTTAATCTTCCTCTCTAAAGACTCCTTCTGTACTGCCTACAAACAAATTCATGTCAATCAAACCCACAACAAAACTGTCTTCACCTGCTGTCCCTTCCTTGAACTGTTTTATACTTTTCCCCTTCATGGCTACATTGGATGTCTCTAACTGGATACCTTGTAGAGGTTTTAAACTCATCATGTCAAAAACTGAACACAATATCTCTTCCTCAAAACTCTTCCCTCTTTCTTTTTTTTATAATAATAATAATAATATTTTTTAAACATTTGATTTTTAAACTTTAAATTCCAGATTCTTTCCATTACTCCCTCATGACCCACCCTTACTGGGAAGATAAGCAATTCAATGTAAGTTGTACATGTGTAGTTACACAAAACATTTCCATAGCGGATATACTGTGAAAGACTGACTATATTTCTCTTCATCCTCCTCCCACTTGTTCAATTCCCTACTTTGTCCCTGTCCCTTTACAAAAGTGTGTACTTCTGACTACCCTCCCTGCTAACCTGCCCTCCCCTCCATCATCCCCCTTTTCATATCCTTCCCCTCTACTCTCCTGTAGGACAAGATACCCAATTTAGAGTGTATGTCATTCCCACCCTAAGCCAAATTCAATGAGAGTAAGGTTGACCCATTCCCTTTTGCCCCCTTTCCTCCTCCTCCATTGTAACAGTTATTCCTTGACTCTTCTATATGAGATAATTTACCCCATTCTGTCTCTCCCCATCTCCTCTCATTATATTCCTCTCACCTCTCAATTTCACCTTTTAAATATCATCCCTTCCTACTCAATTGATCCTGTGCCCCCTGTCTATGTATACCTGTATACATATATATACACACACTCACATATGTATTCATAACCATATATACCCTCCTATATAGACATATATGTATGTATGTATATATATATATACACACACACACACACACACACACACACACACACATATGCATACATATATACATTTTTATTCCCTTCAACTATCAGCAAGCAACTGTATCAGCAAGCACCCTAGCATACCCAGGGTGGCTGCTAGCACAGGTTCTTAACTTTGCTTTTCTAAAGGAAAGCAACTCAAAATGGGTTAGCAATCTTAATCAATCAAATATATATCATTTACCTAGTTCAGGGGAAAAAGTCAGCACTCTGAACTTCAGAGAATGCAAACAGAATACAAACACAAGTTAACAAGCAGAAGTTAGAAGCAGACAAAGACACAGATGAGCAGACAGGCTTCCAACCATCTGACCATTACATCCATACCTATTCAGTTACCAGAGAGGGAAGCACCAACATCTGGGTTTTTCAAAGCCGGGGGGCTCAACGGCTTCCCAGAGTCTTGTCTGGCCAAATCACACAACTCTTCTCAAAGTGAACCCCAAAGCAAAACCTCACATCAGGGTGTATATATAGCCTTCTCCTGGCTCGGAGAATGTGACAGCCCTCTTGACCCACTGCCCAATCACAAAGCAACAAGGCGCGGGCATTCCCGTAAAACAAACCTCCTGCCACAGGCTCCATGTGACCACATTCAGCCTATTAGGGAGGAGAGTATACTTTCAATTAGGGGAAGGTTCTCAGAGCCACTTTAAGCCACTTAAGCAAAGGGCCTAGGGGCAGGGAAGATCTTCAGATTCCCATAACATATCCTCATACCAAGAAAAGATTCATAAGTTACAACTATCATTTTTCCATGTAGGCATGTAAATAGTTAAACTTTGAAAAGTTCCTTATGATTTCTTTTCCCTGTTTACCTTCTCATGCTTCTCTAGCTTCTTGTATTTGAATGTCAAATTTTCTATTCAGCTCTGGTTTCTTCATCAAAAATGCTTGAAAGTCCTTCACCTCACTGAACGACCATATTTTCCCCTGGAACATTATATTCAGTTTTGCTGGGTAGGTGATTCTTGGTTTTAATCCTAGCTCCTTTGATCTCCAGAATATCATATTCCAGGCCCTTCAATCCCTTAGTGTAGAAGCTGCTGGATCCTGTGTTATCCTGATTGTGTTTCCACAATATTCAAATTGTTTCTTCTTGCTTGTAATATTTTCTCTTTGATCTGGGAACTCCAGAACCTGGCTATAATATTCCTAGGAGTTTTCTTTTTGGGACCTTTTTCAAGAAGTG
>CM053582.1:302945859-302991323 GCA_028627135.1 Pseudochirops cupreus | reverse complement strand
GCTGACTTTAGTGGGAAGTATCTTTGTGTGAGTTTTGGAGTTCCAGGATTGGTTTAGAGTCCTATTTTATGGGTATTTTGGGGTGGCTATGTGAGAGCTGCGATATGTTGCTGCTGCTATGCTGCCATCTTGGCTCCGCCCCTCCACACTGCTTTTCTAATGTGGACATTGAATGAAAAAATTAATTGGTTCTCATCTATTCTAATGTAGCTGGTTGGCAGTTGCTAATAAAATCAGGTTTATGGCTCAAGACACATTTCTTTTACTACTGAATTGTTTATATGCTGGCCAATGAACTACTAGCAGATATACCAAATATAAACACCAAAAGGTACTACTGCATTCCATTTTTTATTTGCTTCAGAAACAGAACATTTTAAACAAAATTTGCTTTTACAAGTATGCCATATAGTTTTATTAATTCCTGCCAAGCTAAAATGCCACCAAAAATTTAAAAAAGAGTCAGACATAAAACGGTCATTTAGAAGCTTTAAAGGGAATAGTAAGGAAAAAATGAAAATATAGTCTTTACACACTATTTACCCATTTATTTACAGGCCAGAGCAATAAAAGCTTTCCGAACATTGGCAAGGAAAGCTGAAAATTTGTTGGTCTTCCTTATTTTCTCTTGAAATTCTGCCAAGCATTCCAGATGAGGAGCACTATCTGATACTAAGGAGGAAAAAAATGGAAATAGTTAATGTAAAGTCAACGGATCATAAATTCAGAAATGGAAAGAACCTCAAAGCCATTTGGTCCAATCCTTTCACGTTACAGATGAGAAAACTGAAGCCCACAAGGTTCAGGAACTTGCTGAACATCACAGAGGTAATATATTTTTGTATCCTCAATGAAGGATCATTTCAAAAGCAGAGGTTTACCTAAGAATAGCCTATTCTACTACTGCTGCAGATTCCACCTCAAGGAATCAGGTTTGGTATGTGGGAATATTTTTTAGCCCCCTTCCTGTCCATCTTTCTCATTATTATATTATAGAAAAGATTTCATTAAAAAAAAGTTGGTACATTATTCAAGAACTATACAGAACTTTTAATCTTATAAAATTTTAATGTTGCTGTTCTACAATTCTGGTAAAAGTCAAATATGAAGGAGAACTCAGAAAACAATGACAGTATTGTTTACATAAGCATCATTAGCAAGAGGGAAGAGTAAAAGGCTTTGGGGAAGTTACCCTCAAAACACTCCATCACAAATTCCTGCAGTGGTGAGGGATGCTGTTTCTTCTCTGGCTCTCCACCACACAAACGAACTATAAGCGGGATGGAGGAGCCAGAAAGGATGTGCCTGTGATCCATTATGTCATTGGTCCAGAAATTCTACATTATGTTTTGAATGGAGCTGACACACTGAAAGACAGACTATGAAAATAATCTTCTGGAAAGCTAGAAACCACTTGGGAGAAGGCTGCTTTGCTGTCAAATCTACTAACTAATCAAACAGAAAGGCAGCTGAGGTAACACTGCCCAAGAAGCTATACAACAGCATATGTTTTAGAGCATTTCCATGGGGAAAATCTCAAAGAGCCAAAGCCAGAGTTGACAGAAGGGACTTTCTTAAGAAATAAAATTTCAAGAGCACTGCTATTATCAGGAGCCATAAAACCTTAGGTCCCTCACCATCTATAGCTACATTTCCAAAAACCAGAAATTGATCTTTGTGATGATAATCATGACATCATCAAGAAAGTTAAATATGTTAAGTGTATCCTGGTTAAGAAAGTGGGGAATTGTCATAGAAAGATAGGTACATTTGATGAAATGAGTTGGTCTGATCCCAGATGAAAAAAAGTCATATGATCTAGAGGACTTCTAAAGACATATGCATCCTCACAGGATCTGTACACAGATACATTTTTGTTCAGTATCTTAACTATCTTTTGGCCTTTCTCTGTTTTTATTTATGAGTAGTCCAATGTTACTATGGGGGTTCCTTTCTGCTTTACATTTAGACAAATGAAAATCATAGGAACGAAAGTATAAACTATGCAACCTCTCATCAGTTTAGAAAAAGCCTTTCTTCCTTAACCATTATCATTACTCAAATTGATTCAACATATATTCCTCAGCTAGAAAAGCAACAAACTAGAGCAAGTCACCTAAGCATGGAATGTTACGGAAGCCAACCTGCAAAAGAAACAGAAGCCAGGAATAAAAACCTGCTGGTGGGTCTGCCTGCCTGTAGTCTCTACCTACTTTAATCCATTCTCCATTTAGCTACTAAAGTGATTCTCCTAAAACACAGTTCTGATCACGTCACCCCCCTACTCAATAAATTCCAGTGGCTTCTTATTGCTTCCAAAAGCAAATACAAAATGCTCTGTTTGGTATGTCAAGTTCTTCAGAACCTAGTTCCCTCCTGCCTGGACTTCAGTCTTCTTACATCTGATCCTCTGACACATATTCTTTGATCTGGCGACCTTGCCTGCTAGCTGTTCTGTGAATAAGACACCCCATTGCTCAGTTCCAGGCATTTTCTCTATCACCCATGCAGCCTTCCTCCCCTCTAACTACTGGTCTTCCTGACTCCCTTTAAGTCTCAATTAAAAATCCCACCTCTATAGGAAGCCTTCTTTAACCCTTCAATTCCATTTCTTTTCCTCTTTTCATTATTTCCTAATTATTCTGTTTATAGCTTGTTTTATATGTATTTGTTTGTATGCTGTCTCTCCCATTAGATTGTGAGCTCCTTGAGGACAGACATCTTTTTTCTCTTTGTATCTCCAGAACTTAGCACCGTGCCTGACATACAGTAGGAACTTAATAAATGTTTATTGACTGAGTGCTAGCTTCATCCTAAGTTCCTTAATTGTTTTTTAATGTAACCTTGGTTGGTTTAGAATTTTATTCTTTAGAACTTTCTAGTCATATTATGTTTGGAAGCATTTTATCTCAAGTAATACAGACATAGAAAGTGTCCTTGGAGCTAAAATACAAACAAGACTCAGAAACATTAGCAAGATGTTACAGGAATGGGGTATAGAAATCCATCTCTCCCTACAAGAAAGTAAGGAGGGAATGGAGAGGGATGTAAGAGAGGGCAGATTAGGGGAAGAAGTATTCAGTATGCTTGCCATCTTGGGGTGGGGGGGCAGGGGAGAGATGGGGAGAAAATTTATAACTCAAATTTTTGTGGAAATGAATGTTGAAAACTAAAAATAAGTAAATTCTGGGGGAAAAAAGCTTGTATATTATGATGATAGAAAAGAAGAGGGACATATTAGATCTTTATGTAAATATTATTTTAAGAAAAGGAACAATGGCTAATAAAAAACGGGATAGGGTAAGAGAATATGCCTTGAATATGAAGTCTTGAATTTCTAGAAGTTAGAATTTAGCTATGCTATCAACTGTAAGCCTACTTCCCACAGGTTCTAGCCAGAGTTACGCAGACTTTATATAATAAAGTAGTTAGACAATACCACGTCTCCTATGTTACTCCTGACCTTGGAAAGTGAAAAAAAAAAGGGGGCAACCTAACGAAGTTCATCACCAAAAACTTGCCACTAGGAGATGACCATTTTTGACCATAGCAATTCTTTAAAATGTACTAAGGTATGGAGGAGTTCAATATATGATAAGAAGTACTGACTTAATAAAATATATGCACAAAATTAATTTCCCAAAATATAGGCCAAGTACTTCCAATTCAGATTTTCATAAATCATGAAGCCATTAAGAAGAATCTAATATTATAGAACTGCATTTTAATTTTCTGGTTTTTATAACTGATAAAGTTATCTATATCATTTTTACTACTTTTCTTCCTCTACTCTCAAGTATGTCATAAGCAGACTATAGCATCAGGCTCAGAATGAATGAGAAACAAAGTAGAATCAAAATGGAAAAAAGCAAAAAAAAAAAAAGAGTACAAACTGTTCTCCAATTTACATCAGGCTACATTCCTGGAAAAGGTATGTGAATCAAAATGATTAAGTCAAATCTAATTGTCCCATGGAACAACAGTATACGTTTCCAGATATCAAGAGCATAAAATCTCAACTTTTCATAGAACCACAAATACCATAATTACTCAATGATAACATACCTGTGGAATATAAAGCTTTCTACATAAATTGACTGAATAGGGCAATAGTGATCAATCCCATAAAATCATATTTAAAATGATACAGTACCAAAGTAAAACTCTTATCAAGTGCTTACTATATGTCAGGCAATGTGCTAAGTGCTAGGGATACAAAAAGAACCAAGACAGTCTCTACCTTCAAGGAGCTTACAATATTCTTGGCTCATTTTTATTGAACTAATCAGATGAAGGAACATTTTTATCAAAGTTGTAGAATTAAGAGAGGAAATATGACAAGGAGCCACTCTTCAAATCAGGAAGACCTGGGTTCTCTGCAGCACCTCCCCACTAATAAGATTGGTCATGTGAGCAAGGATAAATAACTTAATTTCTTTCTGTGCCACAACTCTCTCAGATTATAAGTAGCAGAACATGTATTCATCTGCATTGGTAGAGGGGAGTTCTACCGATGGAATCACAGGGACAGCCCCATCTGAAAGAATTCATTAAGGGCTTCTCTGTGCAGATTCTAGCCAGCATCTCAGAGGAGAATTTGGGCTACTTGGCAGCTTTTTAAGATGCAAATTAAGGATGTCCTATCACCTTTTTGACAGTGAGGATTTCCTTTTAGCAAGCACAACCTTTAGAAATCAAGCTTCTGGTCATTCAGCTATCTTTAAAACAAAAATATCTTTCTTCTTTCTTAAACTGCCAACTCATTGGCATAAACAAAATTAACTCTTACCCTGATGTTCCACAAAGAAGGCCTTCTTTTAAAATGTATAATCTTTAAGTGCACTGAATTTCTTTAATGTTTAGTATCACCCTATGGTGATGTTTCACAAAGTTAAAAGTTTAAACGCTCTATCTTGGATTATGAGTTAACAAGCATTACACGTAAGTACTAATGTTTAATGAATTAAATTATGGCCAAATTCAAAGGGATAAAAGTCCAAGTCTTTCTGTCTCATCCACAGACCCTGCACTTTACTTTTTTTTTTTTGATGAGGCAATCGGGATTAAGTAACTTGCCCAGGATTACACAGATACAAGGTGTCAAGTGTCTGAAGCCAGATTTGAAGTCAGGTCCTCCTCACTCCAGGGTCAATGCTCCATTCTGTATCCCACCTAGCTGTCCCTACACTTTACCTTCTAATATTGGATTACAACTATGCGTAGAGAGAGCTACTTTCCCCCATTCCCACCACAACCCTTTTTCATTAAGAACTGACTAATATGGCTATACATAGCCATATACAGCACTGGGTTTGGATTCAGGAAGATCTGTGGTCAAATCTGACCTCAGATACTTTCTAGATGTTTGACCCTGGGCAAGTAACTTAAGCTTTTATTGCCTCACTTTCCTCATCTGTAAAATGAGCTGGAGAAGGAAATGGCAAACCATTTCAGTTATCTTTGCCAACAAACAAAAAGAAGCCAAATGAGATCATGAAGTTAGTAACAGTTAAAAAACATGGCTAAGGTGAGAACAACTGAAAAAGCATAACAAAACAAATATCCAAACAAGTGTTGTTTCCCTTCCAAATGGTACCTTTGGAAGGTTAGATAATTATTCTAACAACATCATTACTCAACTCTGTGCGATTCCATTTTTGGAATTCCATTTGTAGTCAGTGTTCTAGAAAACATATAAGAAAAACTCATTTCACTGTGTTGCAGTCCCTGAGGAGCCTGCGTGTTGGGAGGTCATCAGCGTGGATATTAATGTCTCAGGGGCTGACGGCAGTGGAAGAAGTAGCAAGGAATGCTAAACTAGATGCCACAATCATGAAGAAAGGCAAGAGCATAAAAAAATCAGGAGGTGAAACTGGCCTTGTCTTTTCACCCTAAATTACTTAAGCTAAAAGCCTGAAGAATCCCAGAAAACAACTAACTTTACTGATGTTTTCTCAGAGCAGACAAACCCCAGAGAAAGGCTTTATCAGTGTGTTAACTGTGAGAGAGGAAGAAAAATATAGAGATGTATGGTGCATGTGTGTATGTATACATGTGTGTATGTTTGCATGTAGTAGATGAATATACTTCCCCCCTCCCCCATTTATCTGTAGCCCCTGACACTTAATGGGGAAGGAGGACTTTGCCATTTCTCTCTTCTCCATTGTGAATGTCTTCCTGGACAGAACAGTTAACTGCACAGAGGGGCATGCTATAGTCAGCTAACCTTTCCTCCACCACAGTATGGTATCTATAGAAGTGAAGAAAAGTAAAAAACCTCATTTATGGGGCAAGGAGAGCCAGAGTAAACATGAGAATTAAGTAATTAAGTAAGATGATTTTGCATTAGAATTCAAAGAATATAGCATATTCCTTTAAAATTAAAAATTTTATATGAAAAACATCCCATTTTAATGCTTACCCTTTCATTCCCCTACCAGTTCTCTTCTTGAATTTCTCTGGACTTTGAAACTGTCTCTTCTATGCTAGCTCATGCTGGACCTTCCTACTCAGGTACCTGTCTCAGGTGCTCACCCTGCCTCACTCAGGGCATTTCCTGGAACAGCCTAGGCCCCAATGCTTGCTCACTCCAGGACTAACTCTCTGTCCCTCCCCCTCTTCTTTCATTGGTGAGCTCTTACTGGAGCATTCATTTTGTAAAGCCCCCAAGTCAGCTTGTGTTCATTTCCCTCCCAGCTCTGTTCCTGACTTTTTCTGGATTACAAAAGCATGTACCTTTTTACCATCTCTCCTCCCTCCCTCCCTCCTGTTTTTTAGCTCCCTTTTGTGCATTGTCTTCTCACATTAGAATTATTTTTGCTTGCATCTGTATCCCCAGAAATTAGCAGGCCACTCCATAAGCACTTAATGAATGCTTGTTTCTTTTCTTCCTTCCACTGTCCTCTCTTCTATAAATCCTCTAAAGGAATCACTTATGTTTGTGATGAAAGTACAATAGACCCTCTGGTACCCAGTGTCACATCTCAGGGTCAGTCCCTAGGCATTGGGCACACTATGGCCTACTAATTGAGCATGCTCCTAGGCAAGGAGTCGATATTTATTTAACTTTGCACTCAGGTCCCATGCATGGCGGGAAAGAAGAGCCAAAGCAAGCCAGAGTGGGAGGAACAGTAACATCCTGTGGGAATCTTGTACTTGTACTTCTTTTTTTTTTATACTTTCAGCCAAATGGAATTGGACAAAATGTACTCACTTTCATAATCCCCTTCTTCATTTATGCGCAGGGAAAATGTAAAGGGCTTCTCAGGAGCTTTAGGGTCAATATTTCGGAATATAAATTGAAGTTTCCCACCTGGAATTAAAAAGATTAAACTGTTTTAGTCCCCTGGCTATAACATGCCAGGTTTTACAATTGAGTTTTTACTACCTCTGCCAGTTGAAAAACTATCTAAAAGGGTAAGAAAATCTTTATATTCATCCAGCTTCTCAAAAGAGAGTCTATCCTGTTAGAAAAGTTTATTTCAAATAATTCTGAGTTATTTTGAATTTAAAAATTCATTTATATCAGATATCAAATTGCTCTTCACAGTGAAAGCATAATCAAATGGCCCTTTCAAATCCCTGAGGAAATATAAGATGGCAGATTTCAAAGTATGATTTTACATACACTTGGGTTCTGTTCAAAGCTATGCAAAAATAATTTTGAAAAAAATTGACAGGAAATTCTACAAATCATTAAACAGGATTCTTTGGTGGAGTCAAGATGGCAGCAAAAATGGGAATTTGCCTGAGCACTCCCAAATTTCCCTCCAAATAACTTTAAATCATGCCTCAAAATAAATTCTGGAGCAGCAGCACCCACCAATTACAGGATGAAACAATTTTCCAGCCCAAGATAGCTCAGGACTGTAGGAAAGGTCTGTCTCACTCCAGTAAAAGGGGAGAGCAACCTGGCACAGGGGGTGTCCAGGTACATCAGCAGGAAGCCCTTGGCCCCAGTGTAGATATATAATTAAGACTCCACAGCCCCAGTACATCAGGCCAGTAATACAGCCAGGCAACTATGAGGCCACCAGTTCCTGGTGCAACAGGTGAGTGGCCAGGATATGTGGTCTCAGAACAGTATGACCAGGCCCAGTGACCCCAGTGCATCAGGCAAGCATCCAGCTCAGAGACCCTGGCTCAAGAAGCTTGGGACACTGCCCCCTCTCCCCTAGCAGTAGAAATCAACTTTAAAATCACAAAATAGGCTGGAAAATGAGCAACACCTTCCACCCTCCACCTCCAAATCCAAACATAGAAAGCTACTAACAGGGAAGTTTAAAATACAAACTCAGAAGAGGACAACAATGCCAAAATGCCTACATATGAAGGGTCAAAGACATATGAATTGGTCTCAGGCCCAAAAAGAACTGGAAGAGTTCCAAAAGAATTTAAAAAATCAAATAAGAGACCTAAAAGAAAAATAGATAAAAGCAATGAGAGTTATACAAGAGAATCATGGAAAAAGAGTTAACAACTTGGTAAAGGAAACACAAAAAATCCACTGGAGAAAATAACTCCTTAAAAAATAGAACTGGCCAAAATGGAAAACCAAGATACAAAACCTAACTAAAGAAAATAATTCCTTACAAATCAGAACTGGACCAGTGAAAGCTAATGATTCTAAGAGACATCAAGAATCAATCAAACAAAATCAAAAGAAGGAAAAAATAGAAGACAATGTGAAATATCTCACTGGAAAAACAACTGACCCTGGAAAACAGATCCAGGAGAGAACAACTAATTCCAATACCATATAAATTATTTGGAAAAACAGGCAAAGACAAAATCCTATCAAATTCCTTTTACAACACGAATATGGTGCTGATACCCAACTCAGAAGGTAATAAAACAGAGAAAGAAATCTATAGACCAATTTCCCTAATGAATATTGACACAAAATTTTAAAATAAAACACTAGCAAGGAAATTATAGCAATATATCACGAGGGTCATACACTTTGATGAGGTAGGATTAATATCAGGAATACAGGGATGGTTCAATATTAGGAAAACTATCAATATAATTGAACATATTAATAACAAAACCAACAGAAAGCATATCATTATTTCAATAAATGAAGAAAGAGCTTTTGGTAAAATACAATACCCATTCCTATTAAAAACACTAGAGAGCCTAGGAATAAATGGAGCTTTCCTTTAAATGATAAATAGTAGCTATCTAAAACCATCAACAAGTATTATCTGTAATGGAGATAAGCTAAAAAATCTCCGCAATAAGTTGAGGGGTGAAGCAAGGATGCCCAATATTACCACTTTTATTCAATATTATATTAGAAATGCTAGCTAGAGCAAGAAGAGAAGAAAAAGAAATTGAAGGAATTAGAATAGGCAACGAGGAAACAAAACTATCACTCTTTGCAAATGATGTGATATTATATGTAGAGAATCCTAGGGAATCAATTAAAAAACTAGTTGAAATAGCAACTTTAAGAAAGTTACAGGATATAAACTCAACCCAGAAGACACCTATATATTACCAACAAAGTCCAGCAGCAAGAGACAGAAAGAGAAAAATCTTTTTAAAATAAATATAGACAATATAAAATGCTTAGGAGTCTATTTGCCAAGACAAACCCAGAAACTATATGAATACAATCACAAAACATTTTTCACACAAACAAAGTCAGATCTAAACAATTGGAAAAACATTTATTGCTCATGGGTAGGCTGAGCCAATACAATAAAAATGAGAATTCTCCCTAAATTAACTTACTTATTCAGAGCCATACCAATAGAACTACCAAAAAAATTATTTTTAGAGCTAGAAAAAAATAATAACAAAATTCATCTGAAAGAACAAATGGTCAAGAATATCAAGGAAATTAATAAAAACAAATGTGAAAGAAGGGGGCCACACCAGATCTCAAACTGCACAAAACAATAATCATCAGAACTATCTGCACAGGCTAAGAGACAGAGCGGTAGCTCAGTGGAACAGACTAAGTACAAAAGACTCACTACTAAAAGACCATGATAAACCCAAAGACCCTTGGGACAAGAACTATTGGACAAAGACTGCGGCAAAACTAGAAAACAGCACGGCAAAAACTAGGTAGAGACCAACATTTCATACCTTATACCAAGATATGAGAAAAGTGGGTACAAGATATAAATATAAAGTGAAACCATAAGCAAATTAAGGGAACGTGGAATAGTTTACCTGTCAGATTTATGGCTAAGGGGGAAGAATTTAGGACCAAACAGAGAGAGAGAGAGAGAAAACATCACTAAATATAAAACGGACAATTTGGTTATATTAAAAGTAAAAAGATTTTACACAAAAACCAATGCAACCAAGATTAGAAGGAAAACAGGAGCTGGGAAGCAATTTATACAGCAAGTGTCTCTAATAAAGGCCTCATTTCTCAAGTATATAGAAAATAGAGTCAAATGTGTAAGAATACAAGCCCTTCCCCAATTGATAAATGGTCAAAGGATATGAACAGGCAGTTTTCAGATGAAGAGATCAAATCTATCTATAGTCATAGGAAAAAAATGCTCTAAATCACTATTGATTAGAGAATTGCAAATTAAAACAACTCCGAGGTACCACCTTACATCTATCATATTGGATAACATGACAGAAAAGGAAAATAACTGTTTGAGGGGTTGTGGGAAAATTGAATGCACTGTTAGTGGAGTTGTGAACTGACCTAAGCATTCTGGAGAACAATTTGGAACTATGCCCCAAAGGGCAATCAAACTGTGTGAACGCTTTGATACAGCAATTCCACTACTAGAACTATAATCCAAAGAGAACAAAAAAAGAGGAGAGGAGGGGGAGGATATAGCTGTACAAAAATATTTATAGCAGCTCTTTGTGTGGTGGCAAGGAATTAGAAATTGAGGGGATGCCTATCAATTAGGGAATGGCTGAACAAGTTGTAGTATATAATTGTAACGGAGTATAACTGTGCTATAAGAAATGATGAGCAGGTAGATTTCAGAAAAACCTGGACTTACATGAAGCGATACAAATTGAACAAAGTGAAATAAGCAGAACCAGAAGAACATTGTACAAAGTAATAGCCATACTATACAATGATCAACTCTGAATGACTTAGTTATTCTCAGCAAAACAATGATCTAAGACAATTCCAAAGGACTAATTATGAAAAATGTTATCCTCCTTAGAGGAAAAAACAGATGAAGTATATGAATGTAGATTGAAGCATACTATTTTTCACTTTCTGCATTTTATTTTCATGGTTTTGGTTTTTTTTTCCCATTTGGGTCTGTGTCTTCTTTCACAACATGACTAATATGATAATATGTGTTGCATGACTCAACATGTATAACCTATAACAAATTGCTTACTGTCTCAGTAAGGAGAGGAGGGAGGGAGAAAGAAAATTTGGAACTTAAAATCTGTTTAAAATGAATGTTAAAAATTGTCTTTGTGTATAATTGGGGAAAAAATAAAATATCATTTACAAAAAAACAAGGGTTAAGTTTTTTAAAAAATCCCAAATGTTTTTGGCAACATTTCTATTACTTGGAGTCAACTTTATAATGAAAAAAAAATGTTGCCAATAGAGTAAAGCTTTTAAACTGGGCAATCTGTAGCATCAAAGTAGTAATGAAAAAAATTAATAAAATATCCAACTGCACAAACTGAAATAGAAACATCTGATGGCTATGGCAAGATTATGGTTTTAAAACTGATCGAAGTTTACAAAAGAGTGCGAGTTCAAGATTTCATTTCTTGTTTGATTTTTTGTTTTTTGGGGTTTTTTTTTTGCTTTTTGGAGGGGGGAAGGCAGGGCAATTGGGGTTAAGTGACTTGCCCAAGGTCACAGAGCTAGTAAGTATTAAGCATCTTAAGTCACATTTAAACTCAGGGCCTCCTGACTCCAAGGCCAGTGCTCTATTCACTGCACTACCTAGCCACCCCTAAAATTTCATTTCTAAAGGCCTTAAATTCTAATCTATGCACTAATTTTTTCAATCTCATAAAATATTAATTCTATAATGTATTTAGCAGTCTGAAATTAAAAATAAAAACTTACCATGAATTTTTCGAATTTCCAGTCCAAGGTAATCTTTATACAAATCATAAGATTTCTGCAGCATTTTCAACTTTTCCTTATTGGCTTTGTTAGCAGTTGAAATAACTGTTAATTTTAAAGAATAAGTGTCAAAAACTTTTTAAACAACACCCAACACACTTACTGGAAAATCTAATAGCAAGTAAATATATTAACACAGACATGAATGAAAAGCCTCCATTATATCTCTATTGCTATTCTTTGTTATGCAAGGGAAAAAGCAATATTTGTTCTAAAGTGGGCAGAAAAATTGGAGATAAGGAAGACATAAAGGTTGCTGTGGGAAGGAGCCATGTTTTAGTGGCTTATATTCTTTGAGATTATAATTTATTGCAATGAAAAGCAGAGTTCATTTAAAAGCAAACATTTGCTAAGTCCCTATTAGACGTAAGGCATTGTGCCTCAATGCACAGGGGTAGATTCACATGAATATAGTCTTACTTCCTCTGAAATTATTTTGATCTGCCCATAGCTAGAAATACCTATTCTATTGGATTTACTAGAAAACTACTGTACTAAGGCCATAATTATCTCCTAGTAAAAATGTCAGGTATGGTATGTTAGGATTTTACAAATGCCACAAAACCAAAGTCAGAGTTGGAAGACATGTGAAAAGTAATAATTCAATTATTGACTGTTTAGTTAAAAAATACTCTGCTTTTACAAATGTCTTGAGAATCACTTATGCTGATGGTTAAACACAGGTTCTTTCCATGAAATCTTTTTAGAAAAAGCCTATATATTGACATATATACTGGCTTCAAACTCTCAGTTACTCACTATGACTTGTCCCAAACTAATCTTACTTGCTGACATTCTATTCAGCTTAATTTAGTTCTCTTATTATAAATAGAATCGTTGTCAATTCTAGCCCAGGAAGGATAAAAAACAGACATTAAGTTCCCACCGAAAAAACTGAATTACTTCCTTGTCCCAGGGAAGGTAGAGACCAGCCAATTCATAGACAAAAGCAGCCTTGCTTAGATTTTTCATCACTCTGAAAGTTGATAGACATTCCTATCAATAAAACAGAGAACAGTCTAACACTTCAAGATTTTTATTCACAGTTAAGTACTTACTTTCTTTTTTCTTATCCAGTGATTCCTTAAGATCCTGTATACTTTTTTTCAGCTTTTCCATATCCCATTTCTTGTCTTGTATGCTCTCAACCAGTTTTAATAAGCGATCTTGTTTTTCTTCAATAAGCTTATTCTGGATATGGCTCTCTGTGAAATATAAGTGTGTATTTGTGTATACACACACACACATTTATATAGTATACATATGTATATATAATAATATTATTAAAGGATACTTGGCTACTTATTAAGGACCAAAGCAAGAAAGGAAGAGACCAGAAACTTTTAAAAAAAATTTTTAAAGCATGTAACTATAAAAGATAAACACTTTCTAAAAATCGATGGGAAAAATGACATTGCTTGCTAAAAAAAATGAACTTACCTTATGATAGTTATAAAATTATACATAATAAAAGGTATTTTTGAATGCATAGAAATCCATCAATATGAATATATACAGATAGCTGCAAGCAAGAGATCAACAAATATTTATCCATTGCTGGGGTTACAAAGAAGACAAAAAACAATCCCTATTATCAAAGAAATCATATACTAATAGTGAAAATAGCATGCAAACAACTATATACATACAAGAGTCACGTGGGACAGAAGGAAGGTAATCCCAGAGAGAAGACACTAATATAATGCAGATCAGGAAAGCCTTCTTGAAGAAGGTGGAATTTTAGCTGACACTTGAAGGAAGCCGGGAGGTGAAGAGAAGAGCATTCTAGGCATGAGGGACAGCCAGTGAATAGGCAGGGAATTCTCAATGTATTGCAGAGTATGTGGAGAGGGTGTAAAAAAGACTGAAAAGGTAGGAGAAAGTCAAGTATAAAAGGCTTTAAAAGCCAAACAGGATTTTATATTTGATCCTGGAAGCAAAAGAGAGTCACTGGAGTCTACTGAATGACATAGTCATACTAACACTTTAGAAAGAAGATTAACTCGAAAGTAGAGCAAAGGATGGAGTGGAGTGGGAAGAAACCTGAGGCAGGTAGAATAACAGCAGGCTATTGCAATAGTCCAGGTATGAGGTGATGAGAGCCTGTACAAGGCTGTGGCAGTAGCTGTGTCAGAGGAGAGAAGGGAACATATAAAAGATGTTACAAAGGTAGAATCAATAGGATTTAGGAGTGGGGGGAAGGAAGAGAAGATGAGGGAGACTGAATAGGCAAAGATGATAACTAGGTCATAACTCTAGGTGACTTAGAGGTTATAAGGAAGTTTCGAAGAAGGGAGGATTTAGGGGGAAAGATAATGAATTCTTTATATGTGTGTGTATGTAATATTTTCCCCTGAACAGCTTATAGCCTCTTGTAGTATATCTGCATATGACAACTAGTCCTCTGGACCAAGGATTTTTTGTTTTTTAAATGTTTTTATAACTATATTTCAACACATTTGGTTTCCTTTGTAATCATATGTATTTTATGCATTAAAAACATTATGAAAAGGGACCAGTAAGCCTCATCAGACTGTCAAAGGAGTCCATAACAAACAAAAAAGATTAAGGGAAAAAAAAGCTACCCTAGACCTTATTTTGACTATTTCAGCCCATTCTTTTTGTCAGCTTTTCCATTTCCCATCCCTGTCTGAAACTTCACCTTGAAATCTCTCTGGAGATCTTGTAATCCAAAAGGCTCTTATCCATCTAAACCCTGATGATCAGTATAAAGTATCTAACCCAATGTTCTACAAATAAGACCTCAAGAAAAGTTGTTTGACGAGACTGAAATTGTAAAAGAAATTTAGCAGGGAACAAAAGGGCAAAAGCAATTTAAATTAGTAATGCCACAGCTCAGATTTATGAAGAAAATTTCCTTAGGTTCCCATGATTATCACAGAAATAAGCCTTAAAACATACTGCGAGTTATAACAAATGTCAATTACATACTATTTCTGAATTCCAGAAAAGTCTCAATCATTTGATCCTCTTCTTTTATCTTTATGGATAATCTTTCTGTAAGAAAAAAATGAAATTTAAGTCTCAAATCAAATAATGTGATCATAAAAAACAGTAGTACACTTCAAGCTGCCTAGAGTACCTGTCAATGCTTCAGCAGAGGCTTTATAGGTATCTCTCAGCCCCACGACTTGACTATAGTATTCATTGAATGTAGTATTTCGGAATCTGTTCCAAAAGTCATTTATAGTTTTATTAAATATGTCCAGTTCCTCTTCTGTCTTTATGTGAGACATTATGCTGCAATAAATAGGATAGAGAAGAACATGTTATTAATCACATTTTAAAAATTAATGCAGACAAGTTAACTTATTGTTACAATGGGTGGTATTTTAGGGTACTGCAGAACTACTACAATATACAACTATCCTAAGATCTATATATTACGGTGAGATATTCATTATGCACCACTGTGATCATGACTGTTACACAGCAAGGCAACAGGATTCTATATTGCCAAAATTTAACAATTTTTATTTATCAGGAAATTAAGGATTAAAGGCACACCCAAAGGTATTAAATACTACCAGTACAGCAGCCCATCTGCAAAGGTCTCATTTGGCAATCTAACTCTTGGTTGCAGAGAAAATACCATTATTCTGTTGTTGTTTCATTTTTCAGTCATGTTCTTGACAAAGATACTGGAGCAGTTTGCCATTTCCTTCTCCAGCTCATTTTACAGTTGAGGAAACTGAGGCAAACAGGGTTAAGTAACTTGCCCACAGCTGGTAAGTTTCTGAGGCATGATTTGAACTGAGTCTTCTCTGACTCCAGGCCCAGCACTCTTGATGTGCCACCTCAATGCCAGCTATTCTATTCTTAGCTAAATGTTAACTAACCAAAAAAATTTTCCAGTCAATTGCCACAATTAGGCTGCTATGTTCCTAGAATACTTTTTAGTTTGATTTAAGGAACATTTTATGGCTCTCTGTTCTTGTCTAAAAGTGACCTATGAAAATTGAAGACCACTGCGGGGTAAAACAGTTCTAAACCTTTTCAAGAACGAGTAAAAGGAAGCAGATTTCCTAGAAAATGAGGACTGACCCTTAGGCTATACAGCCCTGAAGGATCTGGAAAAGATTTCCTAAACTTAGTTTGCCCTGAGTTCCTAACACTAGCTCTAGACTTGAAATAAAGTCCGAGGTTCTAGAATTATTCTGGGTTTTAAACTGGGGAACCCCTCTTCATGCATATGTACATGTGTGTGTATATATGTACACACACTGAATTCATTCTCTTTCCCCCTAAACCCTCCCCTCTTTCAAACTTCCTTATTACCATCCTCCTAGTCACCAAGACTTACAACCTCAAGTCAACATAGTTATTCTTTCGCTAATACAAACTCTATTTGAGCACTTGGAATGTTCACTGACTTGGACATTATAGAGTTAGAAAAACGAGTAAAATAGTTCAGATTTTCATGGAACTTAGGAACATTTCTGCAACTATGTAACTATGCAACAAACCTCCCCATAAAACCAATATAAATGCTGTATGCTCAACTCTACAAAATTCCAAATCACGCAGCCATCAGACAGATATTTTTAAAAATGGTACAAGGACCTGCTGAAAATTAAAAGATTCAGCCAGGGTAGATCAAATCAAACATTTAACGTTCCTGATTTCCATTAAGGGCTGAAATCACTATTAACCTTTTAATCTCCTACACCAAAAAATACTACAGCAACAGGTTCTAAACTGTCAGCATTCGGGTATGGTCATCAACCACTTAGATGCTTGGCACCATGGGAAACAGTTTTCTGCAAAGTCTTTTCAGCTTTACAGAAGAAACCCTAAAACCCAACTTTTAAATTGGGGGTGAAGGAGGTAAGGCCAGGTCCCGTGCTCTTTTCCCTCGGTCCTTGGGGTTCAACCAGCTCTGGTTCATAGCCCCCCCTTTCAAGAAATCCCATATTAAAATTCCTGAGATCTTGGGGACCCCAGCTGGTCGCCTCATTTTTTGGAGGTAAATATACAACCCTTGTTAAAACATCCCTAAGGAAACCACATGCCACGGAACACTCTACCAAACCAACAAAGACTTATTAATTGCCTTCTTTGTGCTACAAGCCTGTGCTAAATGCTGTGGATGAAAAGATAAGAAAACACAGTGCCGGTGCTGGAGGAGGAGCTGGGGGTGGGGCAATAAGCACACAAACAACCTGGTACAAAAAAGATTCGTGGAGGTTAAACCGGAGTCTTCTCTGAGGGGAGGCGCAGACGTTAAGGAATACCAGAGAAGGCAGGGGTCCGTTGAATATGAAGAATAAGGCCCTGGGTTTGAATACCAGCTTGGACAGTTACTAACTGTGTGACCCTGGGCACGTCATTGTTAAATGGGCCCCATAACCTGAAGCGCCCACCCCATCTCTACCTCTAGAGCCGGGTCGTTCCTACCCCGCGCAGCCCACAGACCCCTGAGGAGCCCACAGACCCCTGAGGAGGCCGCGACCCCGATTCTCCTCCCGCTGGCCCAAAGCCGCTTCGGGCTTTTTGAGACGTGTGTCGGGGGCCAGACTTCACTCCCGTTCTTTCTCACCAGCGGCGGCGGAGGGGGCTCCCGCCGCTGCCCCCGGATTCCATGACCCTCTTCTTCAGCCAGACAGGACCTTAAACGTAAACTGTAGCAAGGTTCAACCACACAATTTTAAATGAAGGGTGCCTCCCGCCTCCCGCCCCCGGAAGTAGTATGGAAGTTTGATTGGCTGGCGGCTCAAGTTCTCCGTGTGGTCATTGGTCGATAGCATTCTCTGAGGTTCTCGTAATGAATGAGAAAGAAGGGCATTGTGGGATTTGTAGTTTTCTCCTCGATTCTTTTTAAAGTCATGTAGCAGTTTAAAAACTTCTGCTGTAAAGTTGAACTTGAGCCCGGTTCTCTGGTGGACATAGTCTGGTAAAGCCTGTAGACCCTTTCTCAGAGTAATGTTTTTAAATGCATAAAATACAGACACAGAGGAAGCCAATTTGAAATACTTACCAAAATATGAAAAAAAATTTTATGCATCCCAGTTTTAAGAATCCCTGCTTTAAGAAACTGTAAGCCTATAAATCCTGACATTTATACAGCTCTTCAAAGTTTGCAAAACGCATTGTATACACTTATATTTGATCAGGACAGCTAGGTGACTCAGTACATGTTGGAACATGTGATTTCATGTTGGAACACCTTATTTCAAATGTAACCTGAGACACTTACTGGCTGTGTGACCCTGGGCCAGTCACTTAACCTTGTTTTCCTCAATTTCCTCATCTGTAACATGAGCTGGAGAAGGAAATGGTAAACCACTCCAGTATCTTTGCCAAGAAAACCCCAAATGAGGTCAAGGAGAGGCAGACAGGAATGAACAACAATATTTGATATTAAAAAAAAAAATCCAACCTTCTCACATCGCTCAGATGGGGAAGTTGAGACCCCAAAGAGGAGGTGACTTGCCTAAGGTCCCTACAGGATAGACTGCCAGCAGGTGTAATAATAATAGCGAATACTCACATAGCCCTTACTATGTGCCAGGCAATGTGTTAATATTATCATTTGAGCCTTACCGCAAGAGCTAGGTGCTATTATTCCCATTTTACAGATGAGGAAACTGAAACAAACAGGAATTAAGTGATTTGTCCAGGGTCACACAGCTATATGAAGTATATGAAGCTGGATTTGAATTCCAGTCTTCCTGACTCAGATCCCGTATCTCTTATTTTATATAAATGGAAATTGAGGCTTATTTAACAATGACTTGTCCAAGGTCACATAGCTAATATCTACCAGCGCTGATATCTGAACCCAGGGCCTCATCCTTCAGATACAGTATTTTTTTTTCCGATTAGTCCTTTCCTTTCCTGGTCTTCCTCAGCATTAGTGCCTTCCCTCTGACATTGCTCCAATTTAACCTCTATATATCTTTTTTTGTACTAAGTTGTTTTGCATGTTTCTTGCCCCACTCCCAGCTCCCCAGATTGTAAGTTCCTCAAGGACAGACACTGTTTTTTTTCCTATTCTTTTCATCATCAGCATTTAGCATAGTGTGTGTGTGGTACACAGTAGGTGATTAATAAATAAAGACATGTGGCCTCCAGAAATATTTTAACTAGAGTTCTTTTTTACCTCCAAAAAATGGGTGAGGGAGTATTCCTCAGCTTCCCCAGACTGCCAAAGGGGTCCATAATACAAAAAAAGTTGTAAGAGGGGCAGCTACCTAGCGCAGTGAATAGAGCATCAGCCCTGGAGTCAGGAGGCCCTGAATTCAAATCTGATCTCAGACACTTAACACTTACTAGTTGTGTGACCTTGGGCAAGTCACTTAACCCCAATTGCTCTGCCCTCTCCCCACTCCAAAAAAGCAAAAAAAAAAAAGTTACAAGAACTCCTGGACTAGATGATCTCTCTTGAACTAAAGTCTTGGTTGTTTTTTTGTTTTGTTCTATTCCGTTTTGACTATAGGAAAATGACTAGATGTAACCCCTTTAGTTAGTTTAGTTGCAGGTTGTTTTCTGATGTAGATATACAGTTTCTTTAAAAATATATTTTGTTTCAATCAGCAAGAATCTGCCATCTCCTCCTCCCACTTCAAACTATACCCACCCCACTCGCCCCTACTAGGTCTGTTGAGGTTTAGGGGTGCTTGAGACCCCAAAATACCAACACCACTTGGTCCTGCTGAATGAATTTGACTCAAGCCTTCTCTTGGCCAAAGTAAAACAAAGTTTATTAAAGATTCCCCATAATGGGCAGACTCTTAAGGAGCCTAATGACGCTTGTATTAGGCAAGTGGGCCAGGATAATCTGACACAGAGTGAGTCTGCACTAGATTAATCTCAGCCCTTTCATAGAGGCAAGATGGATCTTATATATCTAAAGATTGTGGATGGGATCTAGGGGTGGTCTAGAGGAGGGATTTGGGGAAGGTCTTGAGGAGGAGTCCAAGGAAGTTCTTGACAGGAGACTGAGGTCAGACTCTAGGAATGGTTAAGGGGTTTCCCAGAGCCTGTAACCCATCAGGTCCTCTACCTTAAATAACCTCAGTTTTTATCTAGAAGTAACTAGGTGCAGTGGACAGAACATCCCTCCCCAAAAGTCTATTTTAATTTTAACCACTGCCTCTTTTAATCATTTTTTGGAGTAAGGAAGACATTAGTTTGAATCCTGCCTCAGACATTTACCAGCTGTATGACCCTAGGCAAGTCACTTAACCTTTATTTGCTTTAATCTCCTCATCTGTAAAATGGGGATAAAAACAGCACCTACCTCCCTGGATTATGAGGATCAAATGAGAAAATATTTGTGAAGCACTTTGCAAACCTAAAGCTACTTTTTCAATGCTAGCTGTTATTATTATCATCTGTAAGAGAATAGCAATTTTACTTCAAGAGACAGCATGGTATAAAATCCTGGCCTGGAAATGAGGAAGACCTGAGTTCAAATTCAGCTACTAGTCCTTACTAGCCACATTAGCCAGTGTAAGTCACTTAGCTTTTGTACCTCTCAAGTCAATCTGTGGAATCTATTCTACTAAATGTGGTATGAAAGAGAATATGAATTTTCCAATTGTACATGTCCTGGGTGTTATTGTTAATGCTCCTTCTTGGATGCAAATAATATTTGTTAATACAATGAGGCTTTTTTATGCTTACCATGTGTCTCTCCATTATCTTTGGGGTCAGCTATGATTTTGATTCCAAAGAAGTTGTAGTGTTCCATGATTTATATCCATAAAGAAACACTGAGAAATGCTGTGTGATTTCCCATATATGATCCATCTTTCTGATATTTAGTTTTTGATTCACTCCATTTTCCAGTTGCAGTGCCTATCCAAGATGTAGACAGTGATTAAATAGAAGTCTATTCAAAGGCATTCTTCAACTATCTGGATTTTCATGAGTGTATACTTGGGCCAAACTCTTTTCATTCTCATCGAGGAGGCACTGTAGCATGCTAGGACCTGTTAGAGTCAGAACAAATTTATCTATCAACGAGAGCCTTTTGAGGACCTTACCATCTATAGGAAATTCCTCTTCTGTTTGAATTCTGCACTGTATATCCTTCATATAGCAACAGTAAATACTTTTGGCAAGCATGTGTCTTTGTGTTTTCCACCTTTTGTTGTTGTTCAATTGTGTTCAATTCTTCATGACCCCATTGCAGGTTTTCTTGGCAAAGATACTAGAGTGGTTTGCCATTTCTCTCTCCAACTCATTTTACAGATGAAGAAACTGAGGCAAACAGGGTTAAGTGACTCACCCAGGGTCACATCTGATAAGTGTTTGAAGTCAGATTTTAACTCAGCTGGTAAATGTCTGAAGTCACATTTGAACTCAGGAAGATTAGTCTTCCTGACTCTAGCACTCTTTCAACTGGGCCACCTACCCACCCTGTTCCTTGCTTAATGTTAAATGAGGCAGCAAGTTGTAGTGAACAGAGTACTGGGTTCAAATATAACCTCTAAAACCTCCTAGCTGTATGATGGTGGGCAAAGCACTTAACCTTACCCTCAAGACACATAAGGAATGTTTCTCTGGCAGAACATGAGCTGGGTTTAGAGTTGAAAAGGAGGCAGGAGAGTGAGCTGGTTTGCTTTGGGTAAATTGCAAAACTATTACAGACTTCTTCCCATAAAAGCAAAGTCCCATCCTTTCCAATTTATTTATGTGTTGCTATATGGTAGCAAAACAGAATAGCACTATCTTTGAACAAGTAAAGGTGACTGTCACACATAAAACAACAGAAAGGTTCATAAAGAGTGTGAGGATGACACAAAATCTAATCAGTTGAGGAACTCTGAAGAATAGGAATAAAGGATGTCACCAAGGAATTGTATGACTGGAAGAGAAAATTGGCTGGTTGCTTAGCAAGAGCTAGGGATGATAAACGGCCCACCACAGTCCTTTCCTGGTACCCTTGCAATGTAAAGAGAAGATGAGAAAGGCCTTTAATAGCATGTTGGATGGATCCTTGGTGTGAACTTCCACAAGAACATGAACAAGAGTCTCACTGGATGGGCAGGGGTAGATGAGTTATAATTTGCATCATTGAAGAGATCTCTCAAATAAATGAATCTGTTTCAATTGTATTTTTTGTATAAAACATATTCTTGGATTCTGGTTTCTAATGCATTTTTCTATCTGCTTCCATTTTATGGATGAGCTCATTCCATTCACATTTGTAATTATGATTACTAACTGTGTATTTCCTTCTATCCCATTATCTTCTGTTACTGTCTCTCTCTTTCTCAGTCTCTGTGTCCTCTGTCTCTCTCTGTCTCTCTGTCTCTCTCTCATTGGGTTTGGGTTCAATTAGCATTTTTCTTTGAGGCTTTCTTTTTGGTAGCTGTTTTTATCTTGTTGTCTTCTTTTGAGTTTATGTCTTGGTCTTTCTTGCCACTGTAGTAACTAACTTTTTATGGTCAAGTTTTTTTTAGTTGTTTGAGGGGACAGAGCCAAGATGGCAGAGTAAACGCAGGAACTTGTCTAAGCTCCCTCTCCAACTACCTCTAATACCTGTAAAAAAATGACTCTAAACAAATTTTAGAGCTACAGAACCCACAAAGTGACAGAGAGAAACAAATTACCCACTGAAGGCAGCCTGGCAGGCTGACAGAAAGGGCCTATCTCACCAGGCTGGGGGCTGAGTGCAGTTGTGCATGAGCCATGCCAACCCAGACTCACAGCCTAGACCAGCCAAAGCAGACTTTAGAAGAGTGAATCACTGGCAGCTGTGGTGGTTTCCAGACTTCTCAACCCATAAACACCAAAGAGAAAGTAAAAGGTCAGTAGGTAAGTGTGTTAGAATGGGGTGAGAGAAGAGCAGGAAGGTGAAAGGGAATGAGTCAACCTCACTCTCATTGAATTTGGCTTAAGGAGAGAATAACATAAACAGGGTATCTTACCCTACAGGAGTAGGGGGGAAGGGGCTAAGAGGGGGGGATGTTAAAGGGGAGGGAAGATTGAGGGAGAGGGTAGTTAGAAGCAAACACTTTTGAAAAGGGACAGAGTCAAAGTAGGAAATAGAGTAAGTAGGAGGCAGGATAGGATGGAAGGAAACACAGTTAGTCTTTCACAATATAACTACTATAGAAAGGTTTTAGGTAACTACACATGTACAACCTATACTGAATTGCTAGTCCTCCCAGTGGGGGTGGTTGAGGAGCAAAGAAGGGAAATAATCTGGAAATCAAAGTTTTAAAAACAAATGTTTTAAAAAAATTGTCTTTTTATATGCAACTGAGAAATAAAATATACAGGCATTGGGGTATAGAAATCCATCTTGCCCTACTAGAAAGTTGGGGTGGGGACAGATTAGGGGAAGGAATACTCAATAGGCTCATTATCTTGGGGTGGGGGTAGGGGAAAGGTGGAGAAAAATTTGTAACTCAAAATCTTGTGGAAATGAATGTTGAGAACTAAAAATAAATAAGTAAATTGGAAAAAAAAATTGTTTGCTCATTTTTACAGTCTATTTCTTGGCCTTGAACTTGATATCAAAGTTGGGCTCTATTCACTTGGAGTACAGAGTTCCAAGCCTCAGGTTTTTTGTGCTAGTGTTTTGTGCTGGTGCTAGGTCTAGGGGTCTGCAAGTATTTGGTGCTTCCAGGGTAGCATGATCCTGGAAGAGGCACTGCTCTTCTGCACTCCGGTCTGTATTTGCCACATAGTAAGTACTCAATAAAGGCATGTTGACTGATAGAGTGATGAATTGTTAGGAAATTTTCCTTTCGTTAAACCTAAATCTTCCTCTCCAAAATTTCTATACTTCCACTCACTGCTCCAAGTTTTTTTCCTCTGGGGTCAAGCAGAATAATACTAGATGCTAATTACAGTGATAAATCTATTCTCTAGATTAAATACATATAATTTCTTCAAGTTGTCTTCATGTGGCACAAATTTGAGGCCCCTGACCACACTGGTTGCTCCCTATAATATAGTGTCTGGCTTTTCAATACTCTTCCTAAAATATGGCATCCGGAATTCTTTCTAATACTCCAGACACAATCTAAGCAAGGCAGAGTGTAGCAAGGACATGACCTCACTAGTCTTAGGCACTACACTCGCCTTAAAGAAGCCTAGGATTATGTTGCCCTAGGATTATTGTTGCCATATCACATTATTAACTCATACCAACTTGCTGTCAACTAAGACTCCTAGATCCTGTTCAGACTGTCTCATCTTGTGCTTGGGGAGTGATTTTTAAAAATCTGAATACAAGTGTTTTCACCCATAATTCAAAGAATGAGAGTATCTTAAGGCTAGAATTTACCTTAGAGAACATTTATCCCAATCTGCCTTTAAAAGGATAATAACAGTGAGGAAAGTAAAGTACCAGTCTGGGTACACAGAAAAAAAATGTTATTTCAGGTGCAAAATTCACTTACTATGGCTCTGCTCCAAACTAAAGTTGGAATCCCTTCTACAAAAATCATCCTTTTGCTTAATATTTATGCATATTTATGAAGAGCCAACTATAGACAGTATGCTGTGCCAAGCTCTGAGAGGTATAGAAATGAATGAGCCATGGTCCTTGACTTCAGTTCAATTTTAAATTCAGTTCAATAAAGATCTGAAACAATAAGCATGTGCTATGTTATAGGCACTGTACTAAGTGCTGAGGATACAAATAAGAAAAGATAGTTCCTGCCCTCAAAGGGTCTATAATCTTATTTTTTTGGAAGGGGGAAGGCAAGGCAAATAGGGTTAAGTGACTTGCCCAAAGTCACAGAGCTAGTAAGTGTGTCAAGTGTCTGAGACCAGATTTGAACCCAGGTCCTCCTGACCCCAGCGCCAGTGCTCTATTTACCATGCCACCCAGCTGCCCTGGGAGTCTATAATCTAATAAGGAAAGACAACAGACAAGAGGAAGCTGAAAAGGGGGTAGTAAATCAGCTAGTACAGGCGTACAACTGCGGAATTGTTTAAGCAGCTCCTTCAAGAAGATTACACATTCTAACCAGAAAGATAAGACAATAAACTACATAACTTGTGGGTTATACTGAGGGAGATACCTTCTGCTAAGACTTAATATTCCCTTTAACAGCTCCTTCCCCTAGATAAACTTCATCCATGTCCCAGAGAAACTTGCCTAAAGGTCAAGCTTTTATCTTACAATTACCTCCACCTAAAAAAAAACAAAACTATTTGTGCATAAATATTTATAGCAGCTCTTTTTGTGGTGGCTAAGAATTAGAAATTGAGGGCATACCTATCAGTTGGGGAATGGCTGAAATTGTGGTATTTGAATGTAATGGAATGCTACTGTGCTATAAGAAATGACAAGCAGGATGATTTCAGAAAAGTCTAGAAAGACTTACATGAACTGGTACAAAGTAAGGTGAGCAGAACCAGAACCATTGTACATAGCAACAACAGTATTGTACAAAGAATCGTGAATGACTTAGCTATTCTCAGCAATACAATAGTCCAAGACAGTCCCAAAAGACTCATGATAAAAAATGCTATCTACCTCCAGAGAAAGAACTGTCTGAATATAAACTGAAACATATTAATTTTGACTTTCTTTTTTCTTTCCTTTTTTGAGTTTTCATAAACAAAATTGCTAATGTAGAAATGTTTTACATGACCGCACATGTATAACCTATATAACGTTGTTTACCCCCTCAGGGAGGAAGGAAGGAAAGGAGGGAAGGAAGGATTGAATTTGTAATTCAAAACTTAAAAAAACCCAAATGTTGAAAATTGTTTTTTCATGTAATTGGGAAAAAATAAAATGTGATTTAAAAAATTATCTCCACCTTTGTATTGTTGTCCAGTTGTTTCCAGCCTCTTCCAGGGTTTCTCTGGAAAAATACTAGAGTAGTTTTCCCTTTCCTTCTTCAATGGATTAAGGCAGAGGTTAAATGACTTGCCCAGGATCACATGGCAAGAAAGTGTCTAAGACCAAATTTGAATTCAGGTCTTCCCGACTCCAGCCCCAACACTCTATGCACTGAGCCACTTAGCTGCCTCCTTTGTAACCCCACTCATCACCCACTTTCAGGAAAAACATGATTAACCT
This sequence comes from Pseudochirops cupreus, assembly GCA_028627135.1. NCBI lineage: Eukaryota > Metazoa > Chordata > Mammalia > Diprotodontia > Pseudocheiridae > Pseudochirops > Pseudochirops cupreus. The sequence continues at coordinate 302,965,209 of CM053582.1, read as the reverse complement.
AAAGGTCAATTTAAATTTTGTATAGCCGCTCTCATCCACCTGAAGACTACTCCCATTGCCTTTTGTCTTGTCACTTGAATTATAAGTCTTCATATCTTGGTTACGGTTAAGGATGTTTCAGAAGGGGAGTTCTAAATGATGTCATCCCAATTCTGATCATGTCATTGATAGCCAATCAGAAGAAACCCTTAGGTTGCTTGAGATTTTGCTTTGTCATCTTGCTAATTGATGTAAAAGACCCTGCCAGACCTAACTCAAGGTCTTTGGTCATTGAGAGAGGACATTGGCTGATTTATTGGTTACTGCTTGCCTAACTAATAAATTGTGCTTGGAACATGTCCCTCAGTTTACCTTAATCTCAATTAAGACACTCACAATCAGTGCTACATAAACGTTCAAATAGTACTATGATATCCCGCGCTCTATATTTTCAGCGATGATCTCACTAACCTTGCAGAAGAAATCCATTCCATTGTTCTTTCAGCTTCCGAAACTATGTTCCAAAATTTTTTGAAGAAGAAAATATGTAGCAGTAACAACCTCCTACCCACCCAAAACCCAAAGCAAAAAAACCATAACCTAAAACTTTGCTCTCCATATGCATTTAGTTGATTAGTGAATCATAAGACATTGGTAGAAAATGGTCATGAGTGAAGTTTTTATTGTTCTAAAATCAATTACTTAGTGGAATCAGTGATTTTCTTTCTCAGAAGAGTTTGGCAAATATCTGGTGCCAGGAGTATTGGTGGACATCTATAATCCCTGGTACTGGGGAAGGCTGAGGCTAGAGGATCTCATGAGATCAGGAGTTCTGAACAAGGCTAGGACTAAAGCTGGGGGGTAGGAAGGGGCAATATTTACACGAAATCTGGCACCAGTATGGTAAGTCCCTGGATTCAAAGACCATCAAGGTGCCTGAGGAGGAGTAAATTACAGTTCAGAAATGGAACCACTTAGAGCTTCTGGGCCAATTCGCAGTGGAACTAGGTGGTAAGCAGCCAACACACTCCCAGCCTGGGGAAGATAAGGAGCCCCAATCTCAACAAAACAAAACAAAACTTGTGCCCATATTCTTTTCTTTCTTCCCATTTGTTTGGATGGTGCAGCGGAAATAACATTAGCCTTGGAGTTAGGAGAAACCAAGGCTCTAATTCAGGTCACAACCCATGTGATCAAACAAATAATTTGAATGTTTTGAGCTTCATTTTCTTTATCTGAAAATACGGAAATGCTAAGCCTTCTAAACTATTAGTATAGTAGCATTTACTTGGTTGGCAGCTAGATGGGCACGTCAGTCAGACCTAAACCCTGTAGTCAGGAAGATGTGAATTCAAATCTGGCTTCAGACACTTCCTAGCTGTGTGACCCTAGGCAAGTCACTTAGACCTGTTTGCCTTGGGTTCTCATCTGTAAAATGAGCTGGAAAAGGAAATGGCAAACCACTCTAGTATTTTTGCCTAGAAAAGCTTAAATGTAATCACACAACTGAAGAGAGCATTTACTTTGCATCACCTTAGCTATTACAATATAACAACTCAAGCTTATATATAGCTCTTTACAAAACACTTTTCTGGCAGAAACCTTCAAGGTAAATAGTATAATGATTTTTGCCACCTCTCCCCGCCCTCCCTAACTAAGGCTCAGACTAGTTAAATGACTTATCCACCATCACACAATTAATAGGTGTTTGAGTCAGGAGTTAAATCTAGGTCTTCTGACTCCAAGTCCAAGGTGCTTTTCCAACAAACCTGGAGTAATGGGAAAAATGTGCCTATTTACAGAATAAGCTGTTGAATTTCATTTTAGAAATGTTGGTTTGAGATGATGGTATCCAAGTAGAGAAATCACATTGGAATTTGGAAATAGAAAACTATCATACATAGTACAGTCAAAGATATAATTTTGAGACACATGTCCTGAAGCTGCAAGAATACATCTATTTACCTACAATATAAGCATAGAGAGGGGAGCATGGAAGACTGAGAAGACAGCTTTGGGGAGCCCCATAGCTATGGAAACTGTTTAGAGTTTTATGGTTAGATGGGATGAAAATTTGAGAACAATGCCATTTCTTTCTCAAGGAAAGGAAAACCTATAAAAAAAAATTTGAGCTGACCTAAGATTGGGAGTTAATACCGATATCACATTTTGCTTGCAAATTATGTGCTGAGAGTTTGAAAATTGTATTTCAGTTTTAATACTAAAAGAAATTTTATCAGGATGAAATTAACCTAGTTTCCAAGAAGAACTGTAATTAGGAAGGATTGACTGGAGCTTTTCCCCAGGGTGACAAATTTAGAGGGTACTGATAATACTTACAGTCCTTCTGGAACTTAGAAGCAATGCAGTTTAGAGCCTATTTAGCAAGAATTTTATTTTTAATTGAGTGTGATTTAATTGGTGTTACTACCACTAATTAGTTCATCCTCTTATCATCTCTCACCTACATTGTTATAACAGCTCCTAACTGGTCTCCCTGACTTGTCTGTCCTGACTCCAGTTTAATCTCCATATACTGTCAAAGTGATTTTCCTTAAGTGTAAATCCAACCATGTCATTCATCCTGCAAACTTCAGGAACTTCCTATGATAATAATAGTAAAATATAAACTCCCACGTTTAGCTTTTAAGGTCTTTCACAATCTGGCCCCAATTAGTCACCATCACCATACATTCCTCTCCACCCCATAATCTGAGATCCAGCTAAATTGACCTTTTCTCTGTTCCTCACACACAGGACTCTCATTTCTGGTCCCATTTTTGCATTGGCTAGTCCTCATTCCTAGAATACTCACCTTCCTTGTTTCCACCTCATAAAATCCCTCCTTTCAAAACATAATGGACACACTGCCTTTGACTCAAAGCCTTTTCTGATCCCTTCAATACTAGTACCCTCTTTCCCTAATTACCTTGTCTTTGACTACCTTATATTTACTTATATGCATTCTCTTAATCTTTATTCCACACATATGTTCATATACGTACTTATATCCCCTGTTAGAATATAAACTCCTTGCTAAGTTCATTCCTTATATTTGTACCCTTAACATCCAGCACAATGCTTGGTATATGGCAGGTGCTTAATATATGCCTGTTGATTGATTGACTGATTGATCGATCAGACACACTACCTCTACAAGTACAACTCAGCTACTGTTCTGCAGCTTATAGTCTTAGACAGCTATCTGTGACACTTAACAGTTATGTTACTTGCAAAGTATCGTAAAAGCCAGTATGTGACGGAGGCAAGATTGGAACTTGTCTCTCTGACTCCAAGGTCAGTCTTCTGTCACTATGCCATGTTGTCTCTTAGTTAGGATGAATAATTAATTAAAATAGGAATCTACCTGATGCTTCCTTAAATCCTCCTGGCTACCATATTGTCTCTTCTTTGACTCTGCCACCCCTCCATTCTTCTTCCCTTCATCATGCTCACAGCATGCTTTGTGCTACTTGTCCAGGTTACAAACATCACTGATTACAGCTCTGATTCCGAGATGGATTATTCTGCTGAGATTATGTTGACATATGCTTAAACCCGTGGCAGAGCTTTATGCTTTTGTCATCTGTCTGTTATGCCTCCATCCCCACAGCCTTAGCTAGTCAAGAGAACTAGCCTATGGCAAAATTCATACCCCCTGCATTCTCTATGTCCTTATGGAAGAGCTAAAATCAGCTAGGTGGCACAGCAGAGAGCTTGCCAAGCCTGGAGTCAGGAAGACTCATCTTCATGAGTTCAGATCTGGCCTCAGACACTTACTAGCTGTATGACCTGGGGCAAATCACTTAACCCTGTTTGCCTCAGTTTCCTAATCTGCAAAATGAGCTAGAGAAGGAAAAGGCAAATCACGCCAGTATCTTTGCCAAGAATACCCCAAATAGGGACATGAAGAGTTGGGCACAATTGAAAAAAATGACTGAACAACAAAGCCAAGCGAATTCCTGGGCAGGAATGTTAATGTACAATCATGTAGTCATTAGTCCAGTGCTTTATAGTCCTATACTTATTAGACACTGTGGGTGTTGTGGGTAAAGCTTTCCTTTCCCCAGTGATGTGTTGACCCCCTTTTCCCCTGAACTGAGACAATAAGGATATTTTCCTTTCATTAGCAGGTTAATCCACTTGCTTTGGAACCTGGAAGCCTCTGCTCCCTACACTGTTTCAGCTACAGAAGGAAAGAAGCTGAACCAAGTACCTAGAGCAAGGCCTCTTAAATGTTTTCCACTCTTGACCCCTCTTTGCTGTTGGCAGTTGTGTGGCCTGAGGGCAGGTGCTGTGCAAAGCATGCATACTTTGTGTTCAGAACCAAGGCTGCAGTGAAGTAAAGATGATGCAACATGAGCAGGTCCTGACAGAATCAGCTTGGTCCCATTATACATTTGATTTTGAACTAAATTTTTGTCATCACAAGTTGAAGAAATCTTTTATTGTTGCCAAATTTTTCTTGACCTCATCTAGGGTTTCAACCCACAGTTTAAGAAGCACTGACCTAGAGAACATCTTTCTAGACCTGATTTTCTAACCACATGTGTCACATAACTGGGGTGTAAAAAAAATCTTTCATTTGTAGAGGTCAATAGGATCCTAACATTCAGAAATTTCCCCTAAAGTGAATTAGGTCAGATTTTTGTTTTTATTTGAAATTTATGCTAGAAAGTAGTTCTACCACCCCATTAGCTATGTTCTCACAGAATCTGCACAGCACTGACCACAGTGCAGTTGCTGAGTAAGCAAAATGATATAAGAATTTACAGCCAAGGCTTTTTATATATTCACTGATTGCATAAGGCAGTAGTAACTGTAGGAACTCCCTATTTTTTGGTTTATAGCCAGTATAGAGACTATTTCTTAACCTCTTTTTTTTTTTTTTGGAAGGAGTTAAGTGGGATTAAGTGACTTGACCAAGGCCACAGGGCTAGTAAGTGTTAAGTGTCTGAGGCTGGATTTGAACTCAGGACCTCCTGATTCCAGGGCTGGTGCTCTTTTAATGCACCACCCAACTGCCCCCTTAACTTCTTTCTTCTTTGAGTAGGAAGCCATGGGTTCCTGAGGAAATGTTGCCTAGAGAACCTAGAGAGTACATAGCTTCTCCTACTACCCTCCCTTTCTACCTTAGGTATGGCTGGCAATACCAAGGAGTCATTTAAATAATTCCATTAAATTGCCTCAGAAAAAGTCTTTGGGATTAAAGGACGTAATTAGGAGTTACTTGAGGGTCCTTTATAGGCTCTTGAACCAGTGAGAAGTAGTCATTGCAGCAGGGAACAAAAACTTCCCCCACCCCAACACACCACACTCTGAGAGAGGTGGTAGGGTCTGCTCCTCGGACCAGTTGTTTTGAGCCAAGGGTATAATTGAAGAAGAGACTCAGGAATACAAGATCTCTGTTTTGACTATCCACATAAACAGAGCTTTAATACTGAGCAGAAAGCAATGCCTCCTGCAAAACAAAAGATAACCTGAAGGAATTCTCTGCAGTGGAGTTATTATACCTGATGGAAGCTACATAGAACTACAGGGGAGCCATGGTGTATAAATAACATGGGGCATGATTAGAGCTGCTGGGGTATGGTGAGACACAATGTCTGTGTGGGGTGAAATAGGTGGAGGGAGACAGAACCCACTTGGCCGTGATTTCAAGTGACTAGACTCTTTATAGGTTTTTGGTCATTGGAAGTTGTCTTTATTTTCTAAGAACTCTGTTATGAATTTTGTTTTATTTATCCTTTCAGTGAAACTATCCTTTAGTTTTATGAGCTATGTGCTTAACAATTGAGTAGTTGGTCTCAGCATACTGTATACCACACATCTATTTTTCCAAGTTTTCTGGATAGAGGTTATTAACCTAGAGGGAGGAGGAAATATTTTGATTACTACATGGACCTTTCAGGTTATGAGAGAGTCCTACTCACACTCTTATTTAATCACTCAGCAGGGTGGGTAGTATGGTATCCACTTCAGAGGCTCTCTTTTCTTATGTGCTAATTACTAAGAATTCATAACTGCATAGGATCAGATTTCTGTCATCTACTAGGCCTTGGTCATTACAGATCTCAAAATTCATGGGGATTGGCACTGAGATTCCCCTGCACATGCAGTTTAAGGGCTCAGAGTGTCAGCAAAGCATGGCAACCTCCACCTAGCCTCAGTCCTCATGCACACTTACATCCTCCAGCAACCCCCAAATCATTCTCATGACCATAAATCTACCACTGAACTCATTTGCCTCCTAGACTAAAATGCCCTCAGCTTGCATCATTAATTAATCACTTTCTTCCTAACTCATAACAAAAAGCATTTCAAGCCCTCTGCTCACTAACATTCCAATCACCTTCGTTCCGCTTTCTACATAGATTGTCACTTGTCACTTGTCACCCAAGGGCCAGCTTCCAACCAGGCCTAGTCTACTGATTATTATTATCATGTTAAAATGTAGCTCTGGTCATCATAGGGAGGTTTCTGTCCATGTGGTCACAATGACCCAATGGTCAACAAACAGCAAAAATTCATTAACTGCCTACTACACACAAGATGCTTGTGCTGGCTGATGGAGGATACTAAGACATAACACCTCCTGACCTCTGCCAACAGCTCCTGCTTTCAAAGAGGGAATGTAAACAAATGTAACTTACATGTAAACATGCAAGTAAATGCAAGATAATTTGAGAAGGGAAAGACACTTCAATTTGTAGGAGGAGAGTCAGGAAAAGTTTGGAGCAAAAAGTGGCATTTGAGCTGAACTCTGAAGGAAGCTAAGGAACCTAAGAGGCAGAAGTGAAGGAGTGAGTTCCAGGTAGGCAAACAGGCTCTGAAAAGGCACGGAGGTAGGCAAGCTTCTGGGGAACAAGAAGGAGCTTTGTCTAGAATGTGTATGTAAAAGGGAATAATGGAAAGGTATTCTGGAAACGTCCACTGGAGCCAGATGGTGAAGAGGTACAGCGCCATAGGGCAGGAAGGGATCCCAGAGGCCATCAAGTTTAGCCCCCTCATTTTACAGATGAGGATACTGAAGCATAGAGAAGTTAAGTGATTTATTCAAGGTAACACAGCTAGTTAGTGTCTGAGGCAGGACAATAATTCAGGTTTGGTGACTCAAACTTCAGTCCATGATACTGTGTTGTTGTTGTTGTTGTTTGATCTCTTTCAGTCACATCCAAACTCTTTGTGACCCCATTTAGGATTTTCGTGGCAAATATACTGGAATGGTTTGCCATTTCCTCTTCTAGCTCATTTTATAGGTGAGAAAACTGAGGCAGAGTTAAGTGATTTGCCTGGGGTCACACAGCTAGTAAGCTTCTGAGGCCAGACTTGAACTCAGGAAAATGAGTATTTTTGACTCAGGCTCAGTATTCTTTCCACAGAGCAACCTAGCTGCCCATAAGTCACTATACCATATTGCCTCTTAAGGGCATTACCTGCCAAGTTGAGTCTAGTTTAGTTGATAAAGTGGTTTAAAATGTGAGTCTCCTGTTTCCACTTTATACACATCATTTGTATACGTGGAGGCAATGTGACAGAATAGTGCTGAGCTTAGAGTAAGGAAGACCTGGCCTCCGCCCCTGAGAGGCATATGATCAAAGGATATGAACAGGCATTATTCCAAAGAAGAAGAGCAAACTATCAATATCTATATGAAAAAAAATAAGTGCTCCAAATCCCTAAGAACAGGAATGCAAATTAAATCTAAAAGGTTCCATCTCACAGCCAATCAGCATGGCAACTATGACAAAAATGGAAAATGACAATTGTTGGAAGAGATTGTGAGAAGACCACAGGACACTAATATCCTGCTGCCGGAACTATGATTGATCCAGAGCAATTCTCGAAAGCCATTTGGAACTCTACTTCAAAAGTCACTAAACTGTGCATACATGATTAGTTATATACCATAAAGAGATAAAAGAGGAAAAGAACACACATGAATATGTATACATGAATACAAATACCCTGAGCAGTACTTATTGAGTTTAGCAGAGAACTGGAAACTAAAGTCAGTTGGGGAAAATTAAATTGAAAAAATTATGGTATGTCAGTATAATAAAATATAATTGTACTGCAAGAACTTATGAAAAGCTGGATTCAGAGAAACCTGGGAAGACTTGAATGAACTGATACAGAGTGAAATCAGCAGAACCAGGAGAAAAAATTATATAATGACTACAACATTGTCAATTTGAACAACTCTTCAAGAACTAATCAATGCAGTAACCAATCACAATTCCTGAGGACTGGAGATGAAGTATGCTTCCCACCTTCTGACAGAGAAGTGATGGACTGGAAACAGGGTCTCTGTCTGGATTTTGTCATGTTTTCCTTTCACTGTCTGGTGACCTTATCTTAGAAAAAATGTTTTTAGATAATTTGAAAGAAATGCTAAATTACAATTAGCATTACAATTACAAAAAGATGTAACACGGATCCCCTGAATTCTAGAACCCTTAGACTAGAGATAAAGAATGAGACATACATTTATAGACATGGTCAATCTGTGGATCTATTTTGTGTAACTATGCTAACATTAAATGGGGAGTTCTTTTTATTGTGGGAAGGAGCTCTGTGTGGAGGTAAGTGTGAAGGAATTAATGAGCAATAAAAAAAAGATTTTAATGAAGCACTTAATTGTACAGAAAGAACAGAAGGTTTAAGAGAAACAGATAGTTTTTGGAAGAATATGCTATATTTAGTATGTGCTTTTTAAAAAACTGATTGGTACTGCCTCTGTCACTCACCTTTGGCTTCTATATACCTCAGACAACTCCCTAGGACTTACCTCAGGTCTCCTTCTAAATACCATCTGATTGCTTCTTAGATTATCATCTTATGCATGTATATAGCCCCAGACTTCTGTTTTGGCTCTTTTCTCTTTTTGTGATTCTGTGTTCTCTTTTCATCATTTTACTGGTTTCTATGCATGACTCAACAGATCCATATATTCTGCCCCAGTCTCCTAAAATCCAGTTCTCTATCACCAATGGTCTATTATGACATTTCAGGCCAGAGGTATTTTAGATATCTAAAACTCAGCATGTCCAAAATAGAACTCATTATCTTCTACCCTCTAAACCCTGCCCTCTTTCTAACTCCCTATTTTTTAGAGTATCTCCAGCCATCCAGACACATTTTCAACATCAAAGTCATAATGAATCTTCCTCTTCCCTTATGTCAAATCAGTTGTCAAGTCTTGTAAGTTCTGTCTCTACACTATTTCCAATAAATACCATAAATATTTATTTAAGTGCTTACTTTGTGTCAGGCATGTGCTAAGCCCTGAGGATACAATTAACAAAAAGGAATAGTTTCTGCCCTTAAGGAGCTTACAATTTAATGGAGAAAGACAACACATGAAAGAAAATTGTAAAGCAGGGAAGGATCCCCTAGATACCCAACACAGGGGCATCTTGTTCTGTGCAGTTGAAATAAGGAAGATCAGGTGAATGAGTGAATCTATTCTATACATATACATACACATACACTCATACACATACACGTGCACACATATACATACACACATGTATATATGTTATTGATGTCATCAATATTATATAATCAATGGAAGGTCTTCTCAAGTTCCAACTGCAGGAATTCTTCCCATTAACAAAATCATATATGTTTATTGGAGTTTATAGAGTTCAACCCAGAAGTGTTATCTGAAGTGATCTTTATTGCAGTGTGGTGCTAATAAAATATTTGACAATTGGCTCTCTGACCAAAAAAGTATATGCAACACACTTTTAAATTTAATATGCATTATCATTTTCTCTATCACATTCCCTTACAATAAAAAAATAGCATTTGTCAATTTCTGAAGTGTGAATGAATGCTCACACAGAAAATTTAACAATTGGCTCTCCCCAGTGAGCTGGTTTAAGCTGGCTTTAACACATGCCTGTTTTATGTCTATAAAAATAGTCTGTCACAGACCCCTAGTTTATCTTTGTTAGGCTACTTTTTAGGCAATGAAAACATAGACTCTCTTATGATGTAGTGTGGTAATGGGAGAACAGTAAACTGTTTTAAACTGTTTTGAGCTCAGTCTCTGAACTGGAAAGTACATAGGGCTAAATTAAAATCCCCTGCTCAGCTCTTGAATATTAGAAAGTAAGAATTAGTATCATCTGGCTTGTTGTCATGGCCTACACTTGTAATCCCTTTTACTAAGACTGGTGGATCTCTTGAGCACAGGGCTTCTGAGTTTAGTGACCTGAGATGACTGGGTATCCACAATAAGTGTGGCATCAATATGGTGAGCCCCTGGGAGTGGGAGAGACACTAGACTGAGCCTCTAGAAAAGGCAGTTTAGCCCAGACTGCAAACAGAGCAGATCAAAGCTTTCATGTTGATCAATAGTGATAATGGGCAAAATGGGTAGACAAAGTCTTAAAAAAAAAAAAAGATTGTCTCTTCTGCTTTGTAATAACAACATTGTTGATAAACTGCAAAGATATTATCTCCAGTTTCTTTGGGTAACGAAATGCACAGGGCCAATGGCAAATAAACTGAATTTATCATATGTATTGTCTTCAAAGAAGCACTAAAATGTAATTTTTTGATGACCTTTGCTTTTTTAAAGAACATCAGGGGACAAAAACGGGGAAGAGAGCCTGAAAGATCTATCAAAGTGGAGTGAAAAATGAAGATAATGCATAGTTTATAAGGCCATCGCTTATTATTATTTTCATCATTTTCATCAGATCAACTAGTGGAAAATAGACTCTCTAATTATAGCTCAGACACTTTAGAACACCACTATTCCCTTTCCAAAGTAATATTATTATTAAAGGTGGGCTAATCATCCACAAAATTAATGTGTAAATAGTATGTGCTGCATACAAATTACTGAGTTCTACCTTCCCAGGGGCTAAAATTAGGACAATGAACCAATACTACCAACATTTAACAAAACAGGATGCACCAGAAAGTCAGTCAGCTCGTAGGTTACAGACTTCTTTTTAACACAATTAGAGAAATACTTTGCTTAGATGGATGTTCACTCCCTACACATTGGCTCAGCAACCTTTGACCTTTGTTATCGGCCAGTGTTGCTTTGATGCAAAAGTGATGGACATCTTGCAACCAGAGCCAGATATGTTGTCAGACTCTGGTCCAGGATTTCTATTACTGCTTATCAAGAAAGACTGGTACAGAGTGTTATAGGGCCTCTGGCTTGGTCACGAGGGTGATGGCTAAGTGACTGGCTTTGTCTAAGTCTCTATCAGTGCTATTATCAGTCCTGTGCACAGAGGTCCCCTGGCTATGTTATTTGAACCGTCTAAGTCTTAGACTTTCACTTAAGGGGATTTGTTCTGTGAAGTTTGGATTCAGTTGAAGGGCCGCACTTGAGGAGCTAGACTCGCAGTGGTTCTCAACTTTCCTCATGCCATGACCCTTTAATACTCATATGTGGGCGTATCTGCATGTGGGCAGACCCATCTGGAGACGGATAGAGGAGCGGTGTCTCGGTTCCTAAGACCATTGGAAATATGTGTTTTCTGATGGTCTTCGGCGACCCCGTTCGACAACCCACAGGTTGAGAACTGCTGAGCTAGAGGCATCAAGTTCCCCACCCTTGGAAGCAATGGCTAAAGCTATTATACAGTTATTTTACTGTATTAACATACAGTTAAGTCTAAAGCACTTGCTTGTTAACTGAAACTCATAATTTCTGAACTGAAAGCTTGGGTAAAAAACATCAATGGAAAGTTAGCACAGGAAGATTAACAGTGAACATGTGCTATTGAAAAGTTTGCTTGGAACCCTGCTCTTCCCCAGGTAGTTTCCTTTAGAAATGGGAACTACAAAGAAGACAGAGTATTTATAAGACTCAGTCATTTAGGCCAAGAATGAATTTGATCTCACAGCTTATCTTCTTCATCTGTCCAACGATGGAATGAGATGCCACAGGTGACTTTTTCCTTCATTATAAGTCTTTTTTTCTTTTTTTGGAGGGGTGAAGGCAGAGCAATTGGGGTTAAGTGACTTGCCCAAGGTCACATAAGTACTAAGTGTGTCTTGCCTGAATCCACATTTGAACTCAGGTCCTCCTAACTCCAGGGCCGGTGCTTTATTTGCTGTGTCACCTAGTTGCCACTATAAGTCTTTAAAACAACAACAACATGAAAAAAACCTTTATTTCCTGCTTGCAATATGGACAGTAAGTTTAGCCTATGTGCTAACTGGGGCAAACTTTGTTTACAATAGTTTGAGAATGAGTTCTTTGGGAGGGTTTGCCTTAGAAACAATCCTCAGAGACTAGGGTTCCAGTATCATTGTTATATTCACTCTACTCTTTCAGCAAATTCTGATTCTTGCAAAATCCATCTCACAAGCACACTCAAGCAAAAACTGTGATCTCAAGAAGGCAGGGGCAGGGTAGTACAAAGAACACTGATTCAGAAGTGCATCAGCTCTGTCCCCTGATGCTCACAACCCGTGTGCCCTGAGGTGATCCACCAAACCTCCCTGGGATTAGGTTTCCTCCTCTGACAAATGAGGGGGATGGACCAGATGGCCTCTGAGGTTCCTTACATTTTATTAGATTTATGATCTCAAGATATTTACAGTTTGACTCCCCTATAAGAAAGAAGGCAAGCTTCTTAGGGGCGGATGTTACTTTGTGCCTTTGTTTGAGTCCCTGACACTTAGCACAGTGCTTAGAATACAGTAAGAGCTTAATAAATGCTTGATGACTGATTTGGTGGGTAAATTGAAGGACTACTTGTATTAAAACAGGACCCAAACATTATAAGTCTTTAAATAGAAGCTGGATGGCCATTTGTTGGTTGTGTTACAGTGGTGATTTCTTTCAAGTATGAGTTGAATTTTTGTTGTTCAGTTGTTTCAGTCATGTCAGACTCTTCATCATCCCATTTAGAGTTTTCTTGACAAAGATACTGGAGTAGTTTGTCATTTCCTTCTCCAGCTCATTTTACAGATGAGGAAACTGAGGCAACTAGGGTCAAGTGGTTTGCCCAGAGTCACACAGCTAGTAAGTGTTTGAGGTCACATTTGAACTCAGGAAGATGAGTCTTCTTGACTCCAGATTGGGCACTCTACCTGCTGTGCTCCCTAGCTGCCCCTATGGGTTGGATTAGATGGAGGCTAAAATCCCTTCAAACTCTACATTCTGTGATTCTACTATTATGTTATCTAAATCAAAGATGTTTAACACTTTTTGGGTCATGAACCCCTTTTGCAGTCTCGGCCTTCAGCCCAGATGGAGCCTAGAGATTCCTTCACAGAATAATGAAAATAAAGGGCATAGAATTACAAAGGAAACAAATTATATTGAAATTAACATATTTTTTAAAAATCAAAATTATAGACTCCAAGTTATGAACCTCAGATCTCTATAGAAACTGAAGCTATTTGAGCCTTGTTGGATTTATTTGCCTCGTATTTTTGCTTTTTATTGTAATTATTTGTAGATGTAAATGAATACAGGAAGGGTCTCTGATTTCATCAGTGTGGGGAACTCCTTGTGTAGGAGCTCCTTTTGTCAGAGATTACCACCTATCTATGATAAATTCTAGAGAATCTCCTATTTCTACTGCTGGATTATAAACTCCTTGAGGATAGAGATTGTTTTCCTTTTACTATTCCCATAGGACATATCACAGTCCCTTGAATGTAGTTGGTTCTCAATATGTGTGTTTGCTTATTTAAAAAAAAAATTAATTCAAAGACTCACTGAGATTCAAGCTACCCGCTGCTGGAAAGTTTAGTTGGAAGTTTCCCCAGGTACTCTCCTTTTGGAGAGAGAACTAGAAGGAAGTCAGTTTATCTGGTTCAATTCAGCCTAGTAGGACTTGAATGAATCTGATCTCACGTATGTCACTTTCATTTGTTCTTGCCCTGGTATATACTGGGTAGAGCAGCCACCCTGCAAATCCTAAGAACATCCTCTATGCACCTTGATGAAATTTCAGACACAGAGCTCTCTGCGCTGACGCCAGGATGCCCCTGCTATCTCCCTTCCTGTTCTATCTGCTCCTTCTCAATCTCCTCAGGCCAAGTAATACTGAATCACCAAAACCATTCTCCTTGACCCTACTCCAAAAATTTCTACACCAAAGCTATTCTCCACATCTATCACTTTTTATCACACAGCAGTAATCTGCCTTAAACATCCTCATTGGACTGACTGTAGTCAACCTCTTTTCTCCTCCATTGCTTTGCATTAGTGAGAGCTATGAAAGGAAATTTCCTAGCCAAAATCCTCTTTATAGGCATCTCTCCATCTCCCAGTCCCAAGGCTTCTGTTCTAAAGAATGTTGTCTTTGTGTTGTGTTAGCTGAGATACATTAAGTAGCTTAGAGTAATAAAATTACTTTCTTTAAAAAAATCTGTATGTCAGGCCCTTTACTAAATTAGGTCAAATTTCCTTCTCATGAATACAAGCTAGGCTTTTACTGAATTTCTATTTTCCAGGGAAATTTCAAAATGAGCTCCATCACCTTCTGGCTAGCCATTTCCATTCCAGTCATTTTCATTTGCTTCCAGGTCTTATCTTTCCTAGGATGAATCTTATTTCTAGAGGGAAAGTAGGCATAAGGAGCATAGAGGTGAGATCTTTATCATCTCTAGCACTGATTTTATAAAACAGATACCCTCTGCATTAGAGACTGAGCTTAAGCACTCTTCTCATAGACAGAAGAGTTCCAGGCATTGAGATATGGTTATGGTTCAGAGCCATCTGAAGGCAGAGCCATCTGAAGAAAGTTGGTCTCTGCATTGTTGATATATAAAGAGGCATTCAGTAAAGTTAACATAGAGTAAAGGAGTCTCAAACTGGTGCCCTGGGAACCTACCCAACTTGAGGTTATACTACTTACCAATGTGCTCTGAGCCCCCAGTCACCAAATCTATTCCTTTAGACCAGCCAGAATGTATTATCTGACTTCATGAGGAAGAACAAGAATAATTTACATATGAGAGACATCATTGCAACATCAAGAAAGTATGAACCAACACGTTTTACATAATACATTATTATTATTATTATAAATATAGTGTTTTAAGTTTTACAAATAGCTCCATATATATTTTCTCATTTGCTTCTCCCAACAACCTTGTCAGTTAGGTGTTAGTATCATCTCCATTTCTGATGTTGTTCAGTTGTGTCTGACTCTTCATGACCCCTTTTGGCATTTTCTTAGCAAAGATACTAGAGTGGCTTGTCTTTTCTTTCTCCAGCTCGTTTTACAGATGGAGAACTGAGGCAAACAGGGTTAAGTGACTTGTCCAGGGTCACATAGCTGGTAAGTGTCTGAGGCTGGATTTGAACTCAGTAGAACAGTCTTTCTGAATCCAGGTCCAGCATTCTACACCTATCTGCCATTTTATAAATGAAGAAATTGAACCTGAATTGAATAACTTGCTCAGGGTCCCAAAACCGAGATGGCATTCAAACTCAGATCTTCTTGACTCCAACACCCTATTCATATGTTACCTAACTGCCAGCAAAAGCCATCATCAAAAGTTACTTCCTCCGATTTTTCTATTGGGTAACTATAGGTACTCAGGTAACTATATATTTACCTTCAAAATTAGCTTGCAGTTTTAGTCATAGAAAGTGATATCTGAAAAAGGATCCTAGAAATCATCATCAACTCCTCATTTTACAAACAAGGAAAGAGGCCAGAGAAGTGATTTGTCCTAGGTTACAGTTAATGAATGGTTAACCTGGGATAAGAACCCTGGTCCTTTGACTCCTTTATTCATTGTTTTCCCTACTCCATCAATCCTTTCTTTCTCTCCTAGTGCTGGCAACTTGAAAGAGTAGATTCAATAAAAGAATAATTCATCCACCTATTTATAAGAAAATTTAAGATATTTTGAGACAGACTGGATAATTTATTCATAATTTATTCACTTGTTTAATCATCACAGTTTATGTTTTACTTACTAAAGATCTGGAATATTTAAGGAAAAAACTGATAGTGCCACTGGGCTAAGTAACAGGTTTGAAGTTAAAAATAGCCTTATCTTTGCTATTTTCTTTTAACAAGCAGAGTACAGCCCCATCCATAGATTATCTCTATTCTACTAGGTAGAGAGCTTAAAAGTACTACTTGTTCTGTTAATGTGTGCCTTTGATGGTTTCTTAGGTGATCTAAGTTAAAGCTAATGGATGCATTGGTCTGGATCAGTGCTGGAAAAGTGAAATTAATGGAAGAACAGCTGTAGGGGAACCATTTGTAATCATGTCATCCAGGTATCCCAGTACTTCTGGGATGCTGGCCAAAATGAAGGTAATTATTTTCTGAAGGCCACTAATGTCTGAATTCAGTCTGGAAGGCATTTGTTTGTACTGAATGGTGAAGTAAAAATGATCATCCTGTTTTCAATAATGAGATAGCCAGATATCTGATCAGTTTAAAAAAAGCCAAACCCATTCTCATATTTGTGGCAAAAGAATATTGAACATGAAAAAGACTTTGCAGATCAGTGGTTTTAAGATCCTTTCCCCTCCTATCACTGGAATGAAGAGATAAGGTAAAGGCCAATAAATCTAAATAATGTAGAATCATTCCAGATGTAGAAATAATGTAGAATTATTGGAACTCAGTGGCGGGTGCCTCATTTTGTGAAAGGAAAATCTCTCCTGATAAAATTTGTAATCAAATATTTGTTTTTATAATATGGAATATTGTTTTAAAAATGAGGAAAAGTCTCTCTTTTCAATTTCAGTATAAGATGGGCAGGTGATATAAAATTAAAGTCTCAGAAAAAGAGAAGTCAGTCAAAAGGAGCATTGCAAGATCTGAAAAAAAATTTGGATGTTTGTCTGTCTAAAGATGTCAACTAAAAAAAAGGGGAAAAGACTATAGTTGGACTGTAAGAGCAGAGTTCTCAGTGGGAGAGGTCATGGGGCACAAACACCCAAGTACTAAAAGTAATAAAGATTTACCAGGAACTTAATTATGGGGGGTTGGTACAAAAGGAAATTAAGGAGATATGTGACAAAAGGAACATCAAGGGAAGCAAAGAAGTCTCCACTGAAATAAGAGACTTGGATTTGTCCATGAGTAGAGTAAAAGGCTATACCATAGCCTATACATGGAGAATCAGAGGTTTGAATTAGTAAACAGAAAGTGGAATGAATTTTGGTTTCTCTTGCATGGGAAGGAAAAGTGAGAATGTGGATGTTAGTAAGACAATTTTCTAAAGGCTGAGAATTCCATTCAAAGAATTATTGAAAGAATCAAAGAGCCTGAAAATGAAGAGGAGTTGTCAATATTTTAAAAGGAAGAAAGAGAGAGAAAAAGAGGAAGAGAGAGAGAGAGAGAGAGAGAGAGAGAGAGAGAGAGAGAGAGAGAGAGAGAGAGAGAGAGAGAGAGAGAGAGAGAGAGAGAGAGAGAGAGAAAGAGAAGGATGCCAAGGAACAAAGGATAAGTAGAGTGAAAGTAGTGTGTGATGGTAGGTGGACATTTTCAACCTGTGGTAAAGTGAAGAACTCATCCCAGTCCCTGCAATTTGGGTGGGGAGTTACCACCTACTGCTGTCTGATTTACAGAAGAATTACAATTAATTCACTTTATTTCTAATATAGCTGAACACCTAATGTAGTTTGCTAGAGGTCAGATCCATTTCCTTAAAGTAAAATAGGCTGGGAAGGAGTGGGAGTAGAAGAGTATCTTTAGATATGTGTCTGAAGGCAGAACCAAGATATACAGCTGAGGTTTCTGTTCAACATTCACTTTTAAAAAACTGACATACCATAATATTGTTGCTGTTGTTGTGTCTGACCCCATGGACCATAGCATCCCAGGTCTTTCTATCCTCCATCATCTCTTGAAGTCTGTCTGTTGTTATACATCTCATCCTCTGCCATCCACCTTTCCTTTCGTCATCTCTTTCAGCATTTTAGTACTTACTGTCCATGGGATTTTCTTGGCAAAGATCTTGGAGTAGTTCACTATTTCCTTCTCCAGTGGATAACTTTTTTTCAGAACTCTCCACCATGACTGTCTTGGGTAACTCTGCAAGGCAAAAACCCATATTTTCATTAAGCTATGCAAACCCCTCCCCCACAACAAGGCAGTGATTGGGGGGTAGAGGGTGAAAGAGACATACCATAATAGAACTGTATGAGATTTCTTGTTTTCTTCCTATTCATTCAACATAGGATTGTTTGCTATCCTGGATTTACTCATTCGACAAACACTAAGCACCTACATACTGGAACTATGATGACTGAACAGTCTCTGCCCTCAAAGAGCTGACCCTCTATTAGACAGATACAGAGTTTCTTCTTACACCTTGTTGCTCTCCAATATACTCTGATCTGGGGCACCGATCTCTATGCTGTACCTCATCAATCAGTCCATCTTTCTGCATTGAGCGTTTTTACTGGAATACTCTCCCTCCTAATATCTTTCTTCTGATTTCCCTGGCTTCCGTTCTTCTGTTAAGTCTCAGCTAATCCCACTCTCTGTAAGAAGCCTTTCCCAGGCCTTCTCAATCCTGATACCTTCCCTCTTAGACTGTATTTATCCCATATATATCATTGTATGTATATATACATATATATAGTTGTATGTTTTTTCCTTGATTAGACTGTAATCTCATAGAGAGCAGAGACTATTTTTTGCCTTTGCACAGTGCCTTGTGTACAGTAGGTACTTAATAAATGCTAGTTGACTGATAGATAAGTACATGATCATTTAAAGAAACATCATACATGGAAAAGTTTAAATTGTTTAAACTGAGCCTTGAAAGAGGCTAAAGATTCTAGGGATAGAGAACAGGTTTTACTGTCCCATTTTTACTACTACTACTAATTCAGTGATTCACAATCATTTTTCATGTGTGTGTATGCAAGATACAGGAACTAAAAGGCTAGCTAATGAAATAGCCTTTTATTAAGAGCCTTTGCTGGGCTTTTAGCAAAGTAGTTTATAAATGGTCTATTTCCAGAAAATGTAAACCTAATCCCATCACAGATTTATCAACTGCTCTCTCTTTAGCAATGACTTAAAAGTGACTCAATGACCTCCAGTGAATGAGTAGAAAGAACTCATAATATATGAATTTTGATAAAGATTGGTGTCTCTTATCTAAGCCAATGGGATAGTTTAACAACAGCAACAGGAGCAAGGAGAAAAAGTTACATAGAATGGGTTGTTTTCCAGGTTTACTAATTAGGTAACCACCTAATCACTCAACCAACTACACTTAATGCCCAAGGAACAGGTTAAAGAAGGAAGGAATTGGGGGGCAGAGCCAAGATGGCGGCGTAGCAGCAGCAACACATCGCAGCTCTCACATAGCCACCCCAAAATACCCATAAAATAGGACTCCAAACCAATCCTGGAACTCCAAAACGCACACAAAGATACTTCCCACTAA
>CM053582.1:302904442-302945359 GCA_028627135.1 Pseudochirops cupreus | reverse complement strand
CTATATAATATACATATTAATATTATACAATTAAAATACACAATTATATTATATTAAATTATATTCATGTTCATTTTATATTATATACTTATATGCATACATATATACATTCATTCATATGACAAAAATGGTGATGCAAGGGAGGAGGATGTAAATTACATTTTTATGGGCAGATAAGTGATATAAATAATAGATAAGAAATCTGGGCCTAGAGTCAGGAAGATCTGAGTTCAGGTCATACCTCTTGTGTGACCTCCTGCCTCAATTTCTTCAATTGTAAAATGATTCAGACAGTGAATTCTTCCCAAGGTTGTGGTGAGAATCAAATGAGATAATATTTGTAGAGTACTCAGTACAGTGCCTGGCCCACAGTAGGGTCTGTATAAATGCTAGCTATTAAGTTATAAATGCACAGGAGAAGACCATACAAAGAGGTCTTCACATTCTAGGAAGGAGAATTAACTTTCTGTTGGGAAAAAAAAAGGGGATGCTTCATGGAGGGGGTGGTTTCTGAGGTAGGCCTGAAGTAAAAGCCTCTTTGCATTCTAGGAAATCACATTCACACTCCTTCCATCCTCTCTCCCTGCTACCTCATTCCCTATTACCACACCAGATGGGCATTCCAGCTCCTAATTGGTGAGAGGGCATCATATTTAGCTAGCCCCAGATCCACTGGTGTATGGTAATCATTTTCATGCAAGACTCTTGGCTCATACAAGCCCTCCTCCCTTACCAACCCAGTCTCCACACATAACTCTTGGCCACAGTTATCAAGCCAATCTTATCATTTGTGCAAAGGAATCATTCTATGGCTCTACTGACCATCCCTGTAACTTCCCTGAACAAAACATCTTTCCCCAGCCACCATGCTAACTTTGTGTGATCTTCTATTACAACATAAGCTACTCGAGGGAGGTGAGGGCTATCTTGCCTCTTATATTTGCATACTAAGCACTTAGCACAATGATCAGCACAATAAGCCCTTAATAGATCATTTTTTCATTCATTCCTTCATGTTGGATGTGTTCCAACTTCCATAAATACTTTCTCTAATTGAGGAGTTTCTCTAAGCCCTTGACATAATACCAAAGCATTAAGCAACTGATGCATTCAGCACAAAATTCTAATTAGAAAGGAAAAGTCAGCTGCTCTCAAATTAATTTTAACAAGAATTTTTAGAATCTTCTAAAGTTTTTTTTTTGGGGGGGGAGGAGCACAGAAAAATTAAGGGACTGCTTTGTATTGGTTTTAAAGAACCAAAAGGAAACTGGTAGAAAGACTTGAACAGAACTGTATACAAACTGAAAATGTTAATGGAATTATAGATCTGAAAGGACCATAAGGGATCATCTAAGTCAGTCCCGTCCCTGCCTTCTCATGGGATTTATTATTGCCACCCTCTCCACCACCACCACCATCCTCAGCACCTAATATTGAACATTCAGACTCACAGCATTGCATTTCTGGCTTACAGTCAAACCTCAGCCCTTCTTTCTGCTGCTTACCCACTCCTTCCTGACTAAATGTTTGCTTTGAGGCCTTGTATTAGGGCCTTTTGAACTTACTGTTTTTGACAGCTCATTTCCCTAATTTTTCTAGTTTACCTTATATCCTATTCCTATCTTTTGTGATATTAACAACTCTGTCCAGTTTGTACTTGCTGCCAACCTAATGAACATGCTCCCAGGACTCCAAGTCACTGATAAAATTATCCAACAATAATGACACCCGATTGGTGCTTTAGTGACCTTAAACCTTTGCTGTCCCACTTTCATGTTTCACTAATAATTAGAGTAAATGACATTTAGTAAGAGCCAGCCCAGCATAGAGGATAAAGAATCAGTCTTGGCATTAGGGTTTTATTGAGGTTAAAGTTTTGCTTCGAGTACATATTAGTTGTGCCAAGTTCCAGGACCCAGGCAATTTGCTAAATTAAATGGTTAATCTGTAAAAGGACCTCTCCATTGGATTAAATCATAGGTTGAAGTAACAACAAAAAACATTAACCTTTATACAGTCAGACAAGAGAATATGAGCTGCCTGAAGGTGTAGAATAAATGAATGAGGAAAAAGCTCATTTACTCAGCACTACATGCATTATGCACAATTTCTGGTTTTTGTCTGCATACCCTGGCACTTAGCACATTTCCTTACTAATAGCAGACCCTTAATATGGATATTTTTAATTGAAGTGAATATAGTAATTTAAAGTTTATGAAATGCTTAACATGGATTAATTTGAACCCTACAATAGTATCTGTGAGGTAGGTTATCCCCATTTTACAGGCGAAGAAACAGAGATTCAGTAGTTATATAACTCTGTTTATGATCACATAACTAGTATTTGAATCAGGATTTTAAGCCAGGTGTTCCTTTAACTTCAAGTACAAAACTTGATGCCACTATTCCCTGCTGCCTGTAAAGAAATATTAGCAATTTTCCCTTCAGACACTTTCCACAACAACAACAGATACTTACTAACTGTGTGACCTTGGGCAAGTCACTGAACCCTGTTTGCCTCAGTTTCCTCATCTGTAAAAATGAGCTGGAGAAGGAAATGGCAAATCATTCCAGTTATCTTTGCCAAGAAAACCCTAAATGAGGTCACAAAAAGTCAGACATGACTGAAAATTAATGAAACACCAAAAAACTTGCTTTTAAAACAACACAAAACCTGGAATAAAAAGCTATCTCCATGCCATAGACACTTTTTTTAGCTGAACCATCTTTACTTTTTTCCTCCTCAAAGATCCAATAAATAAACTGGTAACCATATTCTCTTTGAAATTAAAATGCCTAGCTTTTGAGGGTTCAGTGATGTATGGTAATGACTTTCATATTCCTCTAGTCAAGCATAGAAAAGCAAATGTCCAACCTTTAGAGAAATGAACTGTACAAAAACTGCAAGCAAACATGGTCCAACTGTTCACACAACAAAAAGAGGGTTGCATAAGACATGCATTGTCCCCCAACCCCACTTTCCTCATGACTTGCTGCAGATCAGCATGTACTTCAGAAGCTCTTTCTCTCCAATTAAAATCATAAACAGACAAGCTTTTCAACAGCAAAGGGCCAATGTGCCTCCCCCACAGATGGGCAGAATCACATGTCATATTCACAGCCAGACATGCTACCTGGGTACCCTATAAAAGCAATGAAAACCACTTCATTTAGTTTCCAATCTCTTTATGTCCAGAATCGTCTTCTTTGAGGAATGGATTTCCTTCACAGGAATGGAATTCTCGTGATTCAGCATTTGCAGAAGTACTATCGGGCTTACCATGATTTTCTTAATTTCATGTCCAATGTGGGAGATCCTCGTAATATATTTTCAGTTTATTTCCCGCTATGGTTTCAGCTTAATCAGACAGTTGGAATTAAGATGATATGGGTAGCTGTCATTGGGGAATGGTTCAACCTTATATTTAAATGGTAAGGCTTTTTTTTTCCTTTTCCCTCTAAAATCCATTATTCCTCAGACTAAAACTTTAGTTCGGCTTAAGGCTTTCAAAATACATGTAATATTCTTAAGTTGGGGAAGCAAATGAAGAAGTCACATAGCTCTTTCATTTCAGAAGAACAGAATTTACAAGTGCATGGATTTTCACTGTTAACAGCTACTTCCCTATCCCATTGATCGATTTTGTGACTGCCTGAAGTACAGGTGGATGATTTTAACAAGACTGATTCTTCAGAATAATTTATACTTCTGCTGAATAACCACCCAATACAGGATGAGCCTCACAGGCAGGAAGACAAATATTTGCTGTGTGAGCCTAGCCAAGTCCCTTAACTTCTCAACACCTCGGAAATCTAATTTTTAAGACTATAAACTGCAGAGCAGATGCTGATCTACATTGGCAGGAGGAGTTTCCTCACTGGGAATTTCCTATGCTAATATGAAATTCTGGGGCCAGCCTCCCCAAAAGAAATACAGCCACCCAAAGATGACAGACTGCTTAATTAAGGAAGCCAAACTCATTGTATGGTTAATATTGCAAGTGGTGATGAAAGCTAAAATGACTGGCTCTTGTCAGTATGGTAGGAGATGTGCTTGAACTCAAGATTCCTTCAAAAGCTCTGTACTTTTGTTTGTTTGTTTGGCTATCTCTTTCTTTGGGGCATTTTGTTTGAGAAAGAAAATTTTACCGTAAGAAATGAAAGTTGTGTGTATGGTACATATGTATTTACAATTTTTTTTAATGTAGGATTTTATTTGGTCATCGCCCTTATTGGTGGGTCCAAGAAACTCAGATCTACACAAATCACTCAAGTCCATGGCTTGAACAATTTCCCACAACATGTGAAACTGGTCCAGGTAAGATATTCTTAGTAGTTTCACAATAATGACATGATTCCATTTACCTGGTTAGAACCCTGATTCCTTGGTTTCCATTATATACCAATTTCCTCATCTGAAAAATGAGGAAGTTAGATTAGAAGAGCCCTACTAGCTATTAATAATCTGTAAATTTGTGAATAATGGGCTCACATTTATGTCACACATTACAGTTTATAGAGTACCTTCCTCACAACAACCCAGTGAGGTAGCTAATGCAATTATCATCTCTATTTTGTAGATGAAAAGACTGAGGCTCAGACCGGTGTTCTTTCCCTTTTACTAACAACTGCTACCACATTGGATAAAAAGTGAAATGATCATCTAACAAATTATTATGGGACTATAGTAAGGAGTTTAGCATAATAACTGGCTCATTGTAGATGCTTAATTAATTCTTGTTGAATTAAATTGAATAAAGAAAATAATCTGGGTGAGAATTCTTAATATTCCAATGTGAGTCATAAAGATATTTTGGTGCAGAAGGACAAATATGAATAACCAAGCTCTGTTGCATTAACTGCAAAAAAAATGAAACATGGAAATACTGCCCAAATAACTTTGTCATTTGAGCATTTACTCAGCAACACAGCAGTGGACTGTATCCTTTAACAACAGCTAACATTCATTCCCAGAACTACACTGCAATTCTAGAAATGTCGATGTGCATGCTGTTGAGCAATTTTCAAAGGCATTATAGGTCTTCTGAGAATATCATTAATGGGTAGAGAATGGACTGTCATACACAGTATTCCTACAGGAATGATAAGGGCTTCCTGGTATTCCCATTAGCAGGAAAGAGTGTGTCTGACCTCAGAATACTTTTTGTTTAAATTTCTCATCTTTATTCTCTTGCATAAGCAAGGCACAGATAATGTTTTCCTATAAGACCCTACCATAATCTGAATATAAATACTTTAACCTGAATGTTGAGTTTCTGTCTACAAGAGTGATGCTTTTTGTTTGTTTGTTTGGAGAAGTAGTCAAAAGAGAAAATAATGTTACAGTATTTTAAGTTATAGAATTATGTTGTGATATAATTATTTTGTCATAAGGGGTGTGTGTGTGTGTGTGTGTGTGTGCGTGTGTGTGTGTGTAAAATGTTGTACAAAATTAATGCTATTGAATAACACTAGACTAGATTGGAATAGTGTAGAGAGTTATGGTGGAAAATGAGATGGTCTTAAAGTCAGAAAGGCTTGGGTTCAAGTTCTGCTTCTGACCTCTACTGTCATCCTGGGCAAATCATTAGACTACCATTTCAGGAAGCTTTCTAAGAGTGTAAGTTGTAGAACAGTTCAATCAGCATTGATAGAGGATCTCCTTACTGGGAGTTTCCTATACCATGAAATCACAAATCTAAACCCAGTCCCCCTGCTCCCTACCCCCCCAAAAAAGAATGTGAATTACAGGGAAATGGGAATTTATGTTTCCAATTGGTTTACTGGTTTTAGAATCAATTAATTAGCTCTTTGGCCTAACTGATACAAGTACTATAATAACCATTCTTGATGGATGAGAATTGAAATATTTCAATTTTAAACAATTCGCTAATAAACAATTTAAACATGGGTTGTGCTTTTTTTTTTTTAAATACATGTGTAAGTTGTCTGGAACATCTACAACTCATGATTTGGTTCCCTGGCTGCCTAATTTTGGCATGATTGTTAATCATAAATAGTCTGATTTCTGCATCCTGGAAGCCAAAACTTTTGTGCTACAAAGTAGAGGAGGTAGAGTATTATTTTCTTCTGGACCAGGCCTAGGTCAATTCGGTGGGGGGAGGGGGGGGCAGGGGATGAGGGAGGGAAGAAGGTGAAGAGGGAGGTAGAGTTTGCCTTTGGTACTTTCAATCCACCCTTTCTTCACCTCTCTCCCTCTCAAAGGTTCTTAGACGTGTGTGTGTGCATGCGCGCACGCCATGGATCTCTACTGGAGAAGCCTATGAACTCAGAATACTTTTAAATTCATAACATGAAATACATAGGATTACAAATAAAACCAATTCTATTGAAATACAGTTATCAAAATTAAAACCAAACAAACGAATTCATGGACCCTAGGCTAAAAACACCTGCACGTAGTGGACCTTTCCTAGAGCTTCAATTTTCTCAGGTTGTCATCATCTTCTCACCTGGACCAAAAACCTTCCTCAAAATGACCTGCATTCCAAAATTACCTGCTTCTCTGGCTCTTTCTGTCTCTCTGTCAAATTTTTTCTTTGTAACTGCTCCTCTCAGCTAGATTAGGAAATAAGTTGATTGGATTAATCTAGTAAATAACTCAGAGATTCTCCCTAATACTGCCAGCAGTACTAGCACAGGGAGCTGGGCGGGGCAGCGGGGGCCATGAGAGACAGGGACACAGAGACAGACAGACAGAGGTATCTTGGCAGTACAGATTAATTTCTAATGGGTTGGATTTCAGGCAATGTGATGAAGCAAAAGGAAAACATTTAGACCCTTGGACAGAGGTGATATTTAGGATCAGGAAAACCACAATATAGAAAACCTGACCTAGGCATCTTTTCCCCAGGAAAGGGCTCCCCTAAATGCATCCCTTTTTCATGGTTTCTTTTCTTTTTCTCCTTTTGCACCTCCCAGTTCTCTAAAAACGCCAGGTGGCTACCATGGCAACAAAACTAAGACTCTGCTCGTATGGGTTTGGCAAGAGACAGTTGTTTTTGTGTACAGGTTGTCTAAAAATGTCCATTGTCTGTAATTAATATTCACCCTTTGACCTGTTCACTGTAATGGAAATGGACCCATCCCAGTCCTCCAAAGGGATGTGCTTTGATTTTGCTCTAATGGAAGTCAGTGGAAAGATTACTTGAATGCAGGTGGCTACAGATGTAGGTTCTTAGCCATTTTTGAAAATTCAGGCTTATCAGAGCAGATTAGTTTGAAAGTCAGGACGTTTCAAGACAAAATAATATGTTTTTGAGTCTGAAGCAGTTTGGCTCAATTCCTACCCTCCCCTACTTCCCGATGCCTATTTGGGAAGAGGTCACTTTGTCTCCAAAAAGTCATTTAGAGTACCGGGGCGTTTCTCCTGAGTTATTAACATTTTCCAACCTACTGTCCCGATGCTCATTTCTAAAACTTCTTGTGCCTTCCTAACTTCTCAAATGCATCTGTTATTTATTGTTACAGGAAGTCCCTCAGGTCATGCCATGGGATCATCTTGTGTCTGGTATGTCATGGTAACAGCTGCGCTGAGCTACACTGGGGGTCGAATAGACAAATCATCAGTGACTCTGCACAGGTCAGCCTTGGATTGGTTTCTGCGACATTTCATTTGAATTGGACATTATTGAATAAAGCACATTTGCTTTCATTTATCCCAGCATGATGTACTTGTAGTTGTTGAAATATATTTATTTATTCTGGCTCTGCAAACCCCAAATGGCAACTTGAATGGAAGATTTATATTTTGAATTAAGATAACCCTCTAATTAGCTCATGGCCATTGTCTCAACAGAGTGTTGGAAATTTTCCATTGATAAATGTCCTGTTCTAGAAGCCTTTTTGTTACCATAACATAATTATCATTTTTAGTGGCCCATAAATAACTCTTCTAAAAATATACAAGGACTTATTTTGCATGCAAATTCCCTCTTTAAGAAAAACTGGAATTTTAAAAATGACTTTCATACTCTCTGAAGGTATCTGTTTACATACGATTATGCCTGCTTCTTTTGATAGTTTAATAGTTAAAATATTTTTACATTTAAATAGGAATGTCTTGAGCTCAAAGAAGTTGGTCAGATGTCATGTTTTAAATATTTAACAAGTTATTCCAAATAAAATTTTAGTCATTTTGATGCCAGTTAGTCTTAACCAGTGAATTTCAGGGAGAATCTTTACTCATTCCTAGTATATAATTTTTCCAGAACATGTGATTGTTCTCCACGCAGTCTGCACATTTTAGGGGACAACCTTCCCCTGGAACTGTATTGGCTGCTAATCTATTTATGTTATTATTTATAAAGAGGAAATTTATTCTATCTGACATAGATACATGGGATTTAGAAAGCACATTTCTGACACTTTCCTATACCTTTTGGTTAGACAGAGTATCTTCTTTTCCTTTTTTTTTTCAGTTCTTTAAATCCCACATAGAAGGAAATCACTCTATAATCTTTATAATACTTATCCTAGGCTCCCTGGGATGGTTTATTCACTTAATCTTTTAGCTGCATTAACTAGCCCTGAAAATAGCCAAAAATTTAAATTCATTTAATCTTTTAGTAGCATACTATTACAATCATTTTATTGACTAACGGAAAAATTTCCAGGTCCCAGCTGATGACACACTTTTTGGAGTAATACTGGATGTTAGCACAGGCCCTGGTCCATATAGTAGGTGTTAAGAAATGGTTGCTGGTTGACTGAGACTTCACAAATTTCAAAATTATTAATTTGAGAATCTCCCCAAAGTTTCCATAATGACCTCTGACCTGTTCACAGGTATCCACATACCTAGCAGGTAATACTTAAGGTATTCATAATTTCGTTAGTACAAATACATCAAGAAAGTTGTTATAATGAATGTGAATAATAATTTACACTCACAAAATATCATTTCATTCAAGTGGGGTTTCAGTTGAAGCTCAGTGTTTTCTCTATAAAATCGCTTTGAGTAAATGTGACTAAACCCAAGAATATTTTTTTTTCTTTTGACCAGCTTTTCTTGATGTATTTGTCAATGCTTTGAATTTAAGTCTTCCATATTATACCCATTGATTCCTTTCCTTTTCACAAACCACAAATAATCGTAGATGACATTTTATACCATTCTTTAGAGTTTTCATATACCATCTCATTTGATCCTCCTAACAATTCATTTTACAAATAGAAACTGAGGCTCAAATGGCTCAAGTGACTTACCCCAAGGCCACATAGAAAAAAATTAATCATTTATTGAACACCTACTATATGCTAGGCACTTTAAAAATAGTATTTCATTTGATCCTTATAATAACCCTGGGTGTTAGGTGCCATTATGATCCTTATGTTACAGCTGAGACAGAGACAGACAGAAGTTAAGTGACTTTCCCAGGGTTCCACAGCAAGTAAGTGTCTGAGACCAGATTTGAATTGAGGGTCTTCCTGACTCCAGGCCCTGTTCTCTAGCAATTGTACCATCTGGCTGTGCATTGTTAACAGTTGGCAAAGCCAGACCTTCCCTCAGTTTTTCTGTCTCTACTTATAGTGCTAGTTGTACTATAGAGCATGCTCTCTTCCTTCCTTGCTTCCTTCTTTTAAAAAGTCTTGCCAACACCTAGTCTTTCCTCTTTCTAGAAGCAATTTGTGGCCTGAGAGCCATATAAAAACCATTCTGAAACACCAATGATATTCCAGTAGTCACCTCTGTAGTTATTTTAAAGAAATGGTTGTCTTTTTCCAGTGTTATAATTTTAAAAGGGAAGTTCTGAGCATTGTTGCCTTACATCGCAATTGTAGCTTCAAGTTTCCTAGGTGCTCTTTCCCTAGATCTCAAATTCAAATTTAATTGTTCAGATTCAAATTCAAAATATCAGGTCTCAGATTCTATTGAACCTAACCAATTTAAACCTGTTTCTTAAAAGAACTAGAAACTGTAGGAAACCTATCTGGTTCATATCAATTATCAGTCAAAATACTATCACAATCTAACCTAACAGCAGACAAAAATACAAATGACTAGCATTCAGTTGTTTGGTTGTGTTGTGACCCAATGGACCATAGCATGCTAGGTCCTTCTAGCTTTCACTGTCTCTTGAAGTCTGTTTAAGTTCATGTTCATTGACTTGTTCTTGATCATTCAGAGTAGAAGTGAATATCCTAGATTGTCTATTTCCCATGCATTTCCTTCCCCAATCAAAAACACTATTACAATGTCTAAGTTGGCTTTAATTTATAATATTTATTAAATTTCAGGAATTAAACAGAGGAAACAAGGCAGGACAGTGGAAGAAGAACTGGACACTTAATCAGGAAAAACTGAGTTCTAATCCAGTTAGATACTCGCTAACTATGAGACTCAGCCAGTCACCTAACTTCTGTCTGCCTTGGTTTCCTTATCTGCAAAATATGGATAATCATAGCATCTACCTACTAGGGTTGTTGTGGAAATGAAATCACATTTGTAGAACATTTTTCAAACCTTAAAGCACTACATAAAAGCTAGCTATAATATAATAATAACATGTCAATTATTATTATTACATCAAGATGGTCTACTAGTGAGCTTCATATAGAAACCTACAATAACTGTTAAGCTTTTCAAATCCTACACAGCACACGGAAATAGTGCTTTAAATAAAATAATATAACCTCTTGCTATTTTTTTCATACATGTACTTGTCTTTCCATCACAGACTTACCTGGTCATTTCTTTGGAGTGTGTTTTGGTTGATTCAGATCAGTGTCTGCATCTCCAGAGTATTCATAGCGACACATTTTCCTCATCAAGTTGTTCTTGGAGTAATTGGTGGTAAATACGATCACTTTTCTCTAGTTTTATCATTGGAAAGTTTTAGCCTCATCCCTTGGCCGTATGTTGTCAGATTCTCACTAGGACTAAAAGGGGAATATTTGGAGTTTATGTTTCCTTCTTTAGGCCACTGTTACTGTCTGAGTATAGCATGACACCATAGAATTTGAAGAAGTAAAAAGACCTTTCTGAATTTCTAACTTACACATTTGTCATATACACAAACCATCATTTTAGCTTGGGCCCAGGGCAGAGTTAAGTATGGTCACCTGAAATGCACCCCCTACCATTCTGTGATGGTGCCATCTGTGCACACTTATCCCATGTGTTGATGGGCCTCATTGAGCAGCTCCCTATTATTTCAGAAACTGCTGTTGGTCATGAATGGATTTTTCATGTGACTCCAAAGAGCTAAGGGTAATGTTCTGTGCCCTTCAAGTGCTTAGTAATTTAATGACATATTATTTGAAATGAAATTTATCTTTGCTATGGAATACTGGAAAGGACAGCCTTGGAACCAGGAAGACTTGGGATCAAATTCTGCCTCTGGCATGTGCTATGGGCAAGTAACTTACCTCTCCACACTCCCGTGCAATGCTCTGAGGCTATAAGTAACAGATGAGATGCCAATCTATATTGAGAGAGAGTGTGGCAGAGTAGAGAGAACGTTAGACTGAGAATCAGGAAAATCTGGGTTTGAATTCTGCCTGTTACAATCCCTAGATAGAGTGCTGTACTTGCCAGAAAGACCCTCTGCTACTCGCAAAGGGTGCATCTATGTAACCATGGGTAAACCAGTTAATCTGACTCAACTTTGATTTGCCAGTCTATAAAATAGTATTAATAGTAGATACAGCATCTACCCCACAGAGTTGTAAGGAGGCTCAGTGAAATAATATATGTGAAGTGCTTTGCAAACCTACAGCATTAGGTAAACATCAGGAGCTGGGTGGTGTAGTGGGTAGAGTGACAGGCTTGGAATCAGAAAGACATCTTCCTGAGTTCAAATCCAGCCTGAGAGACTTAATAGCTGTGTGATCCTGAGCAAGTCATTAACCCTATTTGCCTCAGCTCCTCATCTGTAAAATGAGTTAGAGAAAGAAATGACAAACCACTCCAATATGCCGGCCAAGAAAATCCCAAATGGGGTCATGAAGAGTCAGACACAATTAAAAAATGACAATGGCAAATATCAGCAGTTATTAGGATCATCATCATCATCATTGGAGAGTTTCCACACTGGAAGTTTCTTAAAGTGATAAAACCACAGATATAGATCCCTCCTACCCCACCCCCCAGAAAAAATATTATTTGTCAGCACAAGTTAAGGGCTCTGCTTGCAGTGAGAGGCTTGTTGACTCTGAATGAATGAAAGATCTGGGTTAATATTGGTGGTTAAGGTCCCAGAAAGGCAGACATATTATTGGGTTTAGAAATTGTGACGGCTATTACTTAGGAAAATAGATTTGGGAATAATTAGTGAATATACTCAAAGGCCATAAATCAAAGACTAATAGACTATTAGAACTGGAAAGGACCTGAGAAATCAACTGGTTCAACCCCCTCACTTTTGCAGATGAGGAAACTGATGCATAGAATGATGTATCCTGGCTGAGTTCCCAGACCTAGTGAGTGGTTGGGGGAGCCACTTCTTTCTTAAAGGCAGTCATGGAATGCACAGTGTGTTAGATCGGGAAAGGGCCTTTGTGGGCATCTAGTCCAACTCCTTAATTGAGCAGATATGGGAATTGGGGCCCAGAGAGGGCCCCAACTCTCCCAGGGTCACAAAGCTAATAAATGGCAGAGCTTGGATTTAACCCTACCTGTCCAATTCAAACAGCATTTATTAGTACCTACTATGCACAAGGCCTGTTGTTAAGTCATTTTAGTCATGCACTACTCTTCATTATCTCATTTGGGATTTTCTTGGCAAAGATACTGGAATGGTTTGCCATTTCCTTCTCCAGCTCTTTTTACAGATGAGAAAATTGAGGCAAAGAGGGTTAAGTGACTTGCCAGAGTCACAAAGCTGGTAAGTGTCTGAGGCAGGATTTAAACTCATGAACATGAGTGTTAATAATTTTGGGCCTGGTGTTCTATTCACTGTATCACCTAGCTGCCCTACTGCGTAAGGTGATAGGGATCCAAAAGCAAAAAAAAAAAAAATGAAAAATTGTTCCTGTCCTCAGGAAGTTTATGTTTTACCATAAGTACATAGCAGACTTTTTGGTTGTTATGTCTAGTAGTGCTCTTTCCACAAGGCCATACTGTTTCTCCTAGAACATGATTTCTGGTAAGGATCTTATATCCCCAGAACTTAGTACAGTGATTGGCCCATAGTAGGTGCTCAATAAATGTTTATTGATTGGCTGACAAGAAAGTAAACTCACTTAAAGTTTCCGTGTCTGATTTGTAGGCATGCTTGTGGCGGAAGCATTTGAACATACACCGGGAATCCAAACAGCAAGTCTGGGAAGATATATCAAGACCAATTTGTTTCTGTTTCTTTTTGCACTTGGCTTTTACCTAGTTCTCAAACTTCTTGATATTGATCTCCTGTGGTCTGTTCCCAAAGCCAAGAAATGGTGTGCCAATCCAGATTGGATCCACATTGACACAACTCCATTTGCTGGCCTGGTGAGAAACCTGGGGGTTCTCTTTGGACTAGGCTTTGCAATCAACTCTGAGATGTTCATTCTAAGCTGTCGAGGAAAGGATAGTTATAAGCTGAGCTTCAAATTACTTTGCATGATGACTTCACTGACCCTTCTGCAGCTGTACAACTTTGTTAAGATCCCAACCCATGCCGAGTATTTGTTTTATGTGTTATCTTTCTGTAAAAGTGCATCCATTCCACTAGCTGTGGTTGCTGTGATTCCTTATTGCATACATGTGTTAATGAGGCCAAAAGAAAAGAAGATTAATTAGGCATGTTGAAATAAGGGGGAAGAGTTATATCCCTTCACACAGAAAGAAGTCCCTTGACCCTCCAGCAGAATCACAGTTATAGACTTGAGTGATCAACTGTCTAGTCTTATTTTACAGATGAGGAAACAGAGGCCTAAGGAGGTTAAGTGACTTACTCCAGGTCACACAGTTAGTCAGAGGCAAAGTCAGGGCTAGAAGCCTGGTTTTCCAACTCCTAGGCTGAGGATCTACTTATATATCTACTCATGACTCTGTGTTTTGGTGCCTTTTGCTCTCCTTTCAAAATAGAAAGGGCTACTTCAATACTTTCCTTTGAAGACATTTTGATGGTAGTTTAAATCAGTTACATCTTAAATGAACTTAAAGTGTCGAATCCTGATTGATCTATACATTGACGTTATTCTGAGCAGGTTAATCCTCCTGCCAGGCACTTATATAATACAGCAACAGATATGCAAACATTTCTGGGGAAAGGAAAAGCATGATGGGTAGGTGTCAAAGTTTGCGTCTCTTCTCAATGGTATATGTCATAATTCCACAGAGTGGCAGGCACCTTTGTAATAAATATGAAATTAACTGTTACTCTTTTGGAAAGTGTTACTAAAAAAAGAAAAAAAGGCTTCCTCTTCACTTAGGTTGTTGAGGTCCTTTGTCATAGAATTATTACCTACAAGCCCTTGGGAGTTAGAAAGGAATTCAGTATTACTTCTTATCTCATTCTAACAAAAGACAAGAGAATTGTCTTCTTCAAGGTTTCTTCCCAGCTCAGTGGAACTAATAATAATCCTAGCTGTTAGCTGCATTAATCTTTATTTATTCTGCACAATGATCAAAATCTAAATACTATGAAACTGATCGTTATAGATGTTGTTGTATGCTCTCCTGAGAATTTCCTAATACGGTATTTTTTTAATGGACTCAGCCAGTCAATATTTCTGAAGACTGAGTTTTTGTCTGTTTTGTCTCCATACAGCTCATCCTGTTCCCAGGGCAATTGTTCAGAGTTACCTCTGATATATAAAAATGCCACATGCTGCTCATTTTAATGACTTAATTAATGGATTCTTTAAAATGATGACACATTAAATTAGTCATAAATATTTTTGATGGTAACATTTTGAATAGACGTTATGTAAGTTGAGAAAAACATCACTACAGAATGTTGAAGATGATAAGTTCTGGTTACTGCTGACTCTCCTGCAAGTGTATTTCATATGCCAACACCTTTCAAGGACCCATTTAATAGCTTTACTTTTCAAAGATAACAAAGCAAGATGCTAAGAGGCAATGAAAAAGGCCTCTGAAAAAGGGATTGTAAATTTCCAGCTGAAAGGGCATTTTAGAAATCATATATGTATATGTACACATATATGTATATACATATATGACATATATATGTATGTATATGTATTCCAACCTACTCATTTTTCAAATGAGGAAACTAAGACCCAGAGAGATGCTCGAGGTCACACAGGTAGTAATTAGAAGAGACAGGATCCTTATACAGGTCCTCTAACTTCAAATCCAGCATGATTCCTTTTATACCATGTAGTTTTTGTTTGGGGGTAATTTTCTATAGAACTTGTCTGAGAAGTCTAATTCCCATTGTGATAGGTAAGTAGCTTGCTAGCTGTGTCTATCCCAATGCTGTATATGTGAAGTCATTTTCAATCATTTGTCTTGTTGTACCACCTGTGGCATTGAATCCTATAGCGGTCATTTACCTTTAGGACTGTGCCTGAGCAAAGGAAGCTTGGGTAGCTAACAGTACTTTTTCAGTATTTAATTAGTAGCCTGAAGAGTTCCTAAATGAAGTCAGAGATAAACCGAGCCACCAGTTTCCAAAGAGGTGCTGATTTCTGAATCTGCAACCACAGGTTCTCAATCGTCCCCCATCACTTCTAAGTTCTTCCACCAGTTTCTCTCACCTTGAATGCTGTTTTTCAACCTCAACAGCATTAAAGAGGTCGTAAGTGATAGCTTCCTTTCTACATCAAATTACAAGATCGCAGGGCCACACAGGCTCAGTGATCTAGATGCAGAAGGGACTTCAGAATCCAGCTTGTTCAAACCTCTCATTTTACATCTCAAGAAGGGTAAGAGACTTACTTGTACAAGGTTACACAGGTGATACCTGTCAGAGGTGAGAGATCCTCTGTCTCCATCATTAATACTCCTTCCCTACGTGATGCTGCTATCTATTTAGCCCTCAACAGCTCTATCCCCTAGCTACAGCTTTGGTCCCCTAGAAGGTCCTTGTTTGATACAGCTGGTACTGCCTGGAGTGACCCAGATAATCCCAAACTTTCTCTACTGCTGAAATTGCCTAGGCAGCTGAGTAACTGCTCTTTACAACCCTGGAGGAAACTTCTGTTTTCAAGGATGATGGAAAAGACTCAGCTCCTTCCAATTTAGCTGTCAGAGGTAAGCTGAATTTAGCTGACTTGCCTTACCTCTAACTTAAATATAAATATTCTAAATGTATCTCTATTCAGATGAAGAATGTCAAAGTGATAAGCCTTCAGGAGAAGAAAACCTAAGCAAGTTACGTGAGAATCTCTCCAATTACTCATAAATCTTTAAAATAAACACAAAGGAAGCTGCTAATGCTGAAGCAAGGAGAATGGAGACACTTCCTTTTAAGGGACAGGTTAGTTTAGAAGTCTCACTTAAACAGTGTTAAGCAGGAGTCCTTTTGACACATCAAAACACAAAAACAGTGACATTTACAAGCTGTCCAATGAAACGTTGTATTATTGAAGTTCTAGTAGGGCCTTAAATTAGCTACAAAGGTTAATTTTTGTGAAACGACAGCCCCTGAATCTTTAATCTGTTTCTAAGAGACACAACCCAGTTTTCACTCTGAGACCTTGGCATATGAATTGAAATACATGATTATAAAAATATTTAGTATATTGAGATACAAGTACACTCTGAGCTTTATGATGAGATCATATATGTAAATGATATATATATGTATAAATGAGATCATATATGTAAAGAATTTTGCAAACCTTAAAATATTATATAAATGTGATGATGATGATGTTATAATGTCATACATTTCTTTGAAAGAAACTTGAAACATAATGAAAGATTCTCCCTCATCTCTTTGCCCTTCCTATGTGAGCTAAATAGGGGACAGCATCTTTTTTTTTTTTTCACAGATGGAGAGTCTGAGGCAAAGGTTTACCCCAAGTGAGTGAGCAACAGAGCTGAAACCAGGACCTGAGTCCCCCTAGCACCTAGTTCAGTCCTTTTATTTCCAGACCTTGAAGTGCCATTTTTACAGATGGATTATCTGAGACTATCTTGGTGCTGAAAATGATAGTTACTTTTGACGAAGTACATCCCATCCACAAGAGATACTTAAGCTGTCGAGGGACACTTACACATGCCATTTACTTATGTGGTAGCTGTCATTAGTGGTTTCTTGTGCTAGAAATATGAGAGTGATTGCAGAAAATTGCTGATTGAAAATGTACAAAATCAGCAGCGGCTTCAAGAAGGATCTGTCAGGCTCAAAACATCACAAGATCAAATTCTAAGAACTGAGAGTCCCAAAGTTTCTCCTCTGTCACATGAAATTGCAGTTTATGTCAGATTAGGGAAAGGCTCGGTCAAAGATGGGGACTAATTACTGTACTTGTCTTTGCTACATATGATGGCTATCCCAGCTGTCACTTTTGGTAATGCAGAAGAGACTGGTCTAAAAGGGCAGAGACAAATGACTGTGGTTCTGGAGGTTCGTTCGAGAGCCTAGAAATTGCCTTTTGTTCTGAAAGGGGAAATTTCTGAGCTTTTTACTGAAACAGGATTGTTTGAGTCTTTCACACAAGATATCTGAGATGAAAGGGCAGCTTTTCTTTGGCTCAAAATGTGTCATTTTTTCCCCATTAAAAACTTAAACAATATATTCTGAAACATGCCATTGAAAATAGAATAAAGCATGGATGACAGAGTCACTATGCCTCAGGGCATGATCACTCTGGGACTTTTTGTAAAGATGGACAGAAGATGCCCAGAGGATGAGCTTGCCAAGGGGAGCATCAATTTTAGCTGTTACACCCTACCTATTAACATTGTTGGCTGATGAGAGATCGGAAGTGATTTACCTGCTATGAATACTCTGTGACCAGCTCTCCCGAGCACACATACGAGTGGAGAGTGCATCACACAAAATAACTGAGCTTGGTAGTTATTACCATTCATGATGGAAAGGCAAAAATTTACCACACCTTGAGAATGGAGTCAACCTTCTGGTTCATACCTGTGGTTGTTTGTGTACAGAGATTCAACATTTTCTCAAATCTAGACTTTGTCTTAAACTGCCATAACCTCTTATTGCATACATGACCAATACTATAGTCCTTCTAATAACTCACAGACCTTTAAAGAAAGCCCATTCCCCTCTGCATACATATGGCTTCCTTTCTCACTTGTCCCTCCAATAGGAGCAACTTATGTTCCTTTGATCCTTCTCTCCATCCACAATTCTATTATTCTGTCTTCTTACAAATCAGGAAACACTGGCAGGATGAACAATGTTTTCATGTTCTGATCATATTGTAAATCTTATTTAATTTCTACTAAGCTTTCCTTTGTGAAAGAAGGGTTATTGCAGTGTCATAGTCCAAACTCATTAGGACAACTGATTAGCCACTCACCCAAGCCAGGAAGGCCTGTCTAAATTAAATAACATTTTCAAAGCAGCTTTGTCATTTTCTTGTGTCTCCTGTAATTCAAACTATGTTAATAAAATTCATTCATTCATTCAAACCATTGCCTGGCAATGGATTTAAAATAGAAATATTGCTTTGTAATTACTATAAGAATTATATGTAGATAATGTTTTTGAAAGCATTTGATTGTAAATACATCCTTTTCTTAAATATTTTCACTATCCCCACACCCCACTCCCAGTCTTTCTCAGTTATCAGAGCTTAAACTAGGTCAGGGAACTAGATCTTTGACTCAACTCAGGGAAACTAAATTTAGAGAACACTGACAGCATTCATACTCTGTAACAGCTAGAAACAACTGAACTTAGCATTTAGCGAGAATAATTGGATAAAGTATGAAACCACATCCTCTTTCTGAAGCTCATTCTAAATCTGGTCTTCTCTCTTCCCCACAGAAGATTCTTGAAGTTTCAGAGTCTCCCCCCATTGAGTGAATTTATTTTAAAAAGTTGATCTTAGGGCAAATTCATTATACTTGGCTTGGACTCCTTTTGTGAAGCTGGTCCTGAATACTAGATTTGTTAGCTCTGATAACAATTTATTTGGACTGGTCATTTATTAAACAATAGAAAACTTTAGCTCAGTCTTTCTCTTGTCCCAGACACTATAAATTCCAAATTTGTGAACTCCAATTTAATGAGACAATATTGCTTGCGATTATGACATTCCCTGCTTTATTGGTAGGTGCTGTGGTCCTGACCATGCTGCAATGCTCACCTTCACACAGATCCTAATGTGTATTATTCAATGTTGATGGCATTGAGGGAAGAATCAACCACTTCAGGCAATTTGAAGCATGCATACACACACACACACACACACATGCACACACAAGTGTGTGTTTTAAACTATTGCTTAACACTGCACAAAAACTTTTGAGATATGCTGTATAATGAGGCAGTTATAACTGGAAACCATAGCATATAGCCCAGAAAGAAGTCAGGGCAAGCCCCAAGAGAATCAGGTAGAGAATTAATTTTACAAATGAGGTAGGACTTGGAATCAGGAAGACTCAAACTTCAAATGGGGTCACAGAGAGTCAGACACAACTGAAATGACACAAGAGCAACAACAAAAGGTCATTGAGACCTCATAAGGCTAAGTTGGCCAAGGCACAGAGATAGCAAGTATTGGAAATGTGATTTTAATCCAGTTCTTCTCATCTAGTCAGTCATTAAACATTTATTAAGTGCTAGCTATGGACCAGGCTCTGTGCTAAGTGCTGGGGATAAAAAAAAGGCAAAAGACAGTCCCTGTTCTCCAGGTGTACACAGTCTAGTGGGGAAGACAGCATGCAAACAACTATATATGAACAAGATACGTAACGAGAGGAATTGGAAGTAATCCACTGAGGAAAAGCCAGAACTCTTACTGTTAAACTACAGCTGCATACTGCATACCGTCTCCCCTTGTCTCTACTACTCCCCAATCCACTTTCTTCTGGTAGTTTCAGAAGATTTTTTTTTGCATGATTTTTTTTTAGGAGCTAAAGAAAAGCACTCCCTTAGCTTGCTCTAAGAAGAAGCAGTAGATGGGACTGGGGAGAACTTTAGATAAATACTCCATGAAAAATTTTCAAGTTAAATGGGAAGTTGTAGGACAGAAGATTTTAACCTCTTTTGGGCCAATGCAACCCTTTGGCAGTTTGGTGAAGCATATGGAGCCCTTCTCACAATGAGATTTTTAAATGCATAAAATAAAATATAGAGGATTACAAAGGAGATGATTTCTATTGATATATACTTATCCAATTTTTTTTGAATTGCACAGATGATGTTTAGAGCCCCTGTTTTAGGGCCTTGTGTTTTTTGCTTTCACACCTAGGTCATGATTAATAAACCATTTGTGAATGGTTTCTGCAATTCTCATTTTCCTCACTGCTTTTCCCCATATTTTTAAAGCTTAAAGAACACAATTTAGGGTTTGGGAGTTACTTTTAAAGCTGTTAGTTACTAGCACTATTCCCCAGACAGGACTATATATATTTTAAAAGAATACTCTATTATTAAAAACTACTGCCTTAATAAATTATTTGGAACTTACAGGATCTCCCACAGAGCCTGTAACTTCTTATAAATCTTATGCATCAGTCTTTGAAACATAGTGCAACAATTTGTATCTGCATTTTATAGATGGAAAAATTGGTGCATGAAGATGCTAAAAGAGTTTCAAATGACAGTAGAAAAAAAAACTACCTCATCTCATCCTTTGACATATGATGTCCTTGTGGTCATCATCACTTTTCCTTTTATAGTTTTTCATCTTTGCCATTTAGCTAGTCCTAGGCACAGCTGCTCAGGAAGATAGGTTCAGATGATTATAGCTTTGGAGCTAGAGGGGAACTCAGAAGCCATTTTGTCCAGTCCTTTCCTTTTACGGGTGAGACAGGTAGTTGAGACCCCAAGAGGTTAAGTGAATGGCTCAATGTACCTAGGTAGGATGCATCAAAATAGAATATGAAATTACTTCCTTTGACTATAGATCCAGTGCTCTTTCTGCTAGACCACAGGGTAGTGCTAAGTGAGCCTACCCTTGTCACTAAGTTCTCAACTAGTTCATTTCATTCATTCTAGTAGTTGATTTTCTGTTCTGTCTCAATGAATTCTGGTCATGCTCCTGTCAGAGCTCAGCTAATAGAATCCTGGCCTTTCTTCTTTAACTACTATCTTTATAATACTAAAGTAATCAAAGAGACATATCCAGTATCATATTAAAGGGGCCTCACCTTTAAAGGGAACTATATGTGATATTCAGGAAAGCCCCCAAGATGGATTTAAATTGCAAATGATAGCTTACTAGTCATATTCACATTTTCTGCTTTTTGAGAAGAAGAAGATGATGATGAAGGAGGAGGAGGAGGAGGAGGAAAAGAAGATTATACTCAATAATATTTCCCCAAAGATATGAAAAACATACCTGAAGGTTAGGGAAGCATCATGTAGAATAAAGCTGCAGTACTACATTGTTCCCTTTATTCCCTTGTTTCAGAGCTTTTATTAATAATGGCTAAATAGGCTTCTCATTTCTGCAAATGTAGTCCATGATCAAATTCTTATCTCAATACCCCCACCCTTAGCCTGCTAAAATTTCACATTTAAATGAAAATTTGATTTTTCAGCTTCCATGACATTTCATAAGAGAGCCCTGTCCATCTATCCTTTTCATTTTGTGCACAATAAATCTTTATTATCAATCAACAGGGCAGCACTGCATTGTTGTTATTTTAACTGTATCATCTTTCCAAATAATTGCATGTTTATAATATGGAGCTTTGGGGATGCCTTTCTTTGGGTGTCTAGCTATTCTGACTTTTTTGTCTATGCCCGAGAAGTGAGCTGCTCCTGAATTTTAGTGTCTCCTTCAGGAAGGAGGAAGGTGTTAACTGCAAACCCACCAGCTGGACTGACTTCAGTTTTTTTTTTCATTCATTCTTCAGATTGTCTTAGGTCTGATTTATTGGTTTGCATGGTGTATTTGGAATGTAACAGAGCCATTGTATGTACCCTCTGATTACTCATTATGGACCTTAGGAGTCTACAACTGGCTAATGAGCATATTACTATGCAATGCTGGCCGGTGCTAATTAGGTGATGATCATGTGCATTGCCTTATTTACATTCCATTCATTTAGATT
The DNA here is from genome assembly GCA_028627135.1 of Pseudochirops cupreus. Classification (NCBI taxonomy): domain Eukaryota; kingdom Metazoa; phylum Chordata; class Mammalia; order Diprotodontia; family Pseudocheiridae; genus Pseudochirops; species Pseudochirops cupreus. Next base: position 302,923,239 of record CM053582.1, on the reverse strand, counting down.
AATTGGGCATTTAATTGAGGACAATGTGAAAGAAATTTGAATTGTGTTTATAGGATGGTTTAAGGTACTGTCTTGCATATTCACCTATTGGGTGCTAGTGAAAGCATTCATTAAGCAATTTTGAGTATCTGGTAAATTAGGAAATATGAGTGTGAGCACCGTTTATTTTGTAGTATATATGTATATTAATCTCTAAGCATATTTGGATATATCATATATATATATATGTATATATATATATATATATATGCTAATATCTAAGTGTACTAAGTATCTCTCCTATCTCTCTTGCAACTATGAAATGCAGGTGAGTTCTGCATTCACAGGAAATACTGTCATACTTCCAGGAGTGTGCTGGAACCAGCTCAAATCAGTTTAAGCTTAAAAGTGTATGGTATAAAGGGATTGTAATGGGAGAAAAGGAAAGGAGGAGGTAGAAAAGGGTAAATGATGCCACACGAAGAGGCATAAAAACATACTATAGTAGAGGGAAAGAAGAGAGGGAGATGAAAGTTATATGAACTTTATTCTCATTGCTTTTGGTTCAAGGAGGGAATAATATAACAAGTTAAGTATGGGATTCTAACACGAAAAGACACAAAAACTTATAGTAGAGGGAAAGGAGGGAGGGAAAGGAGTGAGGGAAAGGAGCACTGTATGAAATTTACTCTCACTGGTTTGGGTTCAAGGAGTGAATAACATACTTTGTTAAGTATAAAAATCTATTGTGCCCTACAGGCAGTAGGAGGGGAAGGGGGAAAAAATGGAAGGTGGTTAGAAGGGAGGGAAGAAGTAGTAAGGGGGATGATAGGTAAAGGGAGGGGGTGCATAGGGAGGGAATACTGAGGGAGGCAGTGGTCAAAAGGAAAACTCTTAATGAGGGGAAGGGAGAAGGGAGAAATAAAAGCATAAACAGGGGAAGGAATAGGATGGAGGGAAAGACACAGATAGTAATCATAACTGTGAATGTGAATGGGGTGAATTCTCCCATAAAATAGAGGTGGATTGCAGAATGGATTAAAAACCATAATCCTACAATATGCTGTCTACAAGAAACACATTTGAAATAGGGGGATTCACACAGGGTAAAGGTAAAAGGCTGGAGTAGAATATATTATGCTTCAGCTAAAGTAAAAGAGCAGGGGTAGCAAGCCTTATCTCAGATAAAGCAAAAGCAAAAAAAAAATAGATCTAATTAAAAGAGATAAGGAAGGAAACTATGTCCTGCTAAAAGGCACCATCGAGAATGAAGCAATATCATTACTAAACATATATGCACCAAGTGGTATAATATCCAAATTCCTAGAGGAAAAGTTAAGAGAATTAGAGGACGAAATAGACAGCAAAACTATACTAGTGGGGGATCTCAGTCTTCTCCTCTCTGAATTTGATAAATCTAACCTCAAAATAAACAAGAAAGAAGTTAAGGAGGTGAATAGAATTTTAGAGAAGGTAGATATGATAGACCTCTGGAGAAAATTGAGTGGGGATAAAAAGGAATACGCCTTCTTGTCATCAGTACATGGTACATACAAAAAATTGATCATGTATTAGGGAAGAAAAACCTCACAATTCAGTGCAGAAAGGCAGAAATATTAAATGCATCCTTCTCAGATCATGATACAATAAAAATTATATGTAATAAAGGGCCATGGAAAGATAGACTAAAAGCTAATTGGAAACTAAATAATTTAATCCTAAAGAATGAGTGGGTCAAACAAGAAATTATAGAAACATCAGTGACTTCATTCAAGAGAATGACAATAATGAGACAATATACCAAAGCTTGTAGGATGCAGCAAAAGCAGTTCTTAGGGGCAGTTTTATATATCTGAATGCATACATGAATAAAATAGAAAAAATGGAAGTCAATAAATTGAGCATGCAACTGAAAAAACTCGAAAAAGAACAAATTGAAAATCCCCAATTAAATACTAAATTAGAAATACTGAAAACCAAAGTAGAGATTAGTAAAATTGAAATTAAGAAAACTATTGAATTAATAAATAAAACTAAGAGCTGGTTTTATGAAAAAACCAACAAAATTGTTAGACCTTTAGTCAATATGATAAAAAAGAAAGAAAGAAGAAAACCAAATTATGAGTATCAAAAATGAAAAGGGTAAATCTACCTCTAATGAAGAGGAAATTAAAACAATAACTAGGAATTATTTTGCCCATTTGTATGCACATAAATTATTTTCTTTATTAATTTGTTTGTTTACTTTTAGTTTACAAAATTCAGTTCCACAATCCCTTGAGTTTCAAATTTTCTCCCCCTTCCTCTCCTCTTCCCTCCCCCCAATGGTGGCATGAAATCAAGATAGGATCTGTAAATATTTTCACATTAAACATTAGTCAGGTTGTAAAGAAGGATTGTAACTGATGGAATGAACACTGAGAAAGAGGAAACAAAACCAAACAAGAAAAAGAAAGAGAGCAGGTAGTTTGCTTCAATCTGCATTCAAACTCTGTTCTTTCTAGTTCTTTCTCTGAATGTAGTCATCTCTTTCCATCATGAGTCTTTTGAAGCTGTCTTATAACCTTGCATTGCTGTGAAGAGTCCAGTCTATCAAAGTTGGTCATCACACATACATTGAGTCTGTAATTGTGTACAAATTTCTCCTGGTTCCGCTCTTCTCACTCAGCATCAGTTTGTATAAGTCTCTCCAGGTAAATATGAAGTCCATCTGCTCCTCATTTCTTATAACACAATAGTATTCCATTCCATCAGCCTTTATACCTAGATCATGCATCCATTTAGACTTGATTTTGGTATACGGTGTTAGATATTGGTATATGCCCAGTTTCTGCCATACTATATTCCAGTTTTCCCAGCAGTTTTTGTCAAATAATGAGTTCTTATCCCCAAAACTGGGGTCTTTGGGTTTATCAAACAGTAGATTACTATAGTCATTGACTGCTGAGTCTCGTGTACCCAATCTATTCCATTGATCCACTATGCTATTCCTCAGCCAATACCAAGTAGTTTTGATGACTACTGCTTTATAATACAGATTAAAATCTGGTATGGCTATGCCATCTTCCCTAGCATTTCTTTTCATTAATTCCCTTGATATTCCGGACCTTTTGTTCTTCCAAATGAATTTTGTTACTCTTTTTTCTAGCTCCGTAATTTTTTGGTAGATTGATGTGGCACTAAATATGTAATTTAATTTAGGTAAAATTGTCATTTTCATTATATTAGCTCAACCTAACCATGAGCAATTGATGTTTTTCCAAATAGTTAGATCTGACTTTATTTGTGTGAAAAGTGTTTTGTAGTTGTGTTCACATAGGTCCTGAGTTTGTTTTGGCAGGTAGATTCTCAAATATTTTATAATGTCCACAGTAACTTTAAATGGGATTTCTCTTTCTATCTCTTGCTGTTGGATTTTGTTAGAAGTATATAGGAATGTCAAGGATTTATGTGGGTTTATTTTATATCCTGCAACTTTGCCAAATTTATTTATTGTCTCAAGTAGTTTTTTACTTAATTCTCTAGAATTCTCTAAGTATATCATCATTTCATCTGCAAAGAATGATAACTTAGTCTCTTCTTTGCCTAATTTAATTCCTTCAATTTCTTTTTCTTCCCTAATTGCTATGGCTAACATTTCTAGTACCAAATTGAATAAGAGGGGTGATAATGGACATCCTTGTTTCACCCCTGATCTTATTGGAAATGCTTCTAGCTTGTCCCCATTACATATAATATTTGCCGATGGCTTTAAAAAGGTGCTACTTATTATTTTAAGGAAGACTCCATTTATTCCTATATTTTCTAGTGTTTTTAATAGGAATGGATGTTGTATTTTGTCAAAAGCTTTTTCTGCATCTATTGAGATAATCACACGGTTTCTGCTAGTTTTATTGTTGATATGATCAATTATACTGATGGTTTTCTCAATATTGAACCATCCTTGCATTCCTGTAATAAATCCTACCTTACCAAAGTGTATTATTTTTGTGATAAGTTGCTGTAGTCTTTTTGCTAATATTTTATTTAAAATTTTTGCATCTATATTCATGAGGGAAATTGGTCTATAATTTTCTTTCTCTATTTTGTCTCTTCCTGATTTAGGTATCAGTACCATATTTGTGTCATAAAAAGAATTTGGTAGGACTTCTTCACCAATTTTCCCAAATAGTTTGTAGAGTATTGGAATCAATATGTAATACATAATACAATATATAAAACATAATCAATATATAATATATTTTCAAGACTTAACAGAATGAGAAATCATACAGCTATCTGGAGACTGATAGATGGTTTTAAAAAAAAGAATGTTGATTTCTTGGGGGAAATTTGTGAGTTTCTATTTTTTAAATGAAAGATGTCATTGAGAGCCAGCAGACTAATTTAAAGCATTGGAAAATATTGGAGGTATAGACTGAGGCTGTCAAAATTGAAAAAATAGAAGGAGGATTAAAAAAAAACCAAAGAAACTTTTGCCACGTTGTTTGAAGAGATCAGCAGCAGCAGTAGTTAGCTGGCAATCTTCAGCTATATGATTTCTGATTGACTGAAGACAAATTCAACCTCATTAGACTAGAGTTTCATTCCCAAATGTTGCTCTTCAGGGTTACAGAGAGCTTAAAAACCTTTCAGTAGTGCCAGTAGCTCTTTGCTGACCTCTTCTGGTTTGGTAGGAAAAAGCCAAAGTGGGAAAGACAGACGCTGCTGCTGCTGTGCTATTTAAGAGCTGGCTAGCCTGGTTTGTTTTGTTCTGTCAACCTAAACTGTTTGTTCTAAGATCCATTCTGATTTAACAACATAACAGTCTGGGAAGCACTGACCAGGCTGGCCTGTAGCACTCAAAGATAATAGGCTTGGTGAGCCTTGCAGTTCTCTTACTTAAAGGGAACTGTAATTGAAATTAAGAGGCAGCATTTTCTAAAAGCAAGGATGCTTCTAAATTGACCAAGCTTGTGAATGTTACACTATCTTGCATGCACGAAAGAAGAGGATTTGCCCTGCTACAGAACAATGAGGATCAGCAGACAAATAGCAAGCAGAGAAGAGGTTTCATGGTATGAAGATATTCCCAAATGGAACAGTCAACTGTTACAGGCTGCCCTTTTTTTTCTCCCTCATGTGCTTCTCTGCCAGATTCTTTCTAATTTGTGCCCACTCTCCCACATAGATACTGAGTGTATGAACAATGTTTGTGTATGGATTGTAATGTATTTTTATTATTCATCCATTGGCTTTAATATATGAATATCTGTGATATTATTAATTTTTTTGGCTAAATAAATCATTTTATTTAAGATCTAAAGTCTCATTGTGAGTGGCTGGTTTGTGTAAGTAGAAATACATTGGTGGATACTCAATAGCTAAAATGAGGGATAAGGGGAGTGTATTTCCCATCAACTGGGTTACTTCTAGAACTTTGAGAGAATTTGAGTATAACAAAACTCTCTGGGAACCTGCACCAGCCAGTATGAGAGCAGTTTGGGGAGAATGAGCCAAGCCAAAGAGTATATAAGTGTCCACATGCCCTCATGAGAGGTGTGAGATGCCTACATGGGGATGTAGACCCTATCCCCACAGTCCCTTATATTTTGGGAGTTTATGCAGAATTCCCCACCACCACCACCACCCATTTACACTGATGTGGGAAAAAAGACTCAAGGGCCCATTTTCCAGTCCAATCAGGGTAATTCACCTATAGAAATTATAGGTTAATTCTAGAAACATCCCATGTAGCACAGGAACATAAGTAAACTTTTGTTACTTTTTTTAAAAATTACTTATTTTTAGTTTTCAACATTTACTCCCATAAGATTTCGAGTTTTAAATTTTCTCCCCCTCCCTTCCCTACCCCTTCCCCAAGACAGCATGCAATCTCATCTATGCATACATTCATATTAAACATATTTTCACATTAGTGATGTTGTAAAGAAGAATTAGAATCAATGACAGGAAACACAAGAAAAAAGAGACAAAACAACAAAAAATATTATGCTTCCATCTGCATTCATACTCCAGAGTTCTTTCGCTGAATGTGGACAGTATTTTCCAGTGTGAGTCTTTTGGAGTTGTCTTAGATCCTTGCATTGCTGAGAAGAGACAAGTCTATGAAAGTTAGTCATTGTACAATGTGGTTGTTACTGTGTACAATGTTCTCCTGGTTCTGCTCATTTCACTCTTAGACTTTGTTTCTTAGTCTCCCTGCAGGCCACCCAACTGCCACCCTCAAGGTCAAATGGAAGGCAAGACAAAATCTGGCCTTGAAATGAATTAGCCATAGGCAGAAGAGAGAAAGAACCACTTCCAAGCTAGCCTCTACCTCAGGCAAATTAAGTGTATTTTTCCCTAACAAAACCAATCAAAGACCCCTCTCCACACTGATTCCATTACAAATTAGAGAATATTTAATTTAAATCAATACATAGAAGTTTCTTCTTTTATGAAAGGTCAGTTCCTCCTTATCCAACCTAAAATGTTTTTCTCCCTCAGCTTTATGATTTAATAAAATTATTCTCTAAATACTTGGCATCACAGAAGCTAGGGATATTGCTAGTTAAATGAAGACAACCCTTTTAAATATAAATGCATTAGGAAGATAGTGTGAATGAAACTAATGATAAAGCATGAACAGTCATCATTATCCCAAGCTCACTGACAATTGCAGATAGCCCTCCTAAAAGAAAAAAAGGTTAATTGAGTCAAGGGAGATTAATCAAAACACCTTCCGTAGATGGAGAATACTTTTGAAATAATGCAAAATCTTCTTTTTTAAGGGGTGATAGGTATACCTGGACATTATAACTTAGATGCTATTATGGGGCCCCTTTGACACTGGAGCTGGTAATATTTTCTCAGGGTACAGGAAATATTCAACTGTTTGAGTCAATCATAAGACCTCCTCAGGTAGGACAGAACCTTTCAGTGTGTTATGTTTTTGCATATACATCTTTGGGGAAGGGTCTGGAATTTGTCTTTGTTTTGCCAGCAGTGGTGGGACATGGTTGAATCATGAAGAAGTGGGAAACAGAAATGACCAAAAGAAAGAATTTCAATTGCCTCCATACAAGTAGACAACTCTGAGTCAGCTTCTGACAGAACAGGGAGATGAAAAATTCTCTTAAAAGGACTGGAGTATTAAGAGTCAGTCAGTCAATGAACATTTATCCAACTCCTACTTTGGTCAAGCTCACTGGAAAAACAAAAAGGGACAAAAGACAACCTCCACCCTCAAGGAACTCAGAATCAAATGGGGAGAGAAGTAAACAAATATGTACAAATAAGCAATATACAGGAAAAAACAGGAAATAATTTTAACAGTAAAAGCACTAGAATTAAGAGGGATTGGGAAATGTTTCCTGTAGAAGATGGGATTTTAGTTGGGATTTGAAGGAAGCCAGAGAAGACAGTAGGCAGAGCTGAGGAAGAAGAGCATTCTAAGCACTGGAGACAACCGGAGAAAATGCCTAGAGCAAAGAGATAGAGTGTCTTGTGTGAAGAACAGTAAGGAGGCCAGTGTCACTGGATGGAAGAGTACTTGATCAAGAATAAGGTGTAAGAAGACTGAAAAGGTGTGCGTGCGTGTGTGTGTGTGTGTGTGTGTGTGTGTGTGTGTGTGTGTGTGTGTGTGTGTTGGGGGTGGAGACTAAGTTATGAAAGACTGAACAACAGAGGATTTTATATTTGATCTTGGAGGCCACAGGGAACCACTGGAGTTTATTGAGTTGGGGAAAGTGGGCATGGTCAGATGTGTGGTTTAGGAAAATCACTTTGGTCACTGAATGGAGGATGGATCCAAGTGTGAGATGATGAGGATTAGTGTTATGTAAGGATCAAGAGTAAAATCTAGAAATTCATCTGTAGCATAAATTCATGAAACAGCTAGATTTCATTTTATATTTGTCTGGGTGGGAAGATCTGCCAAATGTCAGGTAATTCAATGAACTTGGCTACAGAACAATAAGTTAGTTGCTCACTGAAGTTCCATGCCACTGTAATACCAACAAGTTCATAATTACCTCCCAGGGTGCTAATTTGTATTCTAGTGTTTTGGTAGCTGGTATACTTCCCAAAATGTCCCACTAATATACTCCCAAAGAGCAATTTGCATATTAGAGGATTGTATTTAGATTATACTTACCCCACATTATGCCACATTAAATTATTCTTTGAAAATTTGTAAGATTCACCAGAAGCAACTGAATCTAGTATACTTAATGTACAATAAATAATTTTAGCAACTGTGACAATGGGTAATATAACGAATCTTGTGACTTCCAGTTCCCAAGTGACTTGCAATGTTGCTTTTACCAGATCACAACTGCTACCATGATCTTTAGCTTATATAAGTGTAGCAAGTAGTGCTTTCTCTACACTGGAAACAGTGACTGAGGACACATTTTGGGATTATATAACCACTCAAATCATGGAGACTTGAGACTCATCTAATACATCTGGCCTTGCAAATCCTGGCAGCCTAATATAAGAGATGGCTTTTCTGACTTCCATTGTCTCTTAGTCAATGATGCTATGTGATAGCCAGTCATGGAAAACCACAATCTCAAATGAAGTAAAATTCCTAATAAAGGACAATGTCTTACTTAAGACATTTGTGAGTAAGTAGGCTATGGCATGTTACCAATGGTGGATATGTATACAAGAAGAGTCTTAAAATACATTGTCAAGAACATGTATGACTAGTAAAAGAGATGGGGCACTTATGTAACAAAAATGAGAAACAGAGACCTGAGTTGGACAAATTAAAATAACTAGAAGAAGGTGTGCAGCATGTTGGGTGTATACTCTGTGGAAGATTTATAGAAAGAAACGGACAATTATCACACATAATAAAAAGGCAAAGAAGAGTTGTGATTCAGTTCAATCTGACATACATTTATTAAGAGCCTACCATGTGCTAGTGATGATGCTAGGAATTGAGTATACAAAGACAAAAACAAGATATTTCCTTCTTTCAAGGGACTTATTGTCTACTCACTAGAAGGAGCAGTTACAACTATGAAATCACAAATCCATTGAAGTTTTATCTCCTGGAGTAAAGGCTGAAAGGTAATGTGTGGGCTAGGCTAGTGGCCTTTTTAAAAAAAAAAAGAATCTCCATTAAAAAATGAGTTATCATCAACTTAAGATTGATATTGAACAACGGGAAAGATCAGTATTTCAGGGACAGTTTCAGATATTAAAGTATCTCAGGTAGAGGAAGAGCTAACTTAGGTGGAGGGCCTTCTAGAATCCGAACCAGGCAATGTTGATGTCACCTTCTCTTCCAGTGATGGTGTGTCGGGTTCTTGGAACTAGAATGTCAGCTAACTCTGGAACTCCTTCCCTGCTCCTCTTCTTCTTGCCCTCCTTCCCTACCCCCATTTCAAATTTCATAGTATCTGGGGAGTAAAGAGCACCAAGTGTAATACTGCCCTGCCCCTGTAGAGAATGAGAGAAACTGCCCTAATTATGAGGCAACATTGAGCGTAATGGAATTGGCTAATTACTTTTATTCCTAAGGCATCTTTCACAGGACCTGTCCAGCTGTGTTTCAAAGGAATTGTGGCAAGGACTCTATGAATGCTATATAGTGGCTCTTCATTTGGACCCTGTGGTGTGTTTGCTTCTGCGTTCTTCTCACAGGACTAGTTTCTTTTCTTTTTCGTCATACATTGAGCTATGGCACAGTCCCCTTCAAAACAATGTCCTTTTGGAAATTTTTATTAAGTATGTATCATGTCTAAGACCCTGAATACAAAGCATATGACACAGCTTCTGCTCTCAAGGAACTAATGATTTAATAGAAGAAAAGACATCTATACAAGAAGTTGGGAAACAGGAATGTAACTAAATACAAAGGAGAAGTCTAGGAAAAGTACTATGAGAAATTTGAGGAGAGAGAGAGAAGGCTTTGTGGAGTTGGTGAAATTTGAATGGGGCTATGAGAGAAGTGGAAAGGTTGGGGGAGAATGGGAGGGTGGGGGAGAGGGTGGGGTCTTGAATAGATAGAAGTGTGAAGGCCTTATACATGGGTGGGGTGGGGTGGGGAAGTTTTTGGTCACTAGAGGTCTTTCAAATGTCATCAGGCTAGGTCTTAAAAGTCCTGCTGTGTTCCAAAACTTTATATGTAATTTGGATGCTTGAAATTTGGAACACATTTTCCTAAAGAGAAAATACTATAAATAATCTATTCATACTCACTAAAGCCTAATTAGCCTATATGTCAGTAAACTTTAGAACTAGGGGCACTGTCATGAGTTTGGTGTTTGGAAACAAGAGATCAGTATGAGGAAGTAGGGAGTTTCCTGTTCCTTTCTTAAACATAAGGAGAACTCCAGTAACGATTTTGAAATAGATGAGCTTTTTTTCCTTTGATACCCTCCTGCCTTCTTTTTTTGCACATCTCTTCACCCATACCAGTGTTACTATCCTCAAATTTGCAGTTTTCTCATGCTATCCAAGTAGCCTGCCCCAGCCTGTTCTCTCCCCACCCCAATTCAAGAGCTCCATTATTCATAATAACTTGATTTATTTTTCTCTCAATCTTAGCATCAAATCTAGAGCTAGAAGAGACATCATAGACCATCGAGTCCTACCCCATCATTTTACAAATGAGGAAACCAAGGTCTAAAGAGGTTAAGTGACTTGCCCAGGGTCATAGAGGTGGTGAGCACAAGTCAGGATTTGAACCCAGGTTCTTTAATTCGGGAGACAATAGTCTTTCCACTGGATCATGCAATCAATGCTTCAATTTTCTCAGTGAAGGTAATCTTGATTAGGTGTTGGAAGTATTCTGACTGAATTTATGCACATAAATATGGGCCTGATAGATCCCTAAATCTCCCAGGATAACTATATCTCCAGAGAAGGAAGCTTGGACACCCTTAGGAGCTACTAATTGGTGGAATTTCAAGTAATTTCACATGGAAAAGTGAAAACATCTAGGCAACGTGGAGGACAATAACTTTGGTCAGCCACCACATAGGCAGGCTGACCCTGGCTATAATTTGTCTAGGCTATTTCTATTTTTCACAGTTTCTTCCCTCTCTCCATTTCTGAAACCACAGATTATCTAAAAACATAAACTTTTTCCAAGTATCTCTCCATGTAGTGATAACAAAGCCTCCATGGAGGATGTCCAGTTAGGCCTTTAATCTCATAACATCATAGGATGATTGATTGAAGAAGCTGAGCATATTTAGTTTGAAGAAGCAAAGGACCATGGGTGACATGACAGATGTCAGAAGATAACTGAAGGGTTATCACAAGGAGGAAGGATTGGATTTGTTCTGTTTGACCTGAGAGGGCAAAACCAAAAGCAGTGGGTATGAATTGCAATGAGACAAATTGAGGTTTGATGTGGGAGAAAGCTTCCTAACAATGGAAGGTAGACTGGGCTACCTAGAGAGACGATGGGTTCTCTTTCCTTTGAGGTCTTCACAAAGAAGCTGGATGACCACCTGTGGGCCATCTTATAGCTAGCATTCCTTTTGTGTATGTGTTGGACCAGAGGTCCGCAAAAGTCTCTTCTAGCTCTCAGATTTTGTCCTTCTGTGATCTTCATGGTTTCTTTTCAAAACACTCTATGGTACCTGTTGAGAAGTAACCTATATTTCGGACGTACAAAGTTCTTGACAAAAGTCAACTAATGGGTGCTCCTGTGGTGACTAGTTTGTAATATACTCCGCCTTGGGCCATCAGTTCATTGTGTGTGCCTTTTTCTATCACAACACCTTGAGACACAACAGCTATGATATCTGAATGCTGGATGGTGGACAAGCGGTGGGCAATGACAATGCACGTCCGTCCTTCTCTGGCTTTATCCAAGGCTGTTTGCACTGTCTGTGAACAAAAGACCAAAAGTTCAAGTGGAGGAGCGTGGCACCAGGGACCATCTTGTAATCAGTGCATGCCTCATACCACAAAAGCCTGATCAAACATGATGAGGGCATCCTCACCAACATCATCACTGGCATTTATATGGTACTTTAATGCAGTGGATAGAGCGATGGACTTTGAGTCAGGACGACCTGAGTTTAAGTCTTGCCCCATGTAATTTGAAAAAAGAAAAAAAAATACCTGCTCACTTCCTGACAGAGAGGTAATGAACTTAAAATACGATATATATTTTCAAACATGGCTAACATGAGAATTCATTTTGTCAAACTATGTACATATTAAGGAATTTCTGGTTTTTTAAAAAATATGTTCAATGGGAGAGAACACAGATATTCATTAATTTTAAAAAGATAAAATATAATTTGATGAAAGACAGATTAGTTAAAAAAAACTTGTTACTTAAATAAAAAACCCAAAATAATAAGGTAAAATTTAAAATAGAAGATCTAGTTTATAATAATCATTATCCTTTGAAAATCTTCATTTGGGCTCCTGAAAGAATTTTACAAATAAACCTTAATTAATGATTGGACTTTGGCTTATTTGAAATAGCTACATTGAAAATAATACTGTTCTTAACTATCACTCTAAGTATTGCTATTGTTGTTCAGTTGTGTTAGACTCTTTGTGACCCCATTTGAGGTTTTCTTGGCGAAGATCCTGGAGTGGTTTGCCATTTCCTTCTCCAGCTCATTTTACAAATGAGGAAACTGAGGCAAACAGTTAAGTGACTTGCCCAGGGTCACACATCTAGTGTCTGAGGTCAGATTTGAATTCAGGAAGATGAGACTTCCTGACTATAGACCCAGCACTCAATCCACTGTGCTATCTAGAAGTATTGCATGCTTCTAAAAGTAATGTACTTCTAGAAGATTGGGAAAAGAATGTTATTTGTTACACACACATCTAAAACCAAAGACATAGACATAAGCACAACTGGACTCTCCATATTCCTTTGGAAATACATACCTTTTCACTTTCTGTATCTAAGGCAGAGGTTGCCTCATCCAATAACAATATTTTAGGATCCCGAAGGATAGCACGAGCTATTGCAATACGTTGCTTTTGACCCCGAGAGAGCTGGGAACCCTGAGCCCCAACATTAGTTTCATATTTCTGAAAAACAAAAACAAAAAACAAAAGAAGCAATGAGTTACTGAAGTGGGCCACTGTTGCCACATTCTATAGGTCCCTAGTCGGCAATGGCTTCACCACACGGCATGACCTCGTATCCATTTTGCATTTATTATGTATATACATATATATGCTGTCATTCCTATTAGTATGTACGCCCACCACCATCCCAGTATGGGCTTTCAGTTTTGTCTGTTTCTCCCCATTGCTAAGCCCAGTAGCTGGCACAATGTAATCACTTAATAAATACTTGTTAACTATTGATTGATTGATGATTCAGGTCACCTCTTACTTGGAAGTCATCTATGCCAAAAACTTCCTTTTATAATTTTTTTTTAGATTTTCTTTTTTAGATTTTTAAAAATCTAATTCTCAGAGAAGTTGATTGACTTGTTTAAGGTCACAAAGGTGGTGTTGTTCAGTCATTTCAATCATGTCTGACTCTCTGTGGTCCCATTTTAGAATTTTCTTGGCAAAGATATTGAAGTGGTTTGCCATTTCCTTCTCCAGATGAGGAAATTGAGGCAAATGGGATTAAGTGACTTGCCCAGGGTCATACAGCTAGTAAGTGTCTGAGCCAGGATTTAAACTCAGGAGGAGGAGTCTTCCTGACTCCAGGGCCAGTTCTCTATCCTCTTTTCCACCCAGTCACCTTAATCAGTTAATTTAATCTCCTATTTCACTGAACAGATCTATCACTCCTGAGCTCTTTCTACTCCTTGCCTCCATTCTTCATAAGGGCTCAGCATCATCACCCAGTTTCTCCTCCCTAATTGTAGTGATAGGAAGATGTTCCTATTCCTTGCTTCCTAAGCCCCTGCTTTCTTTACCTCTCCCATCTCTTCTAGGACCTTTCTTAAGCAATTATTCTTTTTCTTTCTTTCTATCCATCTTTATCTGTCTTTCTTTCTCTCTGTCTCTGTCTTTGCTTCTTTCTGTCTCTGTCTCTCTGTCTCTGTCTCTTTCCCTCTCTACTGGTTCATTCCCATATGCCTACAACATGTGCATGTCTCTAAAATTCTAATGTAACACCCTTGGACCATTACTGAAACTTGGTGCTTGCATGGACCAGATTCAATCCTGGAGGTTTCTCGATGATGAATAATATCTTTCACTAATGTCTAACCCCATCCAAAAAGGCTCTTCTAGGAACGTGTGAATACTATTTGTTTTGTCTTTATCCATCAATTCTCCTGGAAACATCAGAATTTTATGCACGTCTAAGAAACTCCTCAGCTCCTATATGAGTACTCAGTCTAACAAAAAAATCAAATATAGAATGTTTTATTTAACACAATAGATTATTCCTCCTTCCTGAGAACATAAACTGTCAGAATAACTCCCTTCCCTTTTCTGACTTGGATTATGCCTTCTCCACATACCTGTATAGCCTTCTAGACTTGTAATACTACCCTGTCATATACATCATCCACATTTACACTTGATGCTGTCATTTCCAAGTTATCTCTACCTCCACCCTTCATTTTGACCTGTTCCCACCACTGAAGTGAAACTGTTCTTTTAAAGATCATAAATAAACTTCTTAATTACCAAACCCAATGGCCTCATCATTCTTTACCAGTTTCCAACCTCTAACACTATTGACCACTTTCTTCTCTTGGATTCAGACAGATAGTACTCTCTTGTTTATTTTCCTGCTCCTTATCTGACTGCTTCTTATCTGTTTCCCTCTTTGGTTTCTCATTTTCTTTTCATCCCTTTAATGCGACTCTTCTCCTAAGGCCTATGCTGGATTGTCTCTTTTCTTCCCACATTCTTCTTTGGCCATCTCCTTTCCCTCCATAGCTTCAACCACCAACTTCCAAATCTGGACACTCAGGCTTGCCTTCCTTCTCAGCTCCAGACCCACATATCCAACTGCTAGGCATGTGGTGTAACAACTGACATTTACATAGGTCTTTCAGGTTTATAAAGTGTTTTGTATACATGATCTCACTTGATCATAGCAATTCTGTAAAATAGATACTGAAGCTGTATAAACAAGGAAAACTGAACCTTAGAGAGGTTAAGTAGTTTGCCCATGATCACAACTAGAGAGTTCTGGAAGTGAGATACAAACCCAGTTCTTTCCTGACTCCAGAACCAGGATTCTTTCCATCATATCACACTGCCTACCACCTGTCCCACAGGATCTCAAACTCAAGATGTCCCAAGCTGAACTGATTCTATCTCTCCTGACAAATGTTCTACCTTTTGCTCTTATATTTCTCTGGTCTCTCAACCCTATATTCATAACCCTGGGGTTACTTTCAGCTTCTCTCTCCTTCACCTCTCATACACAACTAGTGACTAAGTCCTGTTGATGCCATATCTACAACATCTTATATCCATCTCCTTCTCTCTGTGGCACTACACTGCCCTGGTACAAGTCTTTGTCACCATCCATTCTAGTCCTCCATATAGCCTATTCATACATGGTTATTTACATGTTGCCTCCCCCATTAGATTGTGTGCTCTTTAAAGGTGGGAAATGACTTTTACTTCTCTATCTCCAGCATTTAGCACAGTACCTGGTATGTAGTAGGTGCTTAATAAATGCTTATTGACTGATTGATTGTTTTATCCCATCATTCATTACACTAGCAGAATCACTTTTCTTACGCTTCTATCTTGTAGCATCGCTTCTCTACTAAAAAAAAATAATCTTGAATGGCTCCTTATTATTCGCCAGATAAAGGTCAAACTTCTTTGACATTCAAGGCTTTCTACAATCTGGTGACACTTTACTTTTTCTGACTCATATTACTTCTCCATATACCTTCCCTATTTATTAGATCTGTAATTTCACTTCAATGAGGACACTCCCTCTAACAATGGAGATCTGGGGCTACTCTTCAAGTTAGAGTCTTAGCAAGCTACCTAGAAGTTGCACTGAGAACCAAGATTATTCACTGGTATATTTCAGAGACAGACCTTCTTGGCTGTAAGTGGCAAGGCTTTTTAGCCACTGTTGTGCTTCCCTTCATGGATCCTATGCTCCAGCTAGATTAAACTGCTGTCTGTCTCCTGAGCTCCCCCACCTCAGTAGCTACTCTCAGGCTGTTTCCTATGCCTATAATGCATTCCCTCTCTGTTCTCTCTGCCAGTTGAAGTCCTGTCTATTCAGAAAACCCACCTCAAATATCACTTCTTGTAGAAAAACTTTCCCAATCTCTTCTCCCTTCAGAATACACAGAACACTTTGTTTTATAACATGCATATTATATAATACTGAATAAATTTTGTTGGTATCATTCTCATACCAAACTATAACCTCCTTGACCATAACTATTTTATTTCTTCTACAGTCTAGCACGTTGCTCTGCACACAGTAGGTGCATGATAAACACTGTTTGTTGTCACGCTGGATATTATCCCTGCAGCTTTGTAATTTACAGGAAAGCAGCAATATTCGCCTTTCACATTAGGATACAACAAAGAATAATTATCATGTTGAGGATTAGACCAAATCTCTGCAGAGGCTTAGAATCAAAACTATGCGAGATATTTAGCCAAAAACCTTGGGGCAATGAGCAAAAAGCAAACAATAAAGAAACAGGCCAAAAAAAAGCCAGCTTTCCCCTCCGACGCCACCCAGAGCACTACTCACTTTTACAAATGAGAAAAAAATTCCATGCCTGGGAGATTGCAAAGTCAAAGTCAAAGTTAAAAGAGATTTTTCTTTTTTTTACTTTTTAATTTATTTTAATTAATTTATTTATTCATTACTTTGCCTCTCTGGGATGGAGCCAACTTCCTCATCTTTATTCTATCTGTGTCCCTGGTCCCAAAACAGACACCTGAAGTAAACTCCTGGAGTCTCACAGAATTAAAGTAGATATGAGTTAGTCCCTGGCACTAAGAAAGCCATTCTACAAAACAGCAGACGCAGCTTATACCTGCCCCCAAGAAGATAAGGACTAAATGAGGTATTCTCTTGCCTGCCAAATTCTATAAGGTTCTCAAGTGTGCTTGATGAGTCTTCCCTCAAAACATAACAGAATGTTGATACGGTACATTTATTTTACTTTGAAAGAGTAATAAACTCTGGGCTGCAAGAAAATTGCTATGTGTTCATGTACAGCCTTGGGTTTCCCTTGCCCATGATCACTAGTCTGCTTTTGATCTCTGCTTCCCCTTTCTGTGGAAAATTACTCGGGAATTCCGGGAATGCTTCTGCATTCTACTGCGGTACTTACCTCTGGAAGCGACATGACAAATTCATGTAGCTGAGCCTTCTTTGCAGCTTCAATGACAGCGTCCATTGGAATATCTTTAGTGTTCTCTCCATATCTGATGTTGTCAGCAATGCTGCAGGCAAATAAGACAGGCTCCTGGGATACGATTCCAATTTTAGATCGAAGGAACGGGACGTTAACACGTTTGCTGTCATGTCCATCTATTATCTGCCAACAGAGGGGATGATACAGTTTATCATAGTTTGGGAGTCCAGCTATCGGGGAATTTTCCCAATTCAGAATAGTATACTTCCTCATGAAGAGGCAGAACCAGCATTTCACAGTGCTAATAAGGCTTTGGTTTGGTTTGGTTGGAATTTGGCAAAACTATAGACCCACAGGGGACTCAGATGCAATACGTTATCTAGTGTGCGCTTTCTTTGGGGCTCTATGATTTTGTTGATATGGGTATTCTCTCCATCAAGGGAAACTGCAAAACTTCTAAACCTTAGTCAGTGGTCTTCATGTGTTACTATAACCAAAAAAAAAAATCACCTGTTGGTCAACCTTCTGGTGAAGAGTTGACCATATTAGACTTGGTTCTTGGATGATAGACATGCTGACCATCACTGGTCCCACACTTGATGACCTCCTGCTTGGAAGGTCGTCCTAAGGCTCGCGTTCCATTATCTTAGCCCTTAGAACCCAGAATCACCTTTGCAGCATGATGAGGCATCGGAGTAGGAATTTAGTGGAGGTGTTTCGTGTGAAGAAAAGGATATATTGTCCTGTAATGTTGGTGCAAAAGATGCCTTTACAATAAATTAGTTGTTCCATTTTAAAAGTTCATGGTATAGGGGGGCGGAGCCAAGATGGTGGCGTAGCAGCAGCAACATATCGCAGCTCTCACATAGCCACCCCAAAACACCCATAAAATAGGACTCTAAACCAATCCTGGAACTCCAAAACACACACAAAGATACTTCCCACTAAAGTCAGCTCGGCTACGAGGAACCATATCAGCACTGCGAACCGAAACCAGCCTGGCCTGAAGCCGTGGCTGTGCCCCGGGGGCGGCTGGATGGGAGGAGCCTCTCAGGTGAGCGGATTAGCAGCAGCTTCGAGTGGGGATTTGTGAAAGGGGGAGATAAGCAGTCCGGCTGGAAGGCCTCCAGAGCAGAAAAACGAATGGCAGAGGTTTTGCACCCGCCTCCGCGTTGCAGCTTCCCGCCCGCGGCCTGCAGGCAGCAGGGGGACTGAGCAATTGTTCTCAGGCCAGGGCTCTTACGTTGAGCGGCCTGGATCCGGATTGCCGTCTTGGGCCTCCGTCTTGGGCCTCTGTCTTGGAGTCCTCGCTATCCAGTCAGCCGGAAGTAAATAGGAGGAGTTCCCAGCCTCTCCCTAAGAGCTACGGCAGCCGGGAGGACCCCAGCGATTTGGGACAGAGCTTTCCCTTCTGGAAGCAGAGCCCCACAGAGATTTAAAAAAAAAATCATGGACTGAAGAACCATGAGTAAGAATAAGCATAAGAAGCAAAGTAAGAACAGCTCCCAAACCCTTGATTCCTTCTTTGGGGAAAAGAAAGATCATGGGAGAGAGAGGGAGGAGGAG
>CM053582.1:302840056-302903942 GCA_028627135.1 Pseudochirops cupreus | reverse complement strand
GAGATCCATTCTGCCCTACCAAAAAGTGACATAGGAGAGAATAGACTGGGGGAGGGGAGGAAACACTGGGATGGCTGTTTTGGGGTGGTGGGCGGGGGAAAGATGGGGAGAAAATATGTAACTCAAAAAAAATTTAATAAAAGAAATGAATAGAAAAAAAAATAAAAGCTCATGGTATAACAATGCTCTGTAATTAAGAGTCCAGTTGGTATCATTAATATAGTCACTGCAATGTACTGCAATTCAGTAGGGATTCAGAAAGCTAAATAAGAGTGAGTCCCCAAATTGGATGGCACAGGGCATCTTAATTCCCAATTTTCCTGCCTTTACATTAAAGTTCACAGATAATAGGAGACAATATGGTACAATAGAAAGAGCACTGTCTCTGGAGTCAGAGGACCTTGGTTCAAATTCTACTTCTGTTGCTTACTCCCTGTGTGAACTTGGGTAAGTCCCTTCACTTCCTCAAGTCTCAACTTCCTCATCTGTAAAATGAAAGGCAGGAACTAGATGACCTCTAAAATTCCTTGTACTTCTAGATCTATGATTTAATAAACCCAATCATGGACCAACCATTGAAATAGACAAGTATGAAGACTACACAAAAAAATCATGAGATGAAAGAAGCATGAAAAGGATGAATAGACAAAGAATCCTAATGGGGAGAAATCCTGATTTGGAGAAACTGGAAAAAAAATGCTGTGATATTTTATGCATTGAAATTAATAAATGTAAGTAGTTACTGAGCAAGTATATATGCTTACATTTATGTTTAATTTTTTTCTAATAAAAATATAATATTGCATAGATCCATATTGATCAGTGAATGCCTATCAGTCTTTGAGAACCTTGGTGTACTGGAAAGGGCATTGAATTTAGAGTAAGAAGAGCTGAGTTCAAATGCCATTGGCTCTCTTACTTGCCCTTGAGAATGTTACTATGTAACTTTTCTGGACCTCAATATATTCATCAATTGAATGAAAGGACTAAACCAGCTGACCTGGAAGATCTCTTTTAGCTCTAAATCCTATAATACTATTATGTTTACCTACTTGGGGGAAAGTGTTTATCTTCATTTGATAAACCTGAGACTAGAATATTGCTTATTTGGGACTCAGTCTCTCATTCTCTGACCTCAATGTGCTTGGGGAAATACCTCTGAAAGAAAGCACTGCTGGACCCAAGACTTCTTTGATAGCTAGGTGGCACAGCGGAAAGCGGTCTGGGCTTGGAGTTAGGGAGACAAGTTCAATTCCTGCTGCAGAAACCTATTATATAAGTTTTATAAGTTTTCATTTCCTTCCTTCCTCGCATTCCTCCCTCCTTCCTTCTTTCCTTCCCTCTTTCCTTTTCTTCCTCCATTCCTCTTCCTTTTTTCCCTTTCTTCCTCCCTCCCTTCCTCCTTCCTTTTGTCCTTCCTTTCTTCCCTTATTCCTCATTCCCTTCTTTTCTTCCCTTCTTCCTTCCCTCCTTTCTTCCTCCCTCCCTTCCCCTTCTTTCTCCCTCCTTCTTTCCCTCCCTTCCTCTTTCCTTCTATCCTTTTTCATTTCCCTCCATCCCTCCCTCCTTCCTTATTTTCTTCCTTCTTTCCTTCCCTCCTTTTTTCTTCTTCCTCTTTTCCTTCCTTTCCTCTTTCCCTTCCTTCCTACTTTACTTTCTTCCTTCCCTCCCCCCTTCCTTCCAAACAGTGCTAGATTTGTTCTCAAATAAGCAATGGTGGTAGTGGTGGTGATGTGCGTGTGCGTGTGTGTGTGTGTGTGTGTGTGTGTGTGTGTGTGTGTGTGTGTGTTTGTGTGATTGAACACTGCCCTGTGAGGAGACTCCAGAATGACACAGTGAGAGGAGATAATAGAGATTCTGCCTCACCGCCACAGTGGTCCTTAGAGAGGGACAATATGTGAGATGAGCTCAGCCTGATAGGCGGCTGGGAACCGGGTAGGGGAACTGGCAGGTAGATATTTGGTAGCTTCCTCGTTTAACTCATTATTTTTATTACTTTCTATGCCACTACAGGAGGAAAAACGTTAACAAGATGTAAATCTAACAAATTTTAAAACTGTACACTTTTTAAAAATCATTATTTTAAATTTCTGTGTCATAAAATGTTAGTGCCCTGAAACAGAGTTCTGCTTTCCTTGCCCTGGTTATAGTTTTTGTATGAACAGATACAATGCACTCAACCAGTTACTATAGGGAGATACAAAAGACCTGGTAAACATGTTTCTAGTCTTCCAAGACCTTATAATTGTCTTGCACAATAGGCTTTATGTGAATGGCAATTTTGGAAAGTTGACTCCATTATAATCTGTTTTTTAAACACTCTAGTCAGCAGCCACTTTCAAAACAGATTTAATATCTTTATCCTGAAAACCATTAGCAGCAAGTGATGACAAATACTATGTAATCATTCAGCATTCATTGAGAATAACTGAGTCTGCTTCTCCAGCATCTTATTCCTCTTGATCTCACATTCCTGGTCTTTCTCAATCTTCTTATATCCGTCTGCTTATTTCTTCTTAGTCCTTGTTTGCTTTGCTTTGCTTTGCATCCTTCAGTTTCCCTCCTCTTCCTTTCCCAGTCTCTCCTTCTTGCACTATTCCCTGCTTTTCCCTTTTCATTGTTCCCTTCGTTCCCTCTTTTTCTCTTTTATTCTTCCTTCTTCTCCTTTTCTCCCTCTATCCTCTTCCCTTTCCTACTTGTATCCCTCTTTTCTCTCTCCTTTTTCCTCCTATCCTCCCTCTCTTCACATCCTCTACTGCTTTCTGTCTCTCTCTCTCCTCCTCGTCTTTCTCCTCCTTTTCCTCCTCTTCCCTCTCTCCTCCATTCCCATTCCACTACACCAATTGCCTAATGGAACTTTTATCTGTCTGACACTTTCATGGAGACCAAAAAATTTTATTTTCAATAAGTTGGGTTGTTGTTTTTTTTAAAGCAACATCAGGAAAGTCAAAATAGCAAGCTAAATTCTTCATTTTAACATTTTGCTCCAGCATCTGCGGTATTTATTCCATGTAGATAACGTGATACTTGGACAGAAATCATCTATCCTTTTTGTATATTCTACTTTTTATGGGTTTTGACCCACTTAATTCACTGTGGCCCCTTTCTCAGATTTCCCATCATCCCCATCCTGGTTAAGCTTCACTTTCTGCTTTATTTCTAGGCAAGCCCAGGCTTCTCTTAAACAAACTGAGCTCCAGGCTTGCAGTGTGACCTGCGGTCATTGCATGCTACAGTAGTCAGCAGGCTATCTGGAGGAAGGAATTATGGGAGCAAAGTCAGGTCAACCAGCAAATGATTGGAAATAGAAAAACATTCACAGGGTTAAGTGTCCAAAGCAAGAACTAAGGAGTGTCTCTAGCCATCTGGAACCTTGGAAGAAAATTTCAGGAGGTTGGAGGTAGTCTGTAACCAGAAGGATGACAGGAAAAAGCCCTTTGTACCACTTACCACTTTCCCTTTACTGGGGTCGTAGAACCTCTCCAGCAGCTGAACACAGGTACTTTTGCCACAGCCACTACTACCAACAAGCGCAAGAGTCTGCCCAGGCTTAACAGACACTGAGAAGCCATTCAAAACTTGTACATTGGGTCGGGATGGATATGTAAACTTACAATCAATAAAGTCAACACTCCCTTTGAAGTTGTCCTACAGACAGAAGAAACAGGGAATTACTTATGTTCACATCAGATCCCAAAACCTTGAAAAAGTACATTAATCGTTTCTTAAGACACCTTTACCATTGTGATGACAGAGCATGCTACTTAGAAATAGGAAGTGAATAAAATGAAATTCTAATTGTGTGCTATTAGGGCAGGGAAGGTCTGAGGAAGTGATAAAAATCTCCTTCCCTGTTCTCTGTTCCTGAGTGCATTTCCTTTCCTTGGTCCACTAGGAAGGAAACCAGAACTCAAACTCTGTGCCACAGAAGGTCTACAGCTAAGAAAAAGATATTAGTAGGTTATGGTTTCTTGGATTCATGCCTCCTGATCTATTTACCTTGTAATTCTAGAAAAACAGAAAAATCATCCCTTTCCCTGAGAATGACTCAGAAGCAAAACTGCCAGGTCCTGTAGAAAGCAGATTTAAAATATGGGCTGCAGAGAGACATAGTGACCTTTGGTATTGTTCTGCAATTCACTCACAGTAGCAGGGGTTTTCTTCTAAAGGTTGACTTCACAAAGCTTAGGTTTATTCAGTTCATTTGACCAATTTTAAAATATTTTTGAGGTTCTGAGTGTGATGCATGTTTATTTAGCCTTCTTGAACCAAAGGCAATTTCCGCATAACATCTCCCTACAGCCCACTCCCCCCCAAAAAATACATATACATGTACATACATATACATAGTCCATTAAAATATAGAAGAACTTAAAAATTACTTCAGGGATTACCAGGAAGTGAATATTTGGAAAGAATGCTAGATTTAAATTCCCCTGTATGACTATTGTCAAGTTATTAAACTTCAGTTTCCTTAAGTGTAAGATGAGGAGGTTAGACTAGATGCTTCCTAAGGTCCCTTCCCAATCTAAATCCATGATTCTATTTTTTGGGGGGAGAGAGTTAATCAGAATTAAGTGTCTCAGTCAGGGTCACACAGTTAATAAGTGTCTGAGGTCACATTTGAACTCGGGTCCTCTCAACTGCAGGCCCAGCATTCTGTCTACTGAGCCACCTAGCTGCACCCCAGTATAAGAATAAACATAACCTAAGGTTCCCAAACAAACAAAAAACCCTAGTTTTTTTTGGAAAATAAGAAATGAAAGATTAGACCTCTGCCCTATCTATGTGTATTTATAGCCGTCAGAGACAGGAGAACACTGAAGTAGGACACTAGAAAGGATGAGGATTGGTACTCTATCCACCATGCCAGCTAGCTGCCCCATGATCCTATTTTTTAAAGATCAAATTAATTTCTTAAGAGTTTACATGGTGCTCAAGTTAAATCTTAGGGAGCTGATTGGGGTTAAGGTTAAATTGGGGTTAAAGGTAGAGTGACTTGATCAGGGTTACAACATTTACAAGTACCAAAGACTCACTTTGATCTCAGGTCTTCCTGACCCCAATCCCCCTCTCTATCTACCATGACATGTTCAACCTGTGATTTCTTTGGTATAAAGCAGTTCTTGGTGAGAAACTTCCTCTATTAATTTAGGCTGATTATCTGCAAGTCTCAAGAGAGTTGCTTAGACTAGAGCACTGGGTGGTTAAGTAATTATTGACCCAGGGTCACCAAGGCATTATGTGCCACAGGTAAGACTTCAATCCAGGGCTCATTGGCTCCAAGGCCTGCATTCAAAATAATGGCATACTACCACTCATAATTCAATATTATTAGATGACAAATAGATTTCAGAATTCCATACTAGAACAACTTCAATAGAAACATGGCAAGTGCATCTACTTTTATTCATCTTGAGATTAAATATATTTAATGCTTGTTGTTTAGGCATTTTCAGTCATGTCTGACTTTCCATGATGCCATTTGGGGTTTTCTTGGCAAAGATACTGGAGTAGTTTTCCATTTCCTTCTCCAGCTCATTTTACAGATGAGGAAACTGAAGCAAACAGGGTTAAGTGATTTGGCCAGGGTCCATAGGGTCACATAGCTGGTAAGTGTCTGAGGACAGATTTGAACTCATTAAGATAAGTCTTCCTGATTCTGGGTGGGCAATCTATCTGCTACACCACCTAGCAGCCCATATTTAACATTACACAGAGTTTAAAACGGTATGCTTCATATCCTAATCCAAGCACTATATGTTGCTATGAAAGGAAGCTCTAATTCATTTCCCTTCTGCATGGGCATGAATTCAATGATGAGAAATTCACTTGAATGGATATGAATTTATAAAATGTATGGATTTTATAGACTGAGCTGGGCTGCCAAGGCAGAATCAATGACCAAGCTAAGTGTTACCATCTTCCCTCTCATTTTTGTTCTTACCCACTTTTCGCCTGCGTGGCTGTAGACGTTGATTTTGGGACAATAGTCTAAGAGCTGGAAAAACCGTGCCGCAGCTATTTTAGCTTTAGCATAACTGGGAGTGTAAGAAGAGGCTTTTCCAAGAGCAGTTCCACTTGTCACCACTGAAGAGATCACCCTACAGGTACCCACACAGAAAAATAAATTTATTTCAGGAAATATTTAAAAAGTAGCCATAACATAACAGGTACTCTACTATGCACTGACACTCACAAACTCTAGAATAAGGGTCCTTAGCCTTTTTGTATGTGTTTATGGACCCCTTTGGCAATCTGGTGAAGACTATGGACCCCTCCTCAGAATAATGTTTTTAGTTGCAATAATATAAAACACATGGAATGACCATGGAAACCAATTATATTGAGATAGAATTAATAAAAATTCATGGACCCTATGAAATCTATCCACGGACTCCCCCCTCCCACTTTGGAGTTCATAGATCCCAGTTTAAGAACCCCTGATAATAGAACTCTAATGGCTCCATGTTGTCATCATTGTGGGCATTTCCTTCAAGGAACATTACAACCCAACAGTGCTTGTCAATCCTTTGAGATGCTTATCCATGTCCTCACAGAAATTCACCCCAGTATACACAGATGAAAATGACCCATTCCCTGCTCCCAAAGAACTTTCAATCTAATAGAATCAACCAGAAAATGTCTTATTAAGAAACTACTGTTTTCAAGGTCCTGTGGTAGTCCCCAGGAATACAAAGACAAAATTAAGGATCTTATAACTTAGCCGGGGGAGCATAGCCATTGAGCATACATAGAAATAGTATATAGTATATATATATATGTGCCAAGCCTTTGATCTTGCCTGTGCTTTTGTCCACATACCTTAAGCATAGCCAGGTTTTTGCCCTAAGATGCCCTTTCCCCATTCTATCCTAAGTAACTGCATAGTCTATAATGAAGTAGTGAGAGGACAAGGACATTGTTATGTGGGTGGGTTTGTCTCAAGGCTTAAACAATCTGGCATGGCTTCATTAGCAGAAATGTTATAGCAGCAGTGGCTGCTTTAAAATCCCATTTTGTAAACACAGAAAATATTACTGAGGAGGAGGGAAATTAGTGAGGAGAAAGAAAATCATAGACATAAAACTGGAGGCAGCATCAGAAGCAATGCCTTTATATTAAAAATGTTGAAACTGAGGCCCAGGGAGCCTAAGCAATTTGTTTGTGGTCACAGATGCAGGAAACATTAGAGGCAGAATTTAAACCAGATCCTTTGATTTGAGACCAAACCAGATGGAACATACAGAAAATTTTGTTTGGCCCAGGGAATAAGCCACCAAACAGCTCAATCCCATCAGGAATATTTTATCTGATTCTCTTTAACTTGATACTCTCTGAAATCTCAATCTTGGGTGGAATGGTTAGTATTTTTTCTGTTGTGTCTGACTCCTGTGACCCCATTTGGGCTTTTCTTGGCAAAGATACTGGAGGGGTTTACCATTTCCTTCTCCAGCTCATTTTATAGATGTGGAACTGAGACAAACAGTCTTAAGTGAATTGCCCAGGATCACACAGTTAGTAAGTGTCTCAGGTTGGATTTGAATTCATGAAGATGAATCATCCTGACTCCAGGTCCAACACTCGATTCACTGTGCCACCTAGCTGCCCTAAATCTTGGAAACTTGAAGTCAAAATCACGCATTTCCAGCCATCATCAGCAGGCTTTAGTTAGGAGGCAAACACCATTTCTCCTTGCTGATTTTTGTTGTCTCTAACCGAGAGCAATTGGCTAGAAACTCCTCCCTCCTGGCAAGTAAACAGAAAACGAAAATGTACTCATCATTGGAACACCTTGTTAAGTACCATTTTAAGGCTGGCTTGCATTCGTTGGTCTAATCTTCATTGACACAGTTAGAATTGTCCCCTTCAAAGATATTGTGTACAAATTATTACCTGAAGACATAGCTGAAATGAAGTCCTTCATTAGGAACCAGATATCCACCATATCTGTAAGAGGCTGAATTGGTTATGAATATTATGCCCTGTGAAAAGCCAAAGCATAATCCATAGATATTTGCTTTTCGGATGGCTGTACTAAATAGCTTTTTCAGCGCCTTCTCATATGCTTCAACGAAATGGATTTCCTTTCCCATCCCAGCAACTGTGCGGATATTACTGAGGGCTTCATTAGAAATCTAAAGAATAAAAAAGAGTTTTAGAGAAAATGAAAAAAAGAAAAGATATGATTGTTGTGTTCCTGGCACACTGTAGCGCCAATGCAATATTTACAGTGCCCATGATCATGATAAAGACCATGACATAAGGATCACATGACATTTGATCACAAAATATACCAGATTCTTCAGGTAGAGAACAGAACTGAAGCATTTATTTAGACACCAGAAAACTGAATCCCAAAACCAGTAAGCCGATTCCATCATAGTACCAAATATATTCAGAAGCCATAATAACACTGAGAGCCACAGCATCCTTCAGCGTTCCCACAAACCAATACAAGACCACTATTTACTCACAAACCTCTCTGTCTCCTTAATGAGCATCCTCTCTCCCCCACTGTCTGGCTAGCTCTGAGTACCAGCTTCCTGTGGACTCTGCTTCCCTTCAGCAAACTCCTCCCACCACAGACTCTATGTGACTACATTCAGCCTATGAGGGGGCAGAGTTTACTTTCAAAGCAGGGGAGATCTTCTAACTCCCCCATAGGTCTATTAAGGGGCAGGGAAGATCTTCAAATTCCCATTCCGTTTACACACACCAATGGCACATCCACATGGACAACCATGTAATAATCTTTCCTTTTGCAAACCAGAAGACAGTTGCAACAAGTCAGAAACCAAAGGGATGACCCTCTTAACAGTGTGAATATGGATAATATGGCTCAGGATGTTTATTAGAGTGACTATATCTACAGTCTGTCTGATAGAAAGATTGACCTAACTAACCATGGAAATCACCATAGCTGTTCAGTATGACTCTTTGTGACAGTACTGTCTGTGGGGTTTTCTTGGCAAACATACTAGACTGTTTTGCCATCTCTTTTTCCAATGGATTAAGGTAAAGAGAGGTTAAGTGACTTGCCCAGGGTCACACAGCTAATAAGTGTCTGATGCTGGCTTTGAACTCAGTCTTTCTGGCTCCAGGCCCAGCACTTTATCCACTGAGCTACCCAGCTGCCTCCATATAATAATAAGAAATATAGACTGATCAAAAAATAAAAACCGTAAGAATTCAAAGAAAATTGAACCTCTGACCCATCTATCTATGTATATTTATAGCAATCAGTGGCAGCAGACTGCTAAAGTAGGACACTAAAAAACATGAGAAGAGTTGATGGAAACTTTTTGGATTGGTAAGACATTTTGTAGTTCAGAAAGTTCTTTACCTGTGCTTAGCTAACATGCTGCCTGATTATTTGTTTTTTTGTTTGTCCAAAGTGATCTTGAAATTCAGACACCACCTTTCCCCCAAATTACCTGGCCAGTAGATTCTAAGACATGCTTGTCCAAAGACGCAAATCCTGTCAACATTCGAGCTTGTATGGCTCCTGATAGAGCTAAGAAGGGGAGGAAGCATGATATCACTAAACTCAGTTTCCAGCTGAAGATAAATGAAATGATCAGGGCCACACCAATATTGGAGAGGGAATTGACAATCATTCCAATCTGAGTTCCAGTAGCCTGAAAATCAAACACAACCGAAGGCAATGATTGTCATGATATAGGAAATACATTACATGTGTTCGAGAAATGCAAAGCATTGTTATCAACATGTATCAGCATGGTTATAACTCATTTTAAAATAAATCCAATAAATGAAATTCAATATATTTTTGGTTCTCCAGAATTAATTCCCTTAAAAATCAAACTCCTTTAGTAAATTTAAAATGTACTGCAAAACTTTCCCATTCCCTTACAAACACACAATGGAAATAGAAACAAAAGGAAATCCATGTGATCTAACCAGCAAGGGATTCTAGTAAGGTATAATGAAGAATTTCTGGATGGGGAAGGCTATGAGGCACTGAATGGGCCTCTAATGGAGGTTATGACATTTCTTTCTCTAGATTTCCTGAAAAGTTTTATCTATCTGGGATGTGGTTAAGCTGTGAAGGCAGGAGCATTGATTATATGACCTTTGTAAGTCTCCTCAATGGTTTGAATCCTTTGGTTCCTGAAATTACAAAAGTAAGAGTGGCATGAAAACTAAACCATTAAGAAAAATTCTTGGTTGGGGAGAGGAATAGAGTACACTTGCTTTTGTTTTCTGTGCTCAATATTATTTACCACACTCACAAGAACTCACAGCAGTCATATGATATACCCATGGGTCAGGAGAAAGCTTTCTCCCAACTTTTTCCTGGGAAATGAATACGAATAATAAAATGAGTAGGAGAAAGTATAAATTTGTGGTGGGAGCAGGGGTAGGGTGGAGTGGAGATGATTCCTTAGAAAATGCTGGCTTTGTACTTGAGTTAAGTGAGATAAGTCAAATTAAATAGTGCTGGGAATCTAGATGTCTAACTTTGAAAAATGTGCTGTTTCATCCAGCATGTCAGAGTAAGTCCCTTGAGTAAATCTGTATTTTGTCATGCTCAGTAACTACCAATTAGGATTGCTCATTCTTTGAGCTCAGTTCCCCTGACCTTGCTTTTACCCCGGGAGCCTGAGAGAGTAGAAAAGGCCTTCTACTTCCACAGAAATCACAATCCAAACAAGGGAACATATGACCTTGGAGAATTTGGAGTTTTGTTTGCCAAGATTGGGCTTAAAGCCCCACTAATCATAGACAAATTCTCCTCTCTTAAGCATGTCATATGAATTTCAAAAACTTGGAAAAGAGGTTGCAAAGTCTGGTGGAAAAAAAAAACAACCATTGGCCACAAGAATCTTTCAAAAGACTTGGGATGGTATTCATTCATTGCCAATCTTAGAACTGATGGAAAAAATGATTTTGGCACATCTCAGACCCTCAAGTAACTAAAGCATTGGAAAATGTGCAGATGTTTGAACAGATCCAGCACAGAATTCCCCCTGCAACTCTCCTAGCCCCTCCCTTCTACTTTCCTAGGACTTACCGCTTGAACTTGAGATGCATCTGTAGCAAGCCTTGTTGTCAGAGCTCCAGGGCTGTTCTTGGCATCATCAAACCAGCCAATGTCTTGCCCTAACATGGCATGGAAACCAAGTCTACGTAGCCTTTTGGTGAGCAGCTCTCCAGATTTGGCAAATGTATATCCCTAAAGCACATAGAATTTATTGACTGATTTTTAAAAAGGGAGAGTGATGAAATTTTTAATATAAAAAGTTTTTTTTAATTATTAACTAAAAGTTCATTACCTGCAGAAATTGAGTGAAAAAGGACAAAACTCCTAATCCTATGAAGAATATGCAGAGTCCATCAATCTGAGTCTTTTGTTCTTCTTTATCAAGAAGAGAGAAAGTCTTTGGGAAAATAACAGACAACAAAGAAATGTTTCATAAATAACATGCCTAATGAAATAAGTTCATAGATGGTTTAAAATGCATTCTGGATTAAAAGCATTTGGTTTTGCTTAAAAACAAAACACTGAAGTACAATGTTATAAATATGCTTATAAAGTTAATTTTATTTCTTTATGCAGCAAGAAGTAGAATCAAGTCAGCATGGCCTAGTCTAATAACTAAGGGGTGGGGAACCTGCAGCCTTGGAATCACATGTGGCCCTCTAGATCTTTAGGGAGGCTTTTTCACTGAATCCAAATTTGACTTAGAATCAAGGAGACTTCAAATCCTGTTTCTGATTCTTATTAGCACTTGTAAGCGTGAGTGAGGCCCTTAATCTCTTGCATCTCAGTTTCCTCATCACTAAAATGAAAGAGGTGAACTAGATGCTATCCAAGGTCCTTTTTCTAGAATCTATGATCAATTTTTATTTAATATTCATAAATACTTCAAGATCCATAAATATTTTAATTCTTGTTTAATGCTCATAAATACTTAATACTTAAGCTATTCTAACAGTGCTCAAAATACAATTAATTTATAATGTGTGTGTGTTTGTGTGTGTGTGTATTTAAATAATAGATGCAATGATAATGTTTTTATTTCCCCTCTGGACCTTGTCTCTTATTGAAACTTTATAGGTACCATATATACATTAAGCAATGTAATCATTTCCAATAGTAGCAGCAAATGTTTATCAATCTTAAACTTGTCTGTAACTAGAACAGGGTATCAATATTATGGTAAATCTATTTTTATAATTAATACTATACCCACTCTATCGTCAACCAATCTATCCCGATTATACTTCCTAAAACACAATTGTAATCACGTCTCCTCCCTCTCCCTCCTCACTCCACACACACCTACTCTAAAACTCCTATGGATTCTTCCTACCTATCAAATAAAATATAAGCTTCTTGGTCTGGCATTCACAGCCCTTCCCAGTCTGTATCAAATTTATCTTTCCAACTTTATCTTGCACCACTTACTTCCCTTCACATACATCATGTGCCCCAGACAAATCAGACTATTCATTATTCCCCAAACATACCTCACAATTTCCCACTTCAGTGCTTTTGTTTATTGCCTCTCCCTAGAATGCCTTTCACACCTAGCAAGATTCTAGCTATCCTCTTTAAGATCCAGCTCAGATTCTACTTCCTCTCTGAAACATTCTCCATGATTACACCAGGCAGAAGTGAACTGTCCCTGCTATGAGTGTGACATTGTATTGCCCAAATGTCTCCGATAACATATTTTGTAAAATTAGTTATTTGTGTAAATATTTTATTTTCCCTTCTTTCTTTGATGATAGAAAGCATACCTTACAGAGAGCATTTCCCCCCTTTACAGTATATAACAGTGATTTGCAGTGTAGGAACTTGTTGTTGTTTGTCCTTGGTTCTCAAAAAGGACCAATGACATCAGAAAGGTGATGTCTTGACTGGATTTAAGTAAGGTAGGGCTGTGCAAAGTCACCAGCCTCACTCTCTCCTCCAGAGTCATCTGGGTTCGGTGGCAAGATACAGATCAAAACAACTGGAGATGGCCCCAGATATCATGGGAGACCTTGACTTTTTTAAGCTAAGGTCTTTTCCAGGTCTCAGTTTGTCTGAGGCAACACCCTTTCAGTGATTAAGATTAGGTAAAAAATGAGGCAAAAGATGGCCTTTCTACTAAATAAAAAAATCATTCTGGGAGGGGAAGACCCTCAGCGTCTCTGGCCAGAACAGAAACAATTGCTATTTACCCTCACTCTGAGCCAACAAAACCCAAACAATGACCAACATAGGTTTGGATTGGGACCTGTTATTGGCTAATCAGTGAGATTTGGGCTTAAGGCATAGTCAAATAGCTCTATTTGAATCCCAAATGGGTTATCAAAGCCTGGTTTTTCCAGAGCTCTATTTCAAGAAATTTATATTCCTTTGAGCAGAAAATCCACCTCTAAGTGTATGATTCCTCATGGGGAGGGAGGGAAGTAGGAAAGAAGGAAGGAAGGGAGAAAAGAAGGAAGGAAGGAAGGAAGGAAGGAAAGAAGGAAGGAAGGAAGGAAGGAGAGAAGTATTGCCTAACTGGAACTGGCCAGTAATTTACACAGTGTGGGAACTGAAATATGCGTGGAACAAATTAATATTATGTTTATGTAAAATTGCGCATTTTGTTCCAAAATCAAATGCTCCTCTTCACAGTGGTATCTAGGAAGAGAACAGCACTATGGAGAGTGGTGTCTGGTCTCTGAACTGCAAGTTAGTGTCCAAACCCACACATTCCCTCATGCCTCTACATTGCTACTACAGTGTTCAATTCTTTCCTTTTGATGAATCCCTCAGAGTTTGTCTTCTGATTTATTTCCTTCCTTCTTTCCTTCCCTACCCCCAAAGCACCAATTTAAAGTACAATTAACTGGCAAATTACGTTGCTTATGACCTAAAAACCACCTCTACCTACCATACCAGCTTCAGCCCCTTTCCCCATCCCTGACCCTGGGCTTCTGATTGGTAGCAACCAATGCCAGACCAAATCCACTGTAGGTATAGCTCTTCTCTGGACCTACAACATTGCTGCTTCACCAGCCTATTTAAGCCATGCCTCCTTGGGCTAGTTCAGGGAACAATGATCAATCAACTCTTTCCTTTCTGGGAAGGAAGATTTAATCAATTACCCTATGACACCATTTGCCATTTTTGTGACTTCCCAGACCAAAACACCCCTTATAGGTCACCATTCTCCACTATATGTTATCTCCCCATTAAAATGTAAACTCCTTGTAGGCAGAGAGTGTCTTACTTTTTGTTACCTGACTCCCCAGTACTTAGCATAGTGTCTGGCACAAGCGATTTTTTAAAAAACATTTATTCTCAATGGGAAGTCTGTAGGTCATGACGTAGGCTAAGTCCTACCAACCCTAATTCATTCACCTTAGATTCCGGCTGTTTTCCAGAGTATAATGGAGTTTGTAAAGACTCATATGAGCTCAGCTTTAAGGGGGAATAATTTTAATGATGGATACGAACACAAATATCTTATGGAATAGGGAAAACTAAGACATACCACTGTTACACCAACATCCAAAGACCTGCCATCTTTGGTTTTTACTAAGACACATTGGCTTTCAACAAAATGGATTCCAATGTGTGGAAAAATCCCATTGACTTTTTTACCATAAAGGTAACTTTGAACGAATGAAAAAGTTTGAATTACAGGATTTTAAAAAAAGAAATACTTTCATTATTGAATAAGTATTGCCGCTAAAACCAGACTAACAAAATGCTACTGTGATCCACTTTAAATATAGATTAAAATTATTGCAATTAGCAATAGAGTAGAATGTTGAATTTGGATATAGATTCAAATCTTATCTGTGACACTTATTAACTTATGGCCCTACTCTAGTCACTTAATTTCTCTGAGCTCCAAGCTACTTTTTAAGATAGTTGGTCCTTAATTATAAATGGGTTGCAATCTACTTTGGCCAATGAGATCATAGATTCCAGAAATAAATCAGTTAATTAGCTTATCAATCATTTCTATGATAGATTTTAAGTACCTGAAAGCATTTTATTTCCTTAAATAATTTAAACCTCTCAAAATTTATTACAGTGTTAAAATAACTTAGCAAACCATTTGCTTTAGTAAAATATCCTTTGCCTGACCCTTCAGGTGTTTCCTAAAGGTCTATTCTTAACTCCTTTTTTGACCTATACTCTTTCCCTATATGCAGTTGCTTCATAGACCTAGATGACTAGCCCAGATTGCTTTTCTAAAATCCAGGTGCATCTTCAGCTCCCTATAAGAAACCTCTTCCAGGATGTCCCACTATCACCTCAAACTCCCACATCCAAAATCAAGTTTTATTTTCTTTTTTCATAAATATGCTTCTCCCAATTTAATTATTTCTATCTGTAGTGTTCACTCAATTACCCATGTTTGGAGTTTCAGGGTTGTCTTTGACTAATCTCTTTTCCCCAACTCATTTCTAACTAGTTACCAATTCCTGCCACCCAGCTCCTTTCCATTCCCACTGTCATTACCCTAGTATAGATTTCATCACTGTCTGTAAAAAACCATGGTAAAGAAGCCTTTTAACAGATCTTTAAAGCTCTGCTCTCTCCTGACTCCAATCTTCACTGTGAAGTGGTCAACAGTGATGGGAGAAGATTCTGTAGCTGCCTGGGATAGGGACGATTGCTCTTATGGGCTACAAAGCAGCAGCTGGGACATATCCGTGGCCCCTAGTTGCAGGAAGTAATGGGATAGGCCTGGCAAGTGGCTGCCACCACTGCTGCTGCTATTACTACTACTAATGAATAACAACCACTCATATTGTTGTAGTATTTTAGAGTTTCAAAGCACTTTATTTATACCATTTCATTTGGCCTTTATAACAACTATGTGAGGTTGGTGCTCTTATTAGCCCCATTTTATAGATGAGGAGACTGAGACTCTGATAAGTTAAGTAACTTGCTCAAGGTGATAGCTAATAAGTATGTTTGAGGCAGAACTTGAATTTTGCTCTCCCTGATGACAAGTCCAGTACTCTGGGAGCTTTGAAGAGTCAGAAAGAAATCATGAAGAACAATGTGTGAGTGGTGTTTTTGTTTTTTGGTTTTGTTTTTTTTTTTGGACAGGGGAAAGCAGGGCAATTGGGGTTAAGTGACTTGCCCAAGGTCACACAGCTAGCAAGTGTGTCAAGTTTCTGAGGCCATTTTTGAACTCAGGTCCCCCTGACTCCAGGGCCAGTGCTCTATTTACTATGCCACCTAGCCACCCTGTGAACGGTGTTTGTTAGGCCAAGAAGAAAGTACACAGGGACAGGACCTGGTGGGTGGGCATCTTGGATAGTGGTAATCCTGACTAGGATCTTGTATTATGTTTGTGTAAATGTGTTAAGTGGAAGCAGCCTGTGTGGACCTGTCCCTCCTGGTTGGGGATGCTGGGAGGACAGGAGTATGAATGGCAAATTGTCAGAGCGGGTATAAGCACCCATTTAGTCTTAGTGCTGTTTCCCCACTGTGCGAGTCAGCTGTTTATGGACTATGATGGCCAGCTATTTCAGACACTCAGTATTTGACTGGCACATTGAGTCCTAAATGAGTTTGTCTGGAGCTCAGTGTGCTCAGAGGACCCAGAGGAGAGGAGAGGGATTGTGGAGGACTGCAGAGTGCCTGTCTCCTTAACACAATCCATACTTTATAATGCTCTCAGAATAATTTTCCCTTTGCCTAGATCTGGTCACACCAGACCCTTGCTCCACAAATCTTCTGGCATTCTCTGTGGTTTACTTTGTTCAACTCAGACCTCTTTGCCTGACATTCAAGCATCTCAGTAATCTCATGCCAACTGCCCTCTTTACATTCTATGCTCTTGTCTTGATGTCCTGTCTATGCTCGTGTCTATGTCCTTTCCTGATGACATTCTGTCCCTCTCCTGATAGCTAACATTTATGTGGCACTTTTATATTGCAATATACTTAGCATTCTATCCTCACTACAACCCTGGGAAGTATATGCTATTGCAATCCCCCCATGACGAAACTGAGGCAGATAGAGGTTAAATGACTGGACCACGATCATATAGCTCAGGTCTTCCTGAGTACAGCACTCTAGTCACTTGAAATGGATTACAGTGCCCCCTACCTATCCCTGTCCCAGTTTCTTCTCAAAATGCCTTCTTCCCCACACATCTCCTACTCCCTCCAAATTTTTGCCAGTTCTTTAAAGAGACAGACTTTAAGCCACAAGTCATTAAGAGTTCAAGTCTAGCCTCCTACAGTAAAAGACTGTGTGGCCCTGGGCAAGTCAATACATCTCTCTCAGTGCTCTAGGCATCTCTCGAAGACAAAGGAATTGCAGAGACTGGCCCAACCTGCATCCATAAGTACAAGGAAATTTCTCATAGGGGAGGTTCTCTACACTAGTGAAATCAGAGGTCCAAGTCTTACTCCTGTCTTTAAAACCCAACTCAAATGATACCTCTTTCATGAAACCTTCCTCCTTAATGCTCACGGCATTTTGTTTTGCAACTCTTTAATTCTCTTATGTCATAATTGTATATCTCATTGTTCTAATAAACTATAAGCTCCCTGAAGCCAGAGTCTGTGTCTTAGTTATATTAGTATGGAGGTATATGGATATTTAAATCATGTACCTTTTAGCATAGTCCCTGAACAAATGGTCACAAATTCCAAATCAGTGGAGTCTAAGTAAAAAGTTTTACTTTTACTACTGATTAGTAAAATAAGAGAATTTAACACTTCTAAGGTCCCATGCCTTTCCCTGTGATAAATACACATGGACCGATCTCGGGATATATCACAGGGACTTTCTCCCATTTTGATGTAACATAATTCCACCGTTCAGTGAAACAAATGCTTTGGTTGGATCTTAAGAAATCCTCTTTTAGTCCCTTTGTGTGCCAATATCATTCAAATGTAGATACCACTTTCATCTGAGTTATGATCCAGCTATTAGAAGCCTAGAACTGTACAATATTAGAGTTGGGAGGGACCTCAGAGCTAATCTAGTCCCCCTGACTTATTTTACAGATGAAAAGCTCAATGATTTGCTGAAGGAAGGAAACACAGGTCATGACTGGCTGCTACTCAAGAAAGAAGACCCTGTTATTTCAGACAGAGAGACCCAGTGATTTCCCTTTATGTTCTCTCTGTGCCTATTAGCCTTACCCAGTTTCACAGGAGTGTATGGTGGAGAAGAGCCAAACTTGGCAAAATCCATTGTAATAACACTTGGTGAATACTCATCTAAAATCCACACTGACTGTCCACCTTATGATAATGTTTTCAAGTCCAAGAAAACGCCTTTTATGAAAACAAATACAGGCACCTCCTGTCACTAACAGTTTCCAACTCACCCTGTCTTTAATTGCTGAGCCCCTGGGCAGGCATCTCTGCTACAGAATAGTCACTTAGGTAGCTGGGATGTGGGACTGAAGATGCAACATCTGTTTTCAGGGAATTTGGGCCAATTTTCTAGTCAGCCAAATGAGATCCAGGGAAAGGGAGTCAGTCACTTGACAAATGATGCTTTACACTGAGCTAGGGTTTTATCCGGATTAAGAACCCATCTCTGCACAGCTCCCAAGGCTTGGCTGGGTTCTCAGACCACACTGCAGTATCAGTGCACCAAACACATCCTGCATACATCACTTAACTAGGATGAAAGTGGCTCACTTATAAATTGGCTATTTTCTGGATGGGAAAATTAGACCTCGAGTATGAAAACAACATGCAGTTCTTAAAATGTACATGCTAATTAGCCCTGTCAGGGACAACCAGAAACAATCATCTTTAGAAAAGAGGGAAGACAATAGAGGTTGCTGGAGCACCAGATTCTTGGCTGATGCAGCCTCACTGGACTGTTACCAATGAATAGACTTTGGGTGCTTTCTTCCTACCAGCTGGCTGTTTTCCCTGTTCCTGCTGCACCAAAGGAAAAATACCACAGTCTCAGACTGCATAAAAAGCTGCACCTTCACTCTGCTCTATTTGCTTGTTACACCAAAATCTGAGGTAGGGAATTCTGCTACCACCAGGCGGCAGTATGCTCAAGGAGACCAATGGCCACTTGCTCTTCCATGCAGATTCCCTAACCTTGGGCAAATGGCAGGGGAAATCATTGAATGCCGGTGATGGAAAGTCTTCCAGGGCAGTTAGATGGCACAGTGGATAGAGTGCCAATGCTGGAGTCAGGAAGACTCATTTTCCTGAGTTCAAATTTGGCCTCACTAGCTGTGTGAGCCTAGACAAGTCACTTAACCCTGTTTGTCCCATTTTCCTTATCTGTAAAAGGAGCTGGAGAAGGAAATGGCAAACCAGTCCAGTGTGTTTGTCAAGAAAACCCCAAATGGGGTCGCAAAGAGTCAGACATGATTGAAATGACTCAGCAACAAAAGTCCAACCCACTCCTTGTGTAGAGGAAAATAATGAGGCTCAAGAGGGACAAAGTAGTTTGCTCACAGTGATGCAATTAGGAAATGGCAGAATTGGGACTAGAATTCCCGATCCAGCGTGTAGGTTAGTTTTCAAAATCACAAGATTTGGAGTTAGATAATCAGGGTTCCTATTCAGATTATTCTGCTTATCATCATCACCATTACCACCATCACCACCATCATCTTCATCATCATCACCATCATCATCATCACCATCATTATCATCATCATCACCACCATCATCATCATTTTCACCATCACCACCACCACCATCATCATCTTCTTCTTCATCACCATCACCATCATCATCACCATCATCATCACCATCATCACCATCATCATTTTCACCATCCCCACCACCACCATCATCTTCTTCTTCATCATCACCATCATCATCACCATCACCATCATTATCATCACCATCATCATCATCATTTTCACCATCACCACCACCACCATCATCATCTTCTTCATCATCATCATCATCATCACCATCATCATCATCATCACCACCATCATCACCACCATCACCACCATCATCATCACCACCATCATCACCACCATCATCATCATCACCATCATCATCATCATTCAACCTTAGCTAAGCCACTTTACTCCCTTTGGATCTCTGTTTATTCATCTGTAAAATAAGAGGGTTGAACTAGATGAATTTGAAGTTTCCTTCCAGCTCTAATAGTAAGTTAGGATTCATCTCTTTTCATCATACTATATAGTGAGAACTTGGCTAATCAGAACCATCAAAAACTGGGTTTTGGCACAATGTAAATACCGGAAGTGGAGTCAAAAACTTGAGTTGAAGTCTCAGCTCTAAAACTTCTTATCTATGGAGAGACAAAAAAGCATAAAGTGTTGAACTTCAAGTTAGAAAGATCTAGGTTCTAATCCTACCTATGGTATTTACTGGTGGTGGGACTACAGGCAAGTAACTTCTCAGAATCTCAGTTTCCTCATCTATAAAACAGGTGAAATAATACTACATAGGCACAATAGTACCCATGTCACAGCATTATTACTATTTTCAGGTGAGCTAATCTGTGTCATAGGAGCACTTTTGACATTAATGATTCCATTCTGAATTTGTGATGAGAATATATGTATCGAGCCCATAGGGAATAAACATCTGTGTTGTACAAATATGGGGAAAATTATCTGCAAAATTTAAAGTGCTATTTTAATTTCAGCTGTCATTACTGTATTGCACGACTGGGTAAACAACAATGTCTCTGACTCCAAATTTTCTCATTTGTAAAATGGGAAGAATGTTGTTGCTGTTGTCATTCAATCATGTCTGATTCTTTGTGACCTCATTTGGGGTTTTGTTGGCAAAGATACTAGAGTGGTTTGCCATTTCCTTCCCCAGCTCATTTTATAAATGAGAAAACTGAGGCAGAGTTAAGTGACTTATTCAGGGTCACACAGTTGGTATCTGAAACCAGATGTGAACTCAGGTCTCCCTGACTCCAGGGGCCAGTACTCTTTCCACTGCACCATCTAATTGTCTGTAAAATGGGGAGAATAA
The DNA here is from genome assembly GCA_028627135.1 of Pseudochirops cupreus. Taxonomy (NCBI): domain Eukaryota; kingdom Metazoa; phylum Chordata; class Mammalia; order Diprotodontia; family Pseudocheiridae; genus Pseudochirops; species Pseudochirops cupreus. Next base: position 302,883,002 of record CM053582.1, on the reverse strand, counting down.
CATGCACTATTTATTTCTTGAGGTTGTTACAAGAAAAGTATTTTAAAAATTCTAAACCAATCATATAAATGTGAGCTATTATCATTATTTTGAAATGTGTTCTCTCCTTAAGAAAATGTCTTGGGGAGAATAAAGATTCAGACAAATCTCCTATCCCACCTGCAGCTGATTCTACATCTGGTGTTTTTTTACTTTAAAAAAAAACCTTTTTTATAGCTAAATGTCGATATAATTAGTTTCCTTTGCAATCCTACATACTTTATTTTATACATTTAAAAATATTCTTTTGAGAAGAGGCCCATAGGCTTCACCAGACTGCCAAAGAGGTCTATAACATAAAAAGCTGAAGGGTTGCCAAGATATCATTGTCCAAGACTTTGCAAAGATCCTGAAGCAACAGAGAAAGATCCAGTTATATTCCCTATACCATTCTTCCTAAGATGGAAAAGGAGACAGACTCAGTCGACCAGAGAATCAAATTAAAGCCTCTTTTTCCTAAAGATTCCAAATATGCTTTTCTGCTAGTTGTAAATAATGCTTTCCAGTGTATGAACAAGTGACCAATGCAGTGGGAAGACTAAATTCTTTTTTTTTTTTTGCCTTTTTTTTGGAGGGCAATTGGGGTTAAGTGACTTGTCCAAGGTCACACGGCTGGGTTTTGTGTTAAGTGTCTGAGGTCAGATTTGAACTCAGGTCCTCCTGACTCCAGGGCTGGTGCTCTATTCACTGCACCACCTAGCCACCCCTAAATTCTTTAAAAGATGAGGTTGTATGCCCCCCAAAGAAAGAAAAGAAAGAGGGATAGGATTTACATGTGCACAAATACTTATGATAGCTTTTCTTGAGGTAGCCAACAATTGCAAAGTAAGGACATATCCTCCTTTTTGGGGAATAGAAATGGCTGAACAAACATATGACTGTGCTTTAAGAAAAGGCGGACAATTTCAGAAGCAACTTCTGTGAAGGTTTCTATGAACTAAGGCAAAGCAAGGTGAAGAGAGAAAAATTTATACGATGATAACAGTATTACCGAGAAAAACTTTGCAAGACCATAATAGGCTGATCAACACAATGATAAACCATGAAGCCAAACATGCCACCCACCTTCTGACAAGTGATGATCTCAAAATGCATGTCTAATGTGGACATTTGTAGCTATACAGAGATTTGTTTTTCCTTTTTTTCTTTTTTTTTAAAATCTGGTCAGTGAGGTAAAGGGGTGTTTAGGGAGGGACAGAGATAGATTAATAAAAGTGTTAAAGTAATAAAAACCAAGACTAACATTTGATGACTGAATTAGCAGAGTGTGCAAATATCCAATATAACCTATCTTCCTTCTTTTAACTGTGTTGCCCTTACTTCATTGGTAATTCTAGCAGAGAGGGCAATGAAAAAAGTTTGATGGAAGAAAAGGTGGAAACAATTGGCTAAATGAAAAGTTGGAATTATTTTTGTATTTTTGTATGGCATTTGCCCAGGATCTCTCTGTTCTAGCCCTCATTACTACTCTTCCCCCTTTATCACCTGCATGTATTCAGGTTAGACCTTAGTGTTAGGGGCAGGCACAAAAATTATTCAAAATTTGAATATCAAGTTATATTTTGCACTTCTACCATTCTACAAGGAAGGAAATTGCCTCCATTGGATACTAATGACATTGTACTCTCTAGACTGTCTGCCCTATTTTCTGGTCTGATTGCTTTGTAGGCAAATTGTCTTTTGCCACTATTTAAATTACTTTCCTGATATCTTTTATACAGACCTTTTGATTGTATGAATGTAATGCAAGCCCAAATGAGAGAGCTGTACTTTGCCTTTATATGTTCTCAGAGAGGAAAAATATTCTCCTTGTTGAGAAAAAAAAATTACAACTCACAACCAGCAAGAAACAAGAAGGCATAGCTAGCAATTTCCTGAGGCTCTTTTTTGCATGTAGATGAAGAGTGCTTCTAATGATATAGAAACAAAGAGACTAGAGGGCAATATATAAATGCATAACCTCTTACCCCAATAATCTGGCTGAATAAAAGAGCATAAAGGGGATTGACTGCACCATTCAGAGCTGCTCCAATGGAACCCGCTAGCATATAAGGCCATTCTGGAGCGTTGTACTTCAAAATCCTCGTAACTGGTGCAGGTTCAACTTTTTCTTCGGAAGGATGAACCTTAAGGTAGAAAAAGGTTATAGTCATTATTAAATCAGGTGGCTACTTGCAAATGTAATATATTATATACACTTTGGAGTTACTGCTGGCTAAGACTAAGACTGAGCAGAAATTATGACTAAGTTTATTAAACATGATTCTGCTTATACTTCTTTTTTAAAAAAATAATGTTTTATTTTTCCAATTACTTGTAAAGACAATTTTTAACATTCCTTAAAAAAAAACTTTTGAGTTCCAAATTTTCTCTCTTCCTCCACATAATAATAATCAATTTGACATGTTATATATGTACAATCATGTAAAACATATTTCCATATTAGTTATGTTGTGAAAGAAAAAAAGACCAAAAGGAAAAAGCCATGAAAAAGTAAAGAAAATGAAAATAGTATGCTTCTATCTGCATTCAGATTATATCAGTTCTTTCTCTGAATATGGATATCATTTTTTATCATGAGTCTTTTCAGACTGTCTTGGATCATTTTATTGCTGAGAATAGCTAAGTCATTCATAGTTGATTATCACACAATGTTTCTGTTACTGTGTATAATATTCTCGTGGTTCTACTCACTTCATTTTGCATCAGTTAAGGTAAGTCTTTCCAGGTTTTTCTGAAATCTGCCTAGAGGTCATTTCTTACAGCACAATGGAATCCCATTGCTTTCATATACCACAATTTGTTCAATCATTCCCCACTTGATGGGCATTCTTTCAATCTCCAATTTTTGCCGCCACAAAAAGAGCTGTTATAAATATTTTTGTTCATGTAGGTCCTTTTCCCTTTTTAAAATTTCTTTGGGATACAGACCTTGTAGTGCTATTGCTGGGTCAAAAGGTATACACAGTTTGATTGTGTTCCAAATTGCTCTCTGGAATGGTTGTATCAGTTCACAACTTCATGAACAATGCCTTAGTGTCCCAATTTTCCCACATCCTCTCCAATATTTATTATTTTCTTTTTCTATCACATTATCCAATCTGATATTTATGAAGTGGTGCCTCAGAGTTGTTTTAATTTGCATTACTCTAATCAATAGTAATTTAGAGCATTTTTTCATATGACTATAGATGGTTTTGATTTCTTCATCTGAAAACTACCTGTTCATATTCTTTGACCATTTATCAATTAGAGAATGACTTGTATTCTTATAAATTTGACTCAGTTCTCTATATATTTGAGAAATGAGTATGCATATATTTCTAATGGAAAGATTAATACTCAGCTATATATTTTAAGGAAAAAATGTTTTCATTTAACTCATAATTCCCAAAATTAAATGATAGTATGTTTGAATGTCCACATCTCATATTTCTTAACTAAGTCTAGGGTTTAGCCATTGCTTTAATATACTTATGCCTTTCATCAGATATTGGATATCAGAGTTATAAATTATTCCTTCATAATAAAATCAGTATCTATAAAACCCCAGTTTGATCACTGTTGAATCATGACTTTACTAATTGTTATTCCTGGAAAACTGAGGGCGGGAATAAGCATTTATAGAGCACTTATTATGTCCCAGGCACTGTGCTAAGCACTTTACAAATATTATCTCAATACCCACTGGATCTTTCACCAGTTACATGTAACATAAAAATGGAGATAGCATGTTGATTTAATAGGAATTAATACATTTATTAAATTAATTTAATAAAAATTAAATAAATTCAATGAAATATTTTAAAACACATTATCTTTTGTCTATACTAAATGAACTATAAACAATCAATCAGTATTCTTTCTTTCACAAACAATAACTATTCAGTGAATTCTATTTCATAAATGTAATGCCAGATTTGAACAGGGAAGAATTTTCAAATAATTTTATACATAACCCTCTAATTTAGTAAGTGAAAAACAAAATAGAAATAAAAAAACTAGTTCACTTAATTAGACCCACAGTTTAAGTGTAATAAAGGAAGACAATTTAGGCTAAAGGTATCATTATTATTGCATCCATTCATGTTATCTCACTTTTTAATATTTTCTTATAATTATTTTAATATAATTGGTTTCCTTTGCAATCCTATGTATTTTATTTCATGAGTTTAAAAACATTATTCAAAGAAAGGGTCCATAAGCTTCACTAAACTGCCAAATGACTCCATGGTACACACATAAAAGATTGACTACCTTCCCTCATCACTAGCAAGAACAGCTAAATCCACAGGTAATCCAAAAACTATTTTAGCAAATTGCTCTTACTCATAGCTGGAGATATTAGAAAGAATCAATGTAAATGATTTTGTATAATATCCTTTTTAGCACCTAGAAATGGTGTGTAAAAGTCTTCATCAAGTAAATATATGAGCTAGTGAGTTTGTCAGGCAACAAGAATGAAAGAAAAGAGATGGACAGCTAATATTATCAATTTGTAACCTTGAGATAGTAAAGAAACAGAGAAAGATATCCAGTATGTAGGGTGCTGTTTTTATAGAGGACTTCCAGAAAGAGATGGAGGAGTATAATACCCAATGAGAACGTAAGGCAGGGTCATGATCAGCACTGCTGGAGGGAGTGCCAAAGAGAACACAGTCATCAAAATGTCATATCATTTTCCCCTCCCTCTTTCACCCCCTTTGATGGAAGTACAACTGAAAAGGAAATTAGCCTAAAACATGAATTAAAGGCGGAAGAAAAACAAAGAACTGGTTGTTAATTTTTAAAATAGTAGAAAGCTAGCCTTGCCCCTCCATTTTAGAAATTTTATTGAATTTCATTTGAGATACACAAGAGAACACTGAAGAAAATGAAATGAAACAAGTACATTTTAAGGAATGACACAAAGGAAGTTCATTCTGATCTCTGGACTCATAGCCTGAAATGACAGGAAGAGGGGAAAAAAGTCACCCACAGACTGATTAATCAGTCTGATTAAATCTAATTTTTCCCCATTTATCTTTATCTATTTTTTAGGATCAGGTGAAAATATAGCTCTTTTTCCTAGTCTCCATGCTAAGCCCCATGGACTAGATTCTACACAAGTTGTTACTTGTTCCAGCCCACAAAGGTCTTTTGCTTTATCTACCTATGATCAATATTTCTCAGTATCTGGGGATAATAATACACTTGTAATTTCCTGGATTGCTTTCTTAGTCCTCAACTCCATCATCAATCTTTCCTTTTCTATAAACAAATCTGCATGGTAACTATCAGTTCAATGCTTCTTTATTGGTTTCTATTATTGGTTGTATTCTGCCCATGGAAGGCCTTTTAATTCTATTCTGAGTCTTTTCATAGAGTCTTTTCAGAAGTCTGCCGTTTTTGACAATTCCAAAGGTATATATACCCATTGTCAACCTTTACTCTTGCTCAGCACAGCGATGCCTGGTCTTCCAAAAACATTTCTGTAAGTTTTTAACATTCATTACTCTTTCCAATAGTTTCTATCAATCTTCTTTCTCATTTTGAAAGAGGAAGTGTCAAACCTTCCATAGATCTCTGTTTTGTTTTTTGTTTGTTTGTTTGTTTTAATTTTCAGTTAGGATACTTTCCAAATTTGTTATTTATGTATGAACTATTTTATAGTTCCATTTTATATGATCAGACTGGTATTGCATAAGCATTAACTGCAATTAAGTTGCTCTTCTCATTGAGCGTTGAGTTTAAGATGCTAATAAGGCTCTTGACATGTAGTTTCAGATTTCTCCTTGACAGTTCTGTGTGTGGTTTGTAGTGCCAAGCAGAGACCAAGGCATATGTAAGGATTGCCTGCATTCATTGGTTCAGTTTGATATCTTTTCAAACTCAAAAGTCTTTAGTATCTGCTTTTTCTTGGCATTCATTAAGAATTTTACTCTTATCAAGTCAAAATGACATTCTGATATCATTGCAGAAAGATTCCATGAAAGAAGCACTTAATATGTGTGTTTTTAAATTTTCTTACGGCTCTATATAAATTTTATCCATGTACATCAAGTTTTTAGTAAAAATGTTTTGGTATTAGTCCCTTTTTAAACTTTGAAGCCACTCTCAATTCCATTTAGGAGCAACTAGGTGGACTATAAAGGGTTTAAAATGTCTTTCTGTACAATGTCATGTTTCTGTCAATTGTTCTTGACATTATTGTGCTGGTGGCATATATCAAATAGAGAAAACCATTGCATGTGGACAATATATATTCTAGATTTCTAATTATGCTTGGGTCTATTATATATGTATATATATACACATATATACATATATATGCATACATTTGTGATAATCAATAAAAATAATATAAATCTTATAGTGCTTTTGAGTGGATTGATCAGTAATCACCTCATTATTAATAAATTGTTCTTTAAGCCCCTAGCACTTTCTAGCACATCCTTTTTTTGTTCTTCAACCTATATGTTGTTTTTCTTTTAAGGATTTATAGGCTTTTTAATACCTCATTGCTTGAATAAAGTACAAAAGATATAATTGGTGAATGATGTTCTCATCTTTTACTACTAGACATGTTTCTTATTTTTTAATAGAATATGTGTGATAACTTCTGTTAAGAAAAGAAGAACCAGGTTTGTACCTGAGAGTAAGCTTGTAAAGTTCTTTCTAGTAATTCATGTATCACTGTGAAATGTGCAAGCGGCTAATTATGGATCTTCTCCAAACTCAATATTTTCTAGTTTTATAGAGAATCACATCCTTTTATATATCTGGTCATTATATTAATGGTACACAAACTTTCTGTTTTATGTTTGACCCAATTTGTGTTTTTGTTGTGTTGGATTTCTTGTGACCATCTAGATTCTCTCTCCTTGTCTCCCATTGACCACATCATCTGAAAGGACTAGTAAGAGAAAATACATCCAGCTGGGAGCAGAGAGAGAAATACCAAGGTCAACTATGAACAAACATGAATACAGATGGATACAGGAGGATACCCACTAGAGGAAAGAAACAATTTCAGGGAGTGTGACCTCTCTGTGGTGGAGAGAATGCTGTCTATGAACTTTAGAAAGTCTCAGAGCCCAGCAGAGAGCTAACCCTAAGGAAAACTTGATGAACGTTTAACAAAGGGAGAAAAGGACTCTCACTGCTTTGCAAAGTACCTTCTTCATACATATATTCCCTACCTTTGTGCCTCAATATCTTTATATTCAAGTTTGAACCCACTCTCCCTAGGGACTTCGTACATGCAAGAGAAAAGTACATCTCAGCTTTAAGCAGAATGTTGTGTATCAATTGTTTTTACTATACCTATACTTTACCAATTATATTTACTATATCTACTTAATAGATTTTTTGTTAAAAGTCAATTGAGGGCATTAATTGATTATTCATAGGGATCACACTGGTGGGGGCCTCCTAAAAGACTTGGCCCCTCAGAGTTACCCTGAGAACATTGAGAGAATCATAACAACCACCTTCTTAGGGTGAGGCTTGGCCTACCAATTTAAGTACAAGTTGATAAGGTGTCTCCAGAGAGATGCTATACTTTCTTTCAAATATTATGAGAGAATGTGTTCCTCCATATACATTCATGAGAATTCATGATGGCTATAGAAATCTCCAGCTTTTCTGAATTAGTCTGGTTTGGTCCAGTTGACCTACTAGTTGGATTTATGCTATCAAATCCTGGCGGAGCGTTTCAAAATTCCGTCTAAGTATTCCCATTTCCTCTGCACTGTAATTTGAGATGTTGATATTATTTCTGTTGCCTATTTCATTATTAGATAGAACTTCTGGAGATTATGTTAAGTAGAGATTTTTAATGAACTGAGATTCTTCAACTTTCTTCTGATTCTAATGGCAACTCAATTTTAGCTCTTATTTCATCTAACCTAGATTTAGGGAAGAAGTTATTTCTTGCAATTGCTCTAATTTGTCTTTAATATATTGCTGTGACTTGAAGCTGTCATATTTTTACAAAAACAAACTAACTTATAACACATAAGATCTGTTTCTAATTTTTTCAACACAATACTAGAGAATAGGGCCAACTAGGTGGTGCAGTGGATAGAGCATGGGGCTTAGAAGCAAGAAGACTCATCTTCATGAGTTCAAATCTGGCCTCAGACACTTATAAACTGTGTGACCGGGGGCAACTCGCTTAACCTTATTTGCCTCAGTTTCCTCATTTGTAAAATGAGTTGAAGAAGGAAATGGCAAACCACTCTACTCTCTCTGCCAAGAAAACCCCAAATGTGGTTGTGAAGAGTTGGACACTACTGAAACAAGGGAACTGGAGAATAATTAAAGCATTTGTGTCTCCAGTCCATTTACATGCACTTATGGTTTGCTTGCTTCAAAGACCAATGATATCCACACTGAAACATTTCCAATAGATGGAATATTGGTATTTCTGATTTGTTCTGATGGGTCTTGTCTTTTTGCAGTACCATAACACAATAGGGAGTCACTCGTTCTGCTCTATTCCATGTTAAGCTGATCATTAGGACAGTTTCAAACAGAATCAGCCAGTAACTTTATCCCCCACTCCCACTGCACCCCACTTTATGGGCTATTCCTTTGACTTTTAGTAACAGTTGTATCACACTGATTGGTATCATCAGAGACCAATTCATCAACTTTTCAGACTTCACAACTACTGTAGATGTCTCCATTGTACATTATTGTAACTGGTTTTATTCTGCTTTGCCATCTGCTATCTCCCTCTTGTCCTCCCCCGTAACTATAATATAGAACTGAAGTGTTTTTACTACTGTTTTACACAATGTTTATATTCTATGTTCCCATTTAAGAATGTAGATGAATGGAAACACCTTAAATTTCTACCTTTCTTAAAAAAAACAACGAAGCATCTAAAATAACCAAAGTCAGTTTCCTTTTACTAATATGACTAATAATTATTTTTTCCATTTGGTATCAGTGGCCTTCAGTAGAATAAAAAGATATCTATCTCCATAGTTGACAGTCAGGTGGTCCTGACTGTATTTGTTTTTCAGGAACAAATTCTCATTTCATTTTAAAGATCCCAATAATTCTAAATACATATGGATAAGGACCTCATTTGCCATGGACAAATATAATGCATTATTTTTAGTATCAAAAGGTACCATCATCTTCCCAAACACCCAGATTCACAATCTAAGTGTCATTCTCTACTTTTCAGTCTCTCATCCCACATATCCAATTAGTTACCAAGTCCTCTTCTTTCTACCTTTACAACTTCTCTCATAAACACCTCTTCTCCAATACCATCACCATCTCATTTCTGTATTAATCCAATTGTCTGCTAGTTGGTCCCCTTGCTTCAAGTCACTCCTCCACTCCATTCCATCTATTAAACTGATCTTACTAAAGTACAGATATGACCCTGGGTCTTGATTATACCTTGAGGCTCTGTGAAATCTACAGACTTCAAAAATAAAGAATTTTTTTTTCTTTTTTGAATGGGTCAACTGCTTTAAAAGTTAATTGGAAAAACCATTAAAAACGCAAAAATTGGAACTAGATTTTCTTTAAAATTTGTGTTTTGACTTTGTTCAGAAGTTAATATCTTTCTCTTCCCAATAAGTCTTTGAATAAGACTCGGTAAAATGCAGTCATTCAATGATTGCCAATGGGAGTGCCATAATGGCCACAGAAGAATCCAGGACTGAAAGATGTATAATATCTAGAATGAGTAATTTATATGATTCTCATAAATACTTTCTCTCACAATGACTCATCCTCTTTTTTACAAGAAAATCAAGATCTATAATCATATTCAAACCTTCCTAGAAGTTGAATAATCCTCTATTTGTAAGATGACTCTGCATTAAGACAAAAGAGGACCTTTATGCTCCTTCCCACTCCATCTTTTGTTTGTAAACCACACCGTAATTCACTCCAAACTTCATAATGGGTCACAAATGTTCACAATTACTCAAGGCAGATTCTAAATTCCTGCAACCAAAATGGAATCTGAGATTTTGTTCTAAAAAAAAACGAAACCTAAATGGATGGTTATATTACTAAATACAAAGTCATTAATTCTGTTGGTACTTAAAATCATAATATTTTATTTTTCCTTTTCTACTTTGCCTTTATAAAACATCATAGAAAATCTTTGCTCTCATGCTTACTTAAGCTTAAGTAAGTTTAAACAATGTCCATAAAGTCCAGTATTTGCTGTATTAAAAAGAGGGACACATGTATATGTGTAGATTCTTTTCTTGTATCTTTAGTCTTTTGTGCCATGACTTTTGTGCTTTATCATTTATTTTAAGTTTCTCCAAAAACCTGGAAAATTGTGTGTGTTTAAAGAAAGAGTTCCATGAAACAGAATCTAAATTGCAAAGTTGAGGGGGTCTTAGAAGGCACTGCAACCAATCCCTTATTTTACAGATTAGGAAACAGAGCACCAGAGAGATTTGCCCAGGGTCACAGGGCTACTAAGGGTTCGAACTCAAGGTCTTCCTGAATCCAGAACATGTCCTCTCTACTACAGTGTTCTGTAAGTGATGTTAATTCAGATCCCATTCATTTAGAATGTGTTTTCGTTTGGACAGGGTTTAGGTTCAAGTTTACCTTTGTTTAACAAAGCCTTTCTTCATAATTATGTGAATTATGTGGATAAGTAGTGCAGATGTTTGCAAACGTGACAATAGGGAGATATTTAAAACCATAAGAGAAGAGGATGTTTTCCAGCATTCTCAAGTATTTTAGAAGTACGATTACATATAAGTAATTAATTTACTAATTATAAATAATCCTTATTGATTCATTAAAGTCCCCTACAAACCTCTATTACACAATGCTTTACTTATCTAATTTTCATTACTGTGAAGTACTTTAAAACAGTAAAAATTCTGACATATTACTACGTAAGCATAACTTATCCCCAATTAGTCTGAATTAGAGCATTTGTAGAAACCCCCAATAAATCCATATGCTTAGTTTTAAATGACATCTGAATGATGTGGATTATATTTTTCCTCAATTTCCCCCAAGCATATTTTTGTCTGACCTTGTGGTCTTCTTCATAAACAGATATATTGTCTAAAGAAGGTAACGGGGGCTGCTGCATCAGGCTGGAAAGCTGAGACTTGGAACGCTGGCGCAGGGAAGCTCTGAAATAGAAAGATGAAAGAGATTTAAGTGTTCCTGACAGGTTGGAATGAACTCCCCTTCTACTTAGGTTTACATCACAAGCATGAATTGTAAAAAAATATTTAATTAACAAAAATTTTTAATCCAGCATTAGTAACAAAGGGCTTCCTGGAAAGATTTGTGATAAAGCTAGCCATTACGTGATCACCCCAGGATGTAGGCATTCACCTGAACAGCCAGAGAGGGAGAAGTGACCTGCTAGTTAATTGCTAAAAGAAGAATCAGAGAATCATAAAAGGTTAATGCTGGAAGGGACCTTGGCCTGCTACTCTCTTTTTTTTTGAAGATGGAGGCCAGAGAATGAAGCTACTGCTTAAATGTAACACAGCCTTTGTGATCAGAGGCTCAAATGAATACAACCAATACGTTCCCACTTCTCTCCACCACGACAAAGCTATTCTTGTCTCCCACGAACACCTCCCTTCAGCCCACATGCTGTCCTGTCATGACTTCTTATACTTATGCTGAATTTAGATGCCCAAGACCTGGAAATCAATGTGTCAACTTGGGAAAATTCCCCATACCTTCAGTTTCCTCATCTATAAAATGGGGCTAACAATACGTAAACCACTTACTCCAAATGATTATTATTAGGGAAGTGCTTTGTGAGCCTTGAATTTGGGTGTTTTTTTTCAATTGTTAATGTTATTGTCATTCATTGTAACCTAGTGCTCTAATCTGCTTTAGGGTCTCAAATGACAGAGACAGTCTCACCATCTTTGGATCTGAACTGATGGGTTTATAAACAGCATACATACAGCAGGTAGAATACTTGTACACACACACTCTCAGATACTAGGAGACATGATATCCTCAGTGTTCTTCATAGGATTCTAGATTCAGAGCTGGAAGGGATCCTCTAGGTCATTTATTTCAACCTCCAAAAATGAAACCCAGAGGGTTTATCTGAATAGCCCAAGGTCCTCTAACAGATTTAAGGGAAGAGTCTGGTTTCGAAGTCACATGTTCTGACTCAATCCAGCTTACTTTCCACTTATTATACCTTCAGACAGAATTTAAGAAGTGAAACTTTATATTTTATCTCAACCCAGGAAATCAACTCCCACCAGAACAGAGGGCTGAATCAGAATGGGCCTAGGTGCTTGGAGCAATACTCAAGAGGACAAAAGGAGACAGGGTTTGTATTTTTCCTTTTGTTTTTATCTATCTATCTGTCTGTCTGTCTGTCTGTCTGTGTATCTGTCTATCTAATCTATTTATTTATTTATTTATTCATTACAAATCTAGGGTAAGCAGACCTCAAGCGTTTTTAAGTGTACCTGTCATTTATAGATCATTTATAGATCAATTAGAGACCACAGAGGTAGTAAATGTACTTCGGTGCCAGTGGTTGCATCTATGGATTAACTTATCAGTCATTCTAGATATTTTTTTGCATACAATTCTTCTCTTCCCTCAAGGGAAAAGGGCAAGGTCCAACCAGATTGCATCACCTGATTTTCTCTGTATAAACATGTTTAAGGGTGTGGTACAGGGTGGTATCCCAGGGCAACATAGTACAGGCTCTACATACCACACCAAGCACTAGGGATCACTCTGTGTATTGAATACTTTAGTAAAACTTAACCAAAGATCTTATCTTTTCATGCACGGTTACCCAGCTATAGGACCAACCCAAAAGTAGATGGGATCAAAGAGGGCACACAAAGTTAGTCCAGCCCACGGATATTCTTCCCTATTGATCTATCATGATGCCATGCTCCCCATCCTACCTATCCTTATATTCCCTAGCATTGAGACCCCTCTTTAGATTAGATAACATAGGTGGAGTCATTTTCTCCAGATTGCGGAAGTGGCATACAAGGCAGGTAAGTTTCAGCCTGGGGAAGGTAGAAGATATGCCAGGAGGTAGTTGTGGCAGCAGTAGAGGAAGCTAGACTAGAAACAGAAAGACCAATTAAGAGGCTGTTGCAATGAAGCAGGTAAGAAGTCATAGGGTCTGAACTAAGGACAGAGGCTATGTGAGTAGACAGGAGAGGATGAACATGAAAGTGTGGTCAAAGATAGAATTGACAATGTCCCTCTTCTTAGAAATGTGTAATGGCTCCCTATCATGTCTCATGCCAGATATAATTGTGAGCTTCTTAAATGTATCAATGAGTGCCTTACTTGTTTGTGGAACACTAATTTCAGATGACATGATAGAATTCATGTACTCAACATTTTACTAGGGAGGGACTGAAATACTGCAGAAATGAGGCCAATCTTTTAGCACAATTTTTTTCATAAGAGACAGGGTGATACAATGGAAAGAGAACTGGCTCTTGACTCAGAGGTTCTGGGTACAAACTCTGTCTTTGACATTATTATGTGATGTTAGGAAAGTCTCTTCACCTCCTTAGAGCCTCAGTGTCTTCATCTTTATTGTGTTTTTTTTTTGTTGTTTTGCTTTTTTGGAAGGGCAGTTGGGGTTAAGTGACTTGCCCAAGGTCACACCAGTGTCTTCATCTTTAAAATGAAAAGTTTGGACAAGACAAACCCTAAGAGTCTCTTCTAGCTACCAGTTTAGGCCTCCTCACTCATTCCAGTTAATTTTTTCTAACAAAGAGTAAGGGTTCCTTCCCTGTGTTCACATCTCTCTGTGGTCCTTGAAAAGGTTATTGTTTTAGAACTCCTCAAATAGAAAAGGCATATTCTAGAATATAATTAATTAATATAAATGGTAAACATTAAGCAGATAATTTGAATGTTTCATGTGACTCATCTGAAACACTCAAACTAGTACCTAAAAGTTTAAGAAAAAACCCACTTTCTCATTTCTATCATCCTAGATCACTCTGGTCCTAGACCACTCCTGTGATTTCCTTGTCTAAATGCCTCACCTGGGAGTGAAAACAGGACCCAGATTATTTTCTTTGTTAGGAAAGACAGGCTGTTATCTTCATCGTTTATGATTTGTAATTTCCATTGAGAAGCAATGTGGCTTAGAGTGTAGGGAGCCAGACTCAGAGTTGGGAAAACCTGGCTTCTAAATTTGTCTCTGGAACCTAATGACTGTGACCCTGACAAGCCCACTGGCACTCAGTGCCCCAGGTGACTCTTTATTAAGGAGATCAGATGCACAAGAAATGCTGATCTGCACTTTTAGGGGGGTCTCCTCACTAATGACGTGAAAGAGCAACAATTTTTTAAAAATTCCATTTAGGACTATTCCATTGGAATCAAGAACATATGTATATAACAGTAGGATCACTGGTTGTTGTTCAGTCATATCCAACTCTTCATGACCCCATTTGAGGTTTTCTTGGTAAAAATACTGGAGTGGTTTGCCATTTCCTTCTCCAGTTCATTTTACAGATGAAGAAACTGAAGGAAACAGGGTTAAGTGATTTGCCCAGGGTCACCCAGCCATTAAGTGTCTGAGGCTGGACTTGAACTCAAATCTTCCTGGATCCAGGTCTGGCACTCTATCCACTCCACCTACCTAGGACATAAGGTCAAAAGACCTGACTCTGAGCACAATACTTGCCTTGAGTTTCAGTTTCTACATCTGAAAACATGGAGCCAAGAATATTTGCCCTGTTTAAATGAGAACATTTTATAACATCACAAAAATGCTATTCAAATATGAGTTCTCCAGAAAGCAGTATTTCAGTGTCTCCCTAGTAGAATGTTGACTACACGAATTCTATCATGTCATCTGAAATTAGTGTTCCACAAACAAGTAAGGCACTCATTGATACGTTTAAGAAGCTCACAATTATATCTGGCATGAGACATGATAGGCAGCCATTACAAACTTCTAAGAAGAGGGACATTGTCAATTCTGTCTTTGACCACACTTTCATGTTCATCCTCTCCTGTCTACTCACATAGCCTCTGTCCTTAGTTCAGACCCCATGACTTCTTACATGCTCCATTGCTACAGCCTCTTAATTGATGATCAAGGAATGACTGAAAATTATAACTTATTATTATAATGAAAAATTATTGTACCATAAGAAAGGATGCATATGAAGGAGAATGATGATGGGTTGCACAGGCCCCTGCCCTAAAATCGTGTCTCTGGAAGCCTCCCAATTTCTCAGTAGGCTCCTGTCCTATGAGAAAAGTTTCTCTTGTTGCAGAACACATTTTCTTATCAGAATAGACAGAAGGGTACCTGGCCCAAGGATTTTTGTTCCTGGTTTGCCCAAGGACTCTTACTCCTGCCAGATCCCCAAGGACCACACCTCTGACAACTCCCTCAATGTCTGGTACACTCCCTATACTTTCCCATGCATAGCTCCCAAAGACACCTAAACCCTTAGATTACCTAATTAGTATTCCTGGCATTCCTTTCCCATGCCCCTTTTCCATATAAACCCCAGCACCATCCTCAGTGGACCGTCGTCCAATTTTGTGAAAGAATTACAAAGGCTTGAACGTATGAATTCATTCCAAGCAACCCTGCCTTGGCATTCTCAAGGTCCCAGCATCCCAAAACCTCATCATAAAGAAACGCAAGAAGACTTAAATGAAATGGTGCAGAGTGAAGAAAGCAGAATTAGAACAACAATGCCCAGGGTGTTCTCCAAGTCTTAGCGAAGTTTGAAACCATTGAAAATATTAAAACTTTAAACTGCACTAAAAATTTTGGAATACCATATACACAGTAACTATAATTATGTGATCTTTAAAAGTGTCAATTATCTGAAAAATACACAAATAAAGAGTAACTAGAAGAGGATCTAGAAGTAAGGATTTTTTTGTTATTGTATTAAAGTTAATGAACATAGTTAAAAACAAGTTGTAAGTCATTTGTAACATAGCTTATATATAAAATTTCATTTTGTTTGAATGATTTTGTTGATCGTTGCTAAGTTTAAGATAAAATATGTCATCATTTTCAAAACTTTGACATATATGACAGAAAACTGCAAAGCATAATATAATAGTTTTGACACTCAATATTTTTTATGACTTTCTTCAGAGTCCTTCAAGTTAAATGAATGTTTTGTGGGAAGGTGACTTTTTTCTAAAAAGATATATCTTCAAAATGAAAGAAAAAAAGAAAATCTTGCTACAAAGAAAAGCAACCATATTGAGAATGCTGAGTGATTTGGTATTTGAACTCAGTTTTAAGGAGAATGTTTTTATCAGAGCTTCTTGAAACTTTTTCATTAAACAATTAAAAACTGGAATGAGACATTCCTACAAGTGAGCATCTTCCCAGGGCACAGACTTTAATTAAATGTCCTAGAAATAGTTCAGACAATGGGAGAGACATGCCCTGGTATTTCATTAGCTGTGCTATTAGACTCCAATCTTAATTCAAAAGAAAATCCTTAGTGACAGTATATTGATAACAAATATAGTCTGACTGAATTGTTTATATCCACATTTTTATTATTTTGTGAGCAATTTGATTTAAACTTCTAATTTAAAGTTCAAGATTAGAGTTTGTCATTTTCCCAGTAAATGCACAGAACTATACCATCAGATGAACAGCAATATTTATTACCCAAGGAAATAACAAGTTGCTCAACAGATCTTTGGAAAACCTATCTCAACTCCTCACAAAATACATTGCTCATTTAATTCAGTAAAAAAAATACTGGTGGGTTACTCTGGCAACAGATTTTTTTAAAAAAAATTTACTTGTATTTGTCAGAGCATGGTGCTAATAAGGAAAAATTCATGCATTTGATTTTCAAGGTAAAATTATACGACAATTGGTTTTGGGGGGACAAAAGACTAAAGACAACCACTTTTCCATTTACCAACTTTCTAGGCTCAACAAACAATTCTTTGATCAGTTATGACATCCTTCCTCCCTGGCCCTCCACATGATCAAGACTATTTCATATTTTGCCTCTTAGAATATCCAACTCCCAGATCGATCTTGCCCAACCGGAAAGTGGGAGGAGGGATGGGGGAGGATATAGGAGAGAGCAGATTGGGGGAGGGGGTATACAGTAGGATCGCTATTTTGGGGTGGTGGGTAGGAGAAAGACGGGGAGAAAATTTGTAACTCAAAATCTTGTGGAAATTAATGATGTAAACTAAAAATAAACATAAAATTTAATTAAAAAAAAAAAAAGAATATCCATCTCCCTTTATGGCTTAGCTCAAGTGGTGCCTCTTACAAAGCACCCTTCCTAGTCCTCCCAGTTATTAGTCCTCCCTCTCACATCCCCAAAATAACACAAATTACTCTGTATTTACTTATCAGTACATACACTATTTCTTGCCCTCCACCCTCCCCATCCCCATAGAAGCTTCTTGAGGACAGAAATTATTTCATTTCTGTCATTGCATCCTGGGAATCTAGCACAACCTAGCCTGGAATGTTTACCGCAAGTTTTTGAGGAGCACTTTTTGAATTGCACTGCCAGAGAGGCCTTCAATTAGGTCAAGAAGGAAGTCAACATAGACACAATCCATTTATTTGCCGGCTATTGAAGGACGTGTTCTGTAACATATATGCATTTAGGATCCTCTTTAAAATTCTATTCACTATGTGACCTTGAGAAACATACTAGTGGAGAAAACAGTTTTAGAAGAATATGGAAGAGCTTTGAAAATCATAATTGCACTGTGTGGCTTAGGCTTACCGTAGACTGTCCCGGTAACTCCCCCTTTGGAAGGTGGGCTTTCTCTCAAGTCGTCTAGAATCGTCAGGCACATTCTCTGCACAAGATAGCATGAACAACCTCTTAGCACATAGTAAAAATAGAATAGATGATAAAGAGAACCATTTATTTCCATGTAAAATGGCAGCTGCAATATACATGTTTGATAATATTTATTACCACCATTGGGAAAAATAAGGCTTGTCACCCATATAGCACCACTGAGGTAAAAATGTTCAAATCCTTGGCATTTGGTCAATGAGACTCCATAGTGTCCTATGTATTCTCCCCTCAGGAAGACAAAACCATAACGAGAAACCTGCAGAGCCAGGGGAAGACTTTTCAGGAGTGGCGGGCAGTGGCGAACAAAGTCAGTTCAGAACAAGCGAGCCAAGCAGGTGAAACTAAACGGGTACATAGTTCAGCGTGAAGGGGGAAAGTTTGTATTCGTTTGGTTAAAAAAATGAAGGCAGGAAGGAAACAGATGTTTGTTGAGCACTTTTTATGTGCCAGGCACTGTGTTAAGCACTTTACAAATATTATCTCACTTGATCCTCATAACAACCCTGGAATGTAGGCACTGTTATTATCTCCCACAGGTGAGGAAACTGAGGCAGACAGGGATTAAGTGTCTTGCCCAGAGTCACGCAGCTAGTAAGTGTCTGTGGTCGGATTTGAACTTGGGTCTAACTCCAGGCCCTACATTCTATCCTCTTTGCCACCTAGCTGCATCTCCCCCCAAACACAAAACCAAAACCAAAACCAAAACACACACACACACACACACACACACACACACACACACACACACACACACACACACACTTTTGAGATACAGCTGAGAGTCACCTTCTGTCCATTTACAATCCCATTTCACAAGAGTAAGGAAAAAAGGACACTTGCCTTCCACTGGCTTTTCATTTAAACTTTCATCTCCTTGAGTTTGCAAAGTCACCAGAGTGAAGTAAACACCCTTCCTGTTCAACAGCTCCTCATGGGTGCCCCTCTCCACAGCCTTTCCAAGTTCAAATCCAATGATGACATCTGCAGCTCGGACAGTAGAGAGGCGGTGGGCTACTGTGATTGTGGTACGTCCATGTTGAGCCTGTGAGAAAGGATGGGTAACATATTTTTTCTTTACTAAAAAATTAAATTTTACTTTTTTTTCAATGACCAAAAATTAATTTTCTCCTCCTCCCATCCTCTCCCACAAAATAAAAAAAATCTTTATGAGAAATATGTATAATGAAGACAAATTTTTACATTGGCTGTGTCCAAACACACGTGTCTCATTCCGTACCCTGAGTCCATCATCTCTGTCAAGAAGTGGGTAGCATAGCTCCTCATTGGTCTTCTAGAATCACCACTACTCATTGTGTTCATCAGAGTTGGGCAATATTTTAATGATAGAAAACTGAATAAAGACCAGGGAATACTGAGTCAAATTCTCTCCTCACTTCCTTAGAATTCTTCCATGGATCAGAAGTTTGCTATATAGGAACACTGATAAGCAACTAACTATACATGAACTAGTTTGTGCCATCTCACTTTCTGATAGTCAAAAAAGGATCTCTCTTTAGTACCTGCCACTGATCTAGAACAGAGAACAATAAAAAAGAATAAAAATCTTTCAAACACTTTAAGTCCTCTAAGTTATTTAAAGGTTGGCAGTATTTCAGTCTTACAAATGTTCACTTGCTAGGTTTCACAATAAGAATGAAATTTTCAATATATCACTGGCTTATTCAGGTCAAAAGAAAACAAATGCCTTTCAGACACGCATTATGTACTGAATAATCACTAAATGTAGGACTTCCACTAGGTGTTTGCAGAAGACGGAAAAGAAACAGAAGATGTATATAGTCTCTGACCTCTGAAAAACTTACATTCTAGTTCTGAACACTAAAGGTAAAAAACTCACTTGTAGAATAACAGTCTCCAATCTTTTTATAAAATTTTTTTTAAATTTTAAACTTAAATGCTAAAACTTAAATATATAATAAGAGAAAAAGAAACATATTGTAAACTTAAGTATTAAAACAAATACAAAATAAGAAGAGAAAAAAATATTACCATGTGCACAGCAGAACATAAGAGAATTAAAAATATACAATAATAAATGTCCATTTCAAGAAAGCCTATATAATAAATATCATGCATTGCATTCAGAGCTGTCCATCTTTTCTTTGCTTCCTTATAAGTTTTCTTTCGTTCTCTGCTATGCACTTTTTACTTTGTTTTTTCCCCTCTTCCTTCCCCTCCCCCCAAGAAGGCTACAATTAAGCATGGATATATAAATATGTACATGTATATATACATATATATGCATACATACATATATTCATTATACACATACATACACACATACATATGCAAACATAAATATATATACACACCAAGATATATATATATATATACCTACCTATATATATATATATACATGCACTTAAATACACATATTTAGATATCTATAATCATACTCACAGATATATACATTCATATACATCTACATAAGGCCATACTATACTTATTTGTCCTCTGTTTCTCTAAGGGTGGATAACCTCTTCCTTCATGGGTTTGAGTCTTTCCACATTTTTCTAAGTCCACCAATTCATCATTTCCTATAGCACAACAATATTTCAACCCTATACTGTCTAGTTATTTTAAATAGTCTAAAACAATATTGATTAATATGGCTGACATATACTGTAGCTTCCCTAGTTTTCTCTTTTGATTAAATCAATTTTAGTTTTAACTTTGTCTGAGATCATGATTACTACCTCTGTTTTTTCCCCATGATAAATTCTATTTATTTTATGTTTCTGTGTATCTCATATTTCCTATCCCTCCTGACTCCTCTACTTTACTTCTACCCATGACCTTGCCCTCCCAATACTTAACCTGCTCCCCCTCCAAAGATCCCTCTCTTATCCTCTCCCTGCTCCCTATCCCCTTAAACATTTTATTTCTTTCTGAATTTAGAAGAATTTTTTACCCTTCTAAATATATATGTATTATTCCCTCTTAAACCCATTCCCAATGGAAGTACGGTTCCTGAAGTACCAGGCCTGCTCCCCTCATCTAATTCCTTTGTATCACTTCTTCCTCTCCCAACTCATTTGTATAAGATAATTTCTCTTTTTAGTATTTCCTGAACAGTTTTACTTTTTAGAATCCTATCATACTCAGATCTACCCCAATCTTTCTTTTGAATTACTTAATTACTAATTACAAACTTAGACATACATTTTACATTTCCTCATATAAAAAGTAAACAGTCTGTCCTTACTCAGTCTGCTGTAATTAGTCTTTGATATGTACCTTATATTTCTCTTGGATCTTATATGTCAAATCTGTTAAGTTCAGGGTTTTGTTTTGTTTTGTTTTGTTTTTTTAACAAAATTCTGAAAGCCTGGCAATTTATTAAGTGTCCATTAACTCATAACTTTGCTGAGTATGATAGGAAGGAAGGAAGGAAGGAAGGAAGGAAGGAAGGAAAGAAGGAAGGAAGGAAGGAAAAGTTAATGAAAAACATTTCTCTCAGGAAAAAGATTTTTATCTGTTTTCAAAACCCTGCTCTACCACATATCTTTAGAAAAGCAGTTTCTCCTTCATTGTTTAAATGTCGCTTTTACCTTGAAGAGATATATTAAATGTGTTCACTTAAAAATATACCGCTAGACTGCATAACTTGACAGCTACCTATAAGAGAAAAAAATTGGCAAGTTGGGAATGCTTGTCTTTTTTTTATAAAAGAAAAACTCATTTTTCTTTTAATAACTACCACGAGATAATCAGTGGATTTCTGGGTGGTAAAAAAGGTTGTCATGGTCACTCCCCAGTTGGCCTCTTTTGAGATCTGGCTAGATCATCACTATTTTTACCTAGTAATGTGACTGGTGAAGAGTTCATGCTAAGAATCAATGTCATAGAAGACATTTCCTGGTTAGCTTTTACTCCTTCGCAGGCCCCTTTTTAAGTGACCTCTCTATTTTGTAAGGATTAGTTTAGTTAAAATCAGTTACTTTAAGCTATAAGTCCTCTTTACCCAGTACAGGTAAACTATAGGACCTTACAAAGAAGGGCACCACTGCCAACCCCTGTGTGTTATAGAATTTCCGTGGGAGCCATCTTCAGTTGTCCTGACTTATATCTGACCACTGGACCCAGATGGATACAGATGAGAAAGTGAGACTGATGACTTGGCACAATGCTCCCTCTCTTGCAAGCCATGGCATCACCTTCCTGATGCCATGGTCCTCTTTGAGAACAAAAAACAAACCACAGCATAGAATTCTCATTCTTCTTCAGAGACTTTGAACACTATAGTGACATGTGATCATATGACATTTAGATGGAGTGAGGGAATCAGTGCCAATGCATATATTAAACATTGCATAATATTAATTAGTAAATATTAATTTCTTTTTGAAAGAAAAATAAATAGAAGTTCTAATTTTTCCCCATGCCCCTGTGGATTACCTCTGAATGGCATATACCAAGACTTGGAAGACCAGTCTTATAGAATACTAGATTCAACATTTTAAAAATCTCTGTTCAACACCTTGATTATCTTAGAAGTAATTAATATCACACAACTCTGAGAAATACACTCCTCAAACTAGAAGTAAATTAAGCCACCCTCTCCCTACCTAGAGTTACTAGGTACCATAAGCCTGCCATTATATCTTTTCTTCCCATGTCCTGCTGCTTGATTAAATTAGGGAGTGAGACAAGAACTCTCAGCTGCCTACAGGTATATGTTTGTAGCCCAACTATCAGATCACAAGCTCCTCGAGGGCAAGATCTCTGTATGGTTATCCCTTCCGCATTGCGATTTTCCCCATCACAGTTTTTATATATCATGGGTTAGCATAACAAATTAAACTATATTTTGGGGGGAGTTTTATAGAAGCTGCAGATGACACTGAAGGTCAGCAGATGATACAGTGTCTCTGACCAAATTCTTAACCCAAATTTTACAAAAAGCTACTGTAAACACCCCATAAAAGAAAAAGAAAGAAAAAAGATCAGATGGAGGGCCAAAAAATTGTATATGAATCTTCCAGATCATAGGGGTGCCACGCCCCTAACCACCATGATGTAGAAAGGATAACTGTAGTACAGAGACTTGCACAAAGTAGATCCTAGTAAATGCTTGTTAAATTGAACTGCCTGCCTATGAAAGCAGTTTGGTAGAACATTGGTGACACTTGCCTTCAATATTTACTAGCTGTGTAGCCATGGGCAAGTCATTTCACCTCTCTGAATCTTGTTTTCCATATCAGTAAAATGAGAATAATAGTAACAGTAGCATCTAATTTAAAGGGATTTTGTGAGGACCAAATGAGATGATATATATAAAATGCTATTTAAAATGCTGGCATTTATTAAACTCAGCAAAAGAAATAAAGGAAATAGGATATTCTTCTCTGTCTTTCTCTACCATTATTTTCCCTAATCCTGGTTCTCATGAGTGTTGCAAAAGGTATGTGGCCTCCTCTATCTGGACCTTCAGTGGCCACTTCCTCATCTGACATTGATGGGGGCAGGTAGGATCAGAAGAAGGAGCTGTCTCTGTGGTTTCCACATCCCAGTTGTTGGGCTCCCATACTTAAAAGGGAAGATTTTCTAACTTGCAGAGCAGGGACTCAATCTAGACTCTCTTCTGCTAACCTTGGGAACCCTAGAAAGAGTGACTGTCTTTGTCTTTTCAATAATCCACAGGCAGAGAAAACCATTATATTATAAACACATACACACCTGCACAAATTTGGCTAAATGTCAACACAAGCCACAGAACACAAATGTTTCCCAAAAGCTTCTCTATGCTTACAATAGAAATGAACTGAGCATTTCAACAGACCTTATTAAGTGCTTCCTGAACTATAGCTTCACTCTCATTGTCCAGGGCAGAGGTGGCCATGTCCAAAAGCAGGATCTTGGGGTCCCGGATCAGTGCCCGCGCAATAGCAATCCTTTGTTTCTGGCCTCCACTCATCTGGCCTCCACCCTCACCAACAAGGGTATCAAATTTCTAAGACAAAAGACAATAGTTAAAATGAGATGTAGCTGTTAGTACATGACAGTGGCTCAATACATCCATTCTTTCTTGCTACCGGACAGCTCAGACTTTAACTTTCCCATCTCTAACTTCCCTGGGGAGAAACATTTCCTCCTTTCAGAAAAACAGGTTATGGTCTAATCGATATTTTGGGGCATGTGTAAGGTAAAGAAATTGATTCATGCTTTCATTCCCAAGCTTGCCAGGCTATACAAATACTCTTCACTTAGACCAATATCAAATAAAACTCTGCAGTGAAAGGAAAAATTGATCAGGGTCCTGAATCAGCTTAGAAAACTGACACAAATCAAATTTTAGTCTTTTCTCTCCAGGTAGACAACTTAGTAAAACAATTCTCACAATTTCAGCTATGAAAGAAAAAGTGATCTACCACATTATCTCTTTCATCATGATAAAATGAATTACACTATATAATTATGCTATATTATATTAGTTTTATAAATAATTATATCCCTCCCTGAAAGCAGAGCCGTTTTTTTTTCTTTTATTTTGTTCGTGTATTCCTGCTGCCCAGCACAGGACCTGTCAGTTAGTACTTAGCACATAGAGGGCAGATAAACGAAGGATCTAGAGTCAGGAAGACCTGTATTCAAATCCACCTTCAGACACTTACTAGTTGGTGTGACCCTGGGCAAGTCACTGTCAATGGGCAAATCTATTTGCCTCAATTTCCTCATCTGTAAATGGGAATAATAATAGCACCTGCCTCCCAGGGTTGTTGTGAACATCAAATGAGATATTATTTATAAAATGCTCTGCAAACATTAAAGTGCTATATAAATGCTATCTGTTATTTTTATTATTAATTTGCTTTGAAAATGCTTGTTAACTTAGGTTGAATGAATTAGCCACAGACATTTCCTGAGTATATACTCTGTGTCTGCCTAAATATACTGGAGACTACAAATGGTCAGAGCATTAGCCAGACTTAAATCTTTTTTTTTTTTTTTTTTGCTTTTTGGAGGGCAATTGGGGTTGTGATTTGCCCAAGGTCACATGGCTAGTTTTTGTGTTAAGTTTCTGAGGCTAGATTTGAACTCAGGTCCTCCTGACTCTAGGACCAGTGCTCTATTCACTGTGCCACCAAGCCACCCCCAGACTTTAATCTTATATAAGAAAAAGGAAATATGCAATACCATAAATGGACTTGAAAAATGATTACTATTCATCACACCTTTTCTAAATGAGGGTAGAAAAACTCAAGTGTAAGTTTACAGCAATTGCTCTTTGAGTTAAGATATCAGTGGCTGGAAACTTCCCCTACCTATTTTAAAATCAATAACATTATTTTAAATGTAACCATTCCTTTTTAAAAAAAGAGATATGGAAGCAGAAGATGTCTTAAAGATATGAGTTATAACTATGCGGCTAACCATGATGGACATAGCTGTAATTAGTGATTTTTTTTGCCCTTAGGACAAGCAGTCCAAACCATGCCTGGGACAAAGAACATAAAATCCCTCAAATCAATTATTTAAGACAAAAATCAATTGACTGGGTGAGACCTCATAACATTGCTCTTTGGGGTAAAGACAGGGTCCTTAGAAAACTATAGATCTACCACAGGAGTAGTGGGAGGAGCAGGTAGGGACAAAACTAGGAAGGAGTTCAACTACAGTAAATGGATCATCTGAAAGTTCCTATTTTAACCAATTATTTTTGTTGAATAAGCATTAAGCTAGTTGTTCTACTAAAGGATTGTAAATTCTATCAGCACCCCCTAAATTTCTGAGACAAAGGTCTGGTTGACACATCTTTGTTATAGCTTAAAGACAATTTCCCAAGCCTTGAACAAGAGAACTGCAAAAAGAGTTATTAGACCTTAAAACACCATTATACCAGTTATTTTCAAATAACCAATGGCACTCTGGGGAATCTCCATTTTGTCTAGTAACCAAAGTCAGAAACATGTTTAATGGTATAGGAATAAAATCATTTAAGCTCAGAGAAAAGAAAGTTTTGCAGGACATGTTGGAAAATACAGTGAATTTGTGACCTGGTTTTAAGAAGTGACCTTGATACTAATTAGGTGGTGACTTTTGCTAATTCACTTTACCTCTAGGAACCTGAATTTTCTTGCCTTTAAAATGAGAGAGTTGGATTAAATGACCTCTAAATCCTTGGAGTATTTTAAAAATTCATTCATTCTTTAAATAAACATTTATTAAAGAGTTAATATATGCAAAGCATTGAGAGAACAAAGACATGAATAAAACAGTCATTGCCCTCAAGGAGCTTACATTCTACCAAGTGGATTTATGAATAAAATAATATTCTTCACTCTTTCCTAAATTACCTTGGAACCATGACACAGCAATGCCAAATGATTTCTCTGATAAGGAGAGAAACTATGAATGGAGCTATGTATTTCCACGTGGGTCTGAAGGACCACCATTAACAATGAGGAAGTTGGAAGGTTTTTTTAAAAAATTTTTACTTGCTCCTCTTCACACTCTATATTCTATCTCCCAGGTCCATGTCCTTCCACTGGCTGACACTCATGCCTGGAATGCTCTCTATTCTTACCTCAGTCTTTTGGCTTCCTTGGCTTCCATCAGGTCTTTGCTTAAATCCCACCTTTTTATGAGAGAACTTGCCCAGTCCCCCTTGATACTAGCGCCTTCTTTCTGAGATTATCTCCCATTTGCCTTTTATCTATATTATATAGACATAGTTTTTTGCATATTGCTTCTCCCATTTGCCTGGGAACTTTTTGAGAGCATGGAATGTTTTTGTCTTTCTTTGTATCCCAGGGCTTAGAACAGTTCTGGAACATCAAAAATGCTTAATAAATACCTATTGACTTGTCTTATTGATTTTCATTAGCAATTTTCTTCCATGTTATTGCTTATTTCATGTTATTATTGGTAATTTAAGATATAGATAGGCATTCAAGGCTGAAATGGAAAGAAAAATGATTACTATTCACTAAGGTTATGTGAAGTAGATGTGAGACAGAGAGTACCAGTGGCAAATTCATGATGAAGTTGTAGATGTTGGCTTCTTTGGCAGCTTTGATGATGTCTTCCATGGTCGCATCTTCTCTGCCATAGCGAATGTTCTCTGCAATTGTGGTGGAGAACAGGACTGGCTCTTGTTCAACAATCCCAATATGGGATCGAAGCCATTGAACATTAAGGGAGCGAATGTCATGTCCATCTAGGGTCACCTGCAGAAAATAAAAACACAGTCACCATTGAGATCTCCACCAGTGATGTGAATCTTAACATTTTATCACAACTCGTCAGAAATATACAAAAGGACTCAATGATTGCTAATGAAAACACTTTGTAAATTGTAAAGCACTTTGCAACTGTTCCAGTGTTGATATACAGAATAGGACCTCTGTGCAGGTAGTGAGCTCTACATCACTGGAGATCTCCAAGGGGAGGGAGGTTAGATGACTACAGTTGAATATACTGTAGAAGGAATTCAAGAATTCAAGCAGAGGTTAGATTGGATGACCTCTAAGTTCCCTTGTAATCAAATTATTCTAAGATTCAATACAATCAAATCATTCTAAGATTTGATATAATGTGTCTGTCCCTAAGGTGATTTAGCTCTAGCTTCAATTTAATAAATAGTGAGTACCTGCTAAGTACAAGACTCTTCAGAATAGTTTGTTTCAAAACACGGACAGTGTAATCACTATCCGATTCAACACATTTATTCTGGTATTGGACAAGTTGTTTTTTGTTTTTTGTATTTTATTCTATCAGAGCAAAGAGAAAAATCTAAACTTGTTCTGGCAAAACAAGCGAAATGACTGTGAATCACGTCAGTAAAGAATTACAAGATTCAAAACGAATTAAAAGTAAGTATCACACAGAGGACAGTACAAAAGAGCACATTGGGTGTGACCCAGTAGCAACATATAAAAGAGAAAGAACCTTGAAGAGCTAGAGTAATGCACGTGAACAGGAAAATGTAACACTATAAAATAAGTTGTCCAGGCCATAAAGCAATAGCAATGGATAACGGATAGATAGCCCAAGTGCTCCACTGGTATTTTTATAGCATCAGGAGAAACTGAGGAAAGTTTCTTACACTTTGGGCAGATACCCTGTGATGAACTTATGGGAAGACAAGAGGAGAGAGGCACATGACAGGGGCAGGCATGGATGGGTTGTGATCTTCTTGGAAGGAATACTCATATTGATGAGAACATAGCTATACTTGAAGGGCTAGGGATTTTGAATGTCTATTATGCTTAAACTAATACCCATGTTGTTGTTGCTCATCCTTCATTGTCAAAGAGGATCAATGACGTAATAGGGTGATGTCTTGACTTGTATGGGAACTGGGTTTAAGTGAAGCAGAGTTGCACAGTCATCACCCTCATTCTTTCTTCCAGAGTCATGGAAATGCAGTGACAGGACAAGAGTCAAGACAACTGACAATGACCCAGGATGCAGTGGATGACCTTGCTTTGATGTCTGACCAAGCTCTAAGTGATCTACAGTACCTGCTTCAGTTGCCTTCATTTCCAGTGGAACAAATTCTCATCCATCCATTCCACTGGGGGAAGTCTTCACATGCTTGGGGTAGACATCTCCCTAACTCACCAACTGGTTTGAGGACTTTCAGATACCTTCAAACTGGTTGAGCCATCAACTGAGATGGTATTACTGAGGTGTGGCTTTTGCCCAGG
This sequence comes from Pseudochirops cupreus, assembly GCA_028627135.1. Taxonomy (NCBI): domain Eukaryota; kingdom Metazoa; phylum Chordata; class Mammalia; order Diprotodontia; family Pseudocheiridae; genus Pseudochirops; species Pseudochirops cupreus. The sequence continues at coordinate 302,854,489 of CM053582.1, read as the reverse complement.
CTACAGTTCCTTAGAGCCACAGATGAGAATTGGGTGACAGGTGGACACCAAAGGTGGATGTGCAGCCCTGAAAATGGATTGACAGCCCTTACACCAGAGGTGCTGGTCCTCCCTGAACACCCCAATGCCCAGGTAGGGCATTGGTAAGTAGTCAAAATGTGAATATCAAAAGCCACAGTCTTTGTAAGTTACTATCACTATACTGGGGCATGAATTCCATAGTAAATTTTACTTTTTGACAGTACATTCAAAGACACCTTGCTATTGTACACCAGTGTTATCTGAAAGTGGGGCATTAAGTTAAAGGACTATCTACAAAATGGTGCTGACTTTGTGTCCTGTAAAATGTGGGTGCTATTCAGATAAGAGGAATGAGAGCCTTGAAGTGTATGAGAGAGACATCAGGTCTGTGAAAAATAAGAAGTCACTTTGGTTGCTGACTTCTTTTCTATTCATCAAAATAAGGCAGTTCTCCAGAGTGTGACAGCACAAGGAATTTCAGAGGAACCATCAATAACGTGTGTTCAAATGTGCTTGTCACACAGAATCAGACAGGACTGTGCCTGCCAACGTGACTTTCTGCTTCTAGCCAGGCTTTCAGCCAGTTAGGCTGGAGACTGTCCAGAGCAGGGCCTTAAATTGATGCCAAATGAGGATCAGTTGAATGGACTGGGGAAAGTAAGACTGGAGTAAAGAAGTCTTAGAGATGGACATGATAGTTATCCTCTGGGCATTGGAAAGGCAGGCACGGGAAAGAAAGATTATACTCATCCTGCTTAGCCCCAGGTTGCCAAATTAGGAGCAATAATGAGTAGAAAGTGACAAAGAGACCAACTTAAGCTTGATGTAAAGGAAACTTTCTGACATAGGTCTCCAAAAAGGGAATAGGCTGCCTCTGGAGACGGTGGCTTCCAATCTCTAGAGATCTTTAAGCAGTCTCGGTAAACAGTTGTAAAGAGGATTCTTGTTCAGGTGTGATCTGGATTAAATGTTCACTGACAGTATTTCTAACTGTGAAAATTTACAATTCTGTAATTCTGTGACACATTTAAGGCTAAATTTGGGGAACTGCATAAACTTTGGGGGAAGATACCCACTACTAATAATTAAAAATCATCCCCAATCTGTAACTGAATCTCTCATTTAAAATCTATATGAACTTCTTGTTTGGTAGTTTTAGTCCTGGCCTATTCTTCATGACCCAGTTTTGGGGTTCTCTTGACAAAAGTACTGGAGTGGTGTTCCATTTCCTCCTCCAGCTCATTTTGCAAATAAGGAAATGGAAGTTAACAGAGTAAAGTGACTTGCCCAGGGTCACACAGCTAGAAAGTGTCTGAGGCGGGTCTTTCTTACTCTAGTCCAGGCACTCTTCCTCTGTGCTACCTAGATGTCCATATATAAACTTAAATGGCTTTTTTGGGGGTCCCTGAACCTGTGATTTATTTCACTGATATTAGAGTTCCCCCTGATGTTGAGAAAATACCCTCTACCAATGCAGATCACAAACTGTTTTGCAATTTATAACCACAGAGATTTGCTTTAATCAAAATGTGTGAACCAGGGGTAAGTATAGACACAGGCCCAGTGTAAACTAGAACTCTTGTGGTCAAAGCATTCACTTTCACCTTCCACACACAGAAGGCAGTTTCTGAAGAAACTTACCATGCCTTCACTGGGATCATAGAATCTCTGAATCAGTTGTATTGCTGTACTTTTCCCAGCCCCACTGGGTCCTACAAAAGCGGTTGTCTCTCCAGATTTTATTACCATGCTAAGATTATCTAAAATCTGAAAAAATAAAGGAAGACATAACTCACCTTTACAACTAATATCACATGAAGACATAAGGTGAGCAAAGGGATGCTTAAGTCAACTTATTCACTCTTGCATACACACACACAGACACACACACACACACACACACACACACACACGCACACTGGATTGTGCCAGTGTTCCCATTTGGATTTAATCTAATTGATTATTTAACTAACGGCTGCTATTAGCACATAAAAATATTTATTTAGATCAGCGGAGTATTAAGTTATGTTGTTATTGTTGGTGCTTGTAATTAATTTTGAAAAAAAGGAATTCTGTTCTACCAAAACCTCAAAATGAGACAGAGTTGTTGTTTTTTAAGTAAACAAAACATTAAGAAGGCAAATTATCATAGAAATACTATCTCTTAATTTGCAGGTTGTCAGTAGATAATAGGGAATTCATGTACTTTAGGCATGATACATACATTGTAAAACATTTGAAGATTAGATTCTGGTTAAAGTCTACATTAAAGAGCAAAATCATAATTACATTTATATTAAACCAAAATTTAGGGGGAGAATATGAAACAAAAAAAAGTTGATTCTACTCTTCAATAAGTGAAAATGTTTGGGTATTTCAAAATACGGTTAAATCTTACCAATATTTTGTTTCATATCAAAGAAATAATCCCAGCTAATATATATAGAAATATGTACATATATAAACATACATATATACACACATATACATATATAAACATATATGTACATATATATGTGAATATTCCTGTTCTAATAACTTCAGTCAAAGAAGAGATCTAGTTTAGAAAAATAAGCACTCAGCCTTGGGGACAGTTAAATAGAAATATAATTACTGAATTCCCATTCAAAAGTATTTATTGACAAACCACAATGAAGTTATTTTTTCATTACAGGTATCTGATTTTTAATCATGATTTATATCTACCACCATTTACGCACAAAATAAAAACAAATCTTTTAGCTTTTCATATTATCGATTCTAAGAATATCATGTAAATGACTGACTCTGGCGGCAGTTGCATATATTTCTAAGTAGCCCATCTAAACTATGGTTATGTCTACACTTGTATCTCTATCTATATGCGATAATTTCCTTTTTTATCTTCCCCAACACCTAGTCCAATTTTTGTACACAGTAGGTGCTAAATACATGCATGCATGCAAGGTCATGCCAATTAAAGAGAATTAACATAGGGATAAGAGGAGAAATATAGCTAGAGTTCCACTAGTAACAAAGAAAGACCAAGTTTAGCTGGTATGGCTTGAAAGGACCTTGATTTACTTGAAGGGTCGTTGCCTTGAAGACTCTTGCTGTGTAAGGTCAGGGAAATGCTCATTAGAGAGTGCTGGACCATCCCTCTATCTCTTTTATGGGAGTGTAGTAACTCAGTGATACGTGCCCATCACTTGAACTTTTGACCTGGAAGTCCTTGTGAACCTGCCCTACCAGTCAAAAAGCAAGTAGAGGGAGCAGATTCATCTCTTTGCCACCTCACACACCCAACAGCTCAGTACAATGGCACTTCCCTGGGATCCCAGCTTTTCTCTTGCATTGTCTCATGTGCCAATAGAATGACATGACCTATGTGACTAGTTTCAGCAACATCCCCATGGGTTTGACTGATCCCAAAGTACTGGCAATCAGTGTTCTACCCACGGCATGTGCACAGAATGGAGAACACAGAAGAATGTTGTGAGTAACCAGAGAGAACAATGACACAATCCTTAAGATCATTTCCAGAAAGTTGCCAATAAATCGCCCCACTCCCAGAAACCATCAGATTTCAAGGGAACCAACCTTATTGTGGGATCTTGGAAATTATTAATCAAATGAGAAGATTGTAATATGTTAATAAACAATATTTGTCATCAGATGATAATTACCTTGACCTCAGGCCTGGAAGGATAATGGAAGGTCACATTGTGGAACTGAATTTCACCCTTCACTCTATCCAGCTTGTAACCATCTTCTGACATACAGTCAATGAGTGGTTTCTGAAGCAGAATGGGCAGGGTTAAATGATCAAAAAAGAGGAACTTTGGTGTTTATCCCAAGCTTCAAACTGACCTGGATTACTATTTGGAAAAATCCTCTGTCCAGCAGTCTTTCAAACACCCTCATCTACCTTGGGATCTGAACTCATCTCTAGTTTTGCCTCAGCTACACAATGTCCCTAAGAAAGTTCACTTGGATGGCCCTATCCTACACAGAGAGAACATTACCAGGTTCCTTCCTGAATAAACATACAGACTGGATAACCTACCAACTGCTTTCATTTTAATTTCTTGATATTTCCTGATATCAACTATTGATGGTGGTGTAGCAGAAAACTGCTGAAGTTCATGTGTAGAGATTGAAACTTTTCCCACTTTGTTTTTCTTGCCTTCTTTTCCTTTGCAACATGGCTAATATGAAAATGTTGTGTATGGCTTCACGTATATAAGAGGTTTTGTATGGCTTCACATATATAAGAGGTTTTGTATGGCTTCATGTATGTAAGAGGTATCATATTGTTTGCCTTTTCAATGGACGGGTGAAGGGCTGAAGGAAGGGAAAGAATTTGGAATTGAAAATCTTTTAAATGAATGTTAAAAATGAGATTTTTTTTTAAAGGAAAAGAAAAATACTGGAGTTCTCTGTCTGAACTGAGCTGAACTTCAGTGTTCTCAATCATATGCTGGCAAGGGTTGGTAGACAATGTTAAGAGTCTCTTTTTTCTTCAATCTTACTTCAATATGAAAATGCCAAGACTTCAAGATGGTATAGTAGACAAAATGCTGGTTTTAGTGTCAAGAGGATCTAAATTTGAATCCTGCCTCAGACATTAACTGCGCGACCCTGACTGAGCAAATTATTTGAGCAACAAGTAAGATAATAGATCTCTCCCTGTCACTGGGTTGCTACCTTATGGCTTACAAATATGCCTATATCTCCCAAATCATCCCCCCCAAAAACAACCAAAACCACCTACCTGACTTGATTTCTGCTAGCTTTTGTGCATATCTCTCATATCTCTTTGGGGCCTGAACCCCTTAAGAAGGTGTTATGGGAATCTGAAGATCTTCCCTGCCCCTAGTCCTTTGCTAAAGTGACTACGTGACTCTGAGAACCTTCCCCTATTTGAAAGTATACTCTGTGTCCTAATAGGCTGGCTGTTGTTATGTGGAGGCTGTGGCGGGATGCTTGTTTTTCCGGGAATGCCCCCCATTTTGTTGCTTTGTGATTGGACGGTGGGTCAAGAGGGCTATGACATTCTCCGAGCCAGGAGAAGGCTATATATACACCCTTATGTGAGGTTTTGCTTTGAGGCTCACTTTGAGAAGAGTTGTGTGATTTGGCCAGATGAGATTCTGGGCAGCCGTCGAGCCCCCCGGCTTTGAAAAACCCAGATGTTGGTGCTTCCCTCTTTGGTAAGACTAGTTACAGATGTAATGATCAGACGGTTGGAAGCCCTGTCTGCTGATTTGTTTGTTTGCTTGTAACTTCTGCTTGTTAACTTCTGTTTTTATTCTGTTTGCATTCTCTGAAGTTCAGGGTGCTGACTTTTTCCCCTGAACTAGGTAAATAATATTTGTTTGATTGATTAAAGTGAGACTGTTAACCCATTTTGAGTTGCTTTCCTTTAGAAAAGCAGATCTAAGAACCTGTGCTAGCAGCCATCCTGGGCATGCCAGGGTGCTTGCGCTACAGAAGGTCTTCCTCCTCTACCTCTACTTCCTCTCCTCTCACTCTCTTCTTAACTCTCTGAAGTCAGACTTTCAGCCCCACTATTCAGCTAAAATTGCTCGCTCCAAAGTTACCAAAGATCACTTAATCACCAGATCTAATGACATTTTCTCAATTCTCATCCATCTTCCTCTCTCTGCAGCCTGTGACACTGTTGATTATCCTCTTTTACTTGATAGTTTTGTCTTGTTCTGGCTAGTCTGAACACTTCCTAACCTTTGCTAGATCTTCACCCCCACTAATAGTAGATATCTCCAAACACTCTATCCTAGACATGCTTCTGTTTTTCTTATATGTTATTTCAATCAGTGTTCTCATCAGTTCCCATAGATTCACTTATCATGTCTATGCAGATGATTCCTGGATCTTCTTATTCACCCCTAACGTCCATCATGATTTCCAGTCTCAGTCTTCAGCTGTTTATTGGATATATCAAGATGGATATGTCATGGGCATTTTAAATTAAATATGTCCCAAACTGTACTAGATTCTAAGGACGTAAAGATAAAGGGGTACAATCCCTGTCCTATCTCTGCCTCTTGGCTTCCTTTAAGTCCCAGTTAAAATCTCATCCTTATAAGAAGCATTTCCCAATTCCCCTTAACGCTAGTGCCTTCCCTCTATCGATTATCTCTAATTTATCCTGCATATAATTGTGTTTGTACATAGCTGTTTGCATGTGGTTTCCCCATTAGACCGTGAATTCTGAAAGCTGGGATTATTTTATTGTTTTCATTTTTGTTTTTATTTTCTTTGTATGCTCAGCGCATAGTGCCATTTAATAAATGTTTTTTGATTGACTGACACTAGCTATATCAGTATAAATAAGTCACATAGCCTCTCCTGGACTCAGTTTCTCTAACTATAAAATGAGAATGATGGTTTCTCCCACTGGATCAAATGAGATAACATATAAAGATTTTTGCCAATGTTAAAAGGGTTGTATAAATATTGGTTACTGTTGTACTTCTTTTAAAACAATTGAATGGATTGTAAGTTGGTTAATACATACCCTGTCTATTGTGTCGAAGATAGTAGCAGCTGCAGCTCTCCCTGTGGCAAAAACTTCCAGACAAGGTGATGCATTACCAAGGTTTAAAGCTCCTACCAAGACACCAAAGAAAACCTGAAATGTGAAAGATATATTACAATAATTATTCATCAATTTATATAAACTTGGACTTTCTACAGTTTTGAAATATCCTCAAGATCATTCTAACGATGACTAAAGATTACAAGACTGCTGGTGATAGTCAGCCCTGGCAGTCTGAAAGATGCATGCTAGCCTCTAGGAAACTAGAAGAGCGTGTCCTGTTCTTCCTTTTAATGCCCAGTGTTTAAAGTGCCAGTAGGGTAAGGAGATGTTCAGCAAGCAATTGGAGAGGAGAGATTGAATATAGAGAGCATAGCAACCTCTTGCATAGTGGTGATCATTGAACGCATGAGAGCAAATGAAATCACCAGGGCAGATACTGTAGAGAGGAGAGAAGGGGGATGAGGAAAGAACCTTGAACAAAAGTCACACGTAGAGATGGGGAAAAGGTGATGAGCCATGGAGGGAAACAAAGAAGGAACAGTCAGATAGACAGGAGAAGAACCAGAAAGCAAAAAGGGAGAGAGATTATCTAGGAGTGGGTGGTCTGTAATTTGTAAGTTCCAGAGAATTCAAGGATAAATACTGAGAAAAATCAGTGGACTTGACGATTAAGAGCTTTAATGACTTTTGATGGAGAATGTCAATAGTCAGAAGCCAGATTTTCAGGGTCCAAGGTATGAACAGAAAGAGTGGTAGGAGAAGAAATCAGTACGAACTACTCTTTCTAAACAATTAAGAGTGAAGGGAAGGAGAGATATATGATGACAGCTTGAGGGGGTGGCAAATTCAAGGTAAGCATTTTTTTTCAAAGATAAGAGAGAACTCAGCATGTTTTGACTAGATTAAGGAAACTACTCAGACATGGGAGTAGTGGCTAATTTATGACTTCAGTTCCAACTCAGGCTTTCTCAGCCCCTTTCTTTTTCATTCAGTTTCAGCAGAAAGGTAGTTCTGGGTACCTAGTCAGGTATTACTAGGGGGCAAGTGACATTAGAAACCCATGAATTCTGTTGATTCATGTTTGTACAAATGATACCTCCAGAAGGAACTTAGTAAGCATTATTAAGCAGGGGGGGAAAGAGGGAAATAACTGAAGATCTTGGTGGGTGGTAGGGGCAGGAGGCAGGTAAGGTGGGATAAAGGAGTCAGATGGGAAAGGAATTTATATAAAGTGAGCAGTTGGCTAGAAAGATATTGTCTGAGAATAGAAATAGGATTTTTCTTTTTAATTGTCCTTCAAGGGCAGAGAGTTCTTTTGGTATTTTTACAATGTCAAGAGAACACTGTGAATGTCCTCAGGACACTGAGTACCTCCACTGTTGGATTTATTAGATTATTTATACAAGAGTAATACAGATAGCGAAGCCATGGATGAGGTCCAATCTATATTGGCAGAAGGAATACCCATATCAGTAAGATCACAGGGTGATTTGAGTATTGGATGCATGGTTACTAAAAGCCAGCATGGCATTACCAAAAGTAGGTCATATAAAATTAATAAAATTTCTTTTTTTTTAATTTTTGACAAGGCAGCTAGAGTGGTATATCTAGGAAATGATACTGAGATATAGATACACACACATATATATGCATAAATTATATAAAGATATGTACTCAGATTTCATATTTTGTGACAGTCTTTAGCACTATGCCTGTGAATAAAGAGAGCTATAACTTATATGGTTCTACTTTTAAATGGATTTGAAACTGGCTTAATGATTAGACCCAGCGGACCATTAGTTGGTCAATGCCACCTTGGAGGGAAATCTCTAGTGAAGTGACACAGAAACCTGTCCTTGGGGGTGTACAGTTCAATATTCTCATCAGTGACTGAGATGGAGGCACATCCTTGCAGGTTTATTCATGATATTAATATTATAAAAAGAGCTAACATATTGTATGTAAGAGTCTGGTAAGGAAGCTCTCAGCCCTCTAGAATGATGGTCTGATTTGAATAAGATACAGATAAATGTTAAGTTTTAAACTTGGGTTCAAAAAATGAAATTTATAAATGTAGAATCAGGAAATCATGGCTGAATAACCACGTCTATGGAAAAGGTCTAGGGGTTTAAGTGGACTGGTTTTTTGAGACTAGATCTCCCTATCTTGTCCAGGCTAGAAGTGCAATGACCTAATAGAAGTCCAATGATCAGCTCCCAGATCTCTGATCCACTCCATTTCTGACCTGGCTGGGTTTGACCCTCCTTAGAGGTAGCCTGGCTTATTCTCCAGAGCTCACTAAGTTGGTGCCCAACTTAGCTAGTCAAGACTTGCCCCATTGCAGCTTGGAAGAGCTCAAACGGTCCACCAGTTCCACTTCTCCAGTCCCAGAGATTACAGATATTTGCCACTATCCCTAACTATAAGATAATTTCTTTAAAATGCTTCCCAGTTGCTGTAATCTACATCAAAGGAATGTGAGTTTTTATTGAGGATTGATGTGAGGTGAGGCTAGGAGAAATAGAGTGAAAAGTGTATTTAGAGCATGAGACACTTTGGGAAAATGAGAACTGAAGGAAATACTGTAATAGAAGGACCTTGATCAGTCTCCTCAAGGCAGCATGAGGACACTGTGACAAGTAAGAGGAGATAACCAGAAGAGAAGAGCCAAAAGGGGGGTAAGACCTTGTCAAATACAAATTGCTTTGCAATGCCGTTTTGGGCAGATTCCCCTTCCTCCAGAAATGAAGTTTTTCATTTATTTTCTGAAGCCTCTACTTCCTCTCTCCCTTCCTACTTTCAATTCCACCAGTTAGAGATTCATTTGAGTTAAGAAGTCAACATTCCTGAGACTCTTAAAGAAAGATACGGAGGGCAAAGCCTGAAATCTGCTTAAACTAAACCAAGGAAATGGGAATTGCATGGGAAAGAAGATGGGGGCTTCAGACAGACAAAATGAAGAGAAAGGAGAGTTTTTGACCCTAAAATCAAGAAAACACTGTGTTTGGATCTACCCTTCTGGTGAAAGAGAAGAGACTGGCTCCCCCAGAGTTACAGGTGCAGAGATGCTCAGAGGACCATTAGAGAACTAGCCTGTTTCACTCAGTTGCCTTTTCCTTCAATCCAGCAGCCCCCCAAATACTTGATTTGGTATTTAAAAACAATAATCATGGCACTGTGGAAAAAGCATTAGATTCAGAATCACGGGACATGGGTTCCCAAGTACTAGCTGTGTGCCATTGGGTGAGTCATCACACATCTTGGGATTCAATTTCCTCATTAGTAAAATGAGGAGGGTGAAATTAGATGATATCAAACATCTCTTCCAGTTCTGAATCAATGAGCCCTTTAATCATGATTGTGAATATCATAAAGCTTTTTAAATTAACTTTGTTCGAAGTTAACTAAGTATCTTTTTATTTATTTTGATGTAGTATAATTGTCCACTCACAACTTTGGCAAAATGAGTAATAATACCAAATAGATGTCTGTGGCCATCAGCATCATTATGTAAGGATTTAAGGTTTAGCTTACATTATCTCATTTAATCTTCATACAACCTAAGTTAGTAAGGTAGGTGCTATGAGAAATAATAGGCAGATGGAAGTTAAGTGATTTGTCCAGGGCCACACAGTCAACAAGTATCTGAATCAGGATTTGAACTCAGGTCTTCCTGACTTCAAGTGCAGTACTCTACTGCTAGATAACACTACTCATAGAATGTTATATTTATCTTCTCCTGCCTCCTCCAGAACAATATCACAAGTGCTTAAAAGGTAGTAGCAGGAAGGTGGAAAAAGCTGGTAAGAGATTAACGATTAGCATTTAGAACATTGGACACAGAAGGAATAGGTCAACACGGGAGAGATCTCCTACAGAAAACAGCATTAATGCTAAAGATACCTATCATGTGCTTTATCCTTAGATAGAATATCAAATGGGGTCAGTTGTGGAGGGAGCTACTTATATTGCTTAAGAATCAGTGGTTCTCTCATAATCGTAAATGGTTCATTCACATGCTCTTCAAGTGGAGAAGCCAACCTTATAGGTCTACTATGTATTCATTACTGCAAACAATATATATCAGAAACTTTGGATTTAGGTACATGATGAAACCAGTTAAAATTCTGTTTACTTTGCTGTGACAGTGAGCATAGCAAAACAGTAAGTCCTACACTTCTCTTTCCAACTAATTTTTCTGACGCAGAGCATTCTGATTTGTTTTTTCTCAGAAGCTATACACGCTGAGTATTTGGAGGTAATGATGGTATTTTACTTGATTAGACTCTATAAAGTCCTTAACAAAAAACTATAGATGGGTGCAAATTAGTGCACATAGTGAATCCCAGACTAGGTTTATTTAATTTATTCAAATATTGAATAAATATAAGAGTCTGGTGTAAGGAAGCTCTCAGCACTCTAGAATGAGTTTATTCAAATTTATTTATTCAAATTCTCACTATTTGAATATAAGTATGGAAAATGGGCTCATTGGTCCCAGAACAATGGAAATATACCTTGCAAATCTGAATAGTTCAACCACTTTGGGAGATCAATTATTTTCATGATCAATACTCAACTATACCTCTCCCTACCTCTTGGTAATCTTTGGGTAAAACTCGCTGATGCTACTACTTCATAAAGGGCAACTGCAAATGTATTTTGAAATGCAGTAACTATGGAACTTCCTATAGAAGGCCCAAATGGTCAATAATATATATTTACATTATCTGATCAGTTGAGGATATAATTGACCCAATATTTAATATGCTATTATGTTGTACAACTATGCCTATTAGTATATTCTATAATGCAACTCAACTATATGAGCCAGCTAATTTTCAGCTGAGGGCACGGCTGTCTTTTCATTTTCACAGTATATTATCTCCTGGGCTGCACTCAAACAACCATTGTTTTATAGGTATAAAAACTCTGGCTAATTACAAATCATTAAACTTTGATCCAATCAATTCAAGATCATTCCCCATAAAATGCAGAGGCATGTCTTGGTTCTGCAGATGAACAAAATTAAACACTATCAAATCAGTGATGCTTTCCTTGCTTGGAAATGAAGGGAATAAACAGCAGACTTTCCTGAGAATCTAGTCCAAAATGAAATGAAATGTCACTGCACTCAAAAGTACCTGTAGAAGAACTCCTGGTGTATATTCGCCTTCTTCTAGGACAAGTTTCGAGCCATACCAGAAAGCTAATGAATAACTCATGAAAATGATACACCACATATATCCAGTAAATAATCCCATTATCATCCCTTTTCGAATTCCCCAGCGCTGGGCAAACACAAGATTTTTCTCATACCTGTGAAAGAAGAACAAAGAAAAAGGAACTTGTTAAACAATTATCGGGAATATGTAGTTGAAAAATTATTTCCTATATCAGCGTCATGGAACATACCTCTCACCCTCCAAAACAGTTACCACATCATGCTGTTTCTGGATTTGTGATCTATAATTTTAACCATCCACCCTGAGGCACTCTGTAGCTACTTTGCCACATGTTCTATTTTTAATAAACTTGAGAATTTAAAAAAATAAACCCACTGAGCTTAAGTTTCAAGAGTTTTCTACTTTGGATAACACACCTCCTCAAATATGGTTTGTATAAAATCAAAGCACAGTCTATAACAGATAATATTTTTTAGTGTATTCTTATGTACCTTTTTTAAATCCCCAAGGAGAGCTCATTTTAGGTACTCAGCTTATTTGCAGGTCAATAGGACATAAAAATATTATGGCTTCTATTTGTTATTAACAATAAAATAATTAACAACTGTCAAGGATAAGGCAAATTCAGAGGAAGATTTGTGCTTGAGGTAAGGTCTGGATTATATAGCGTTGGAAGGACCTTGCAAATCTAATATTTCATTGTTCTACAAATATTGATTCTGGCAGACTGCTGATGGTATGCAGTTTTCAACATCTTAAAATATTAAGACTATAGCTTTGGGGCTGGGAAGGATCTCAAAGATTACCTGATCTAACCTTTATAGATAAAGAAACTCAACCCCAGAATAGCTAAGTCATTCACCCAAGGTCATAGAGGTTATAAGTAGCAAAGCCAGATTTAGAACCATATCCATTGCCTCCAAATTTTGTATTGCCTATCAAAAGAGGCAGGGGGACTTCTTGAGTTCCTCTGAAGCCTATTTTCTTATTGAATTGGTATATTCAATAGTGTCCTAGAGTAAGTGGTATGATCCCACTGCACTCTGTGAGAGAGAAAAAAATGTTTCCATGAAGTTGGTGGCAATTTTATGAAGGTATAACTTATCCTTTGACTGTTGGATCACAGTCATTTATTTTCATTGTTTATAAGAAGAATTAATCTTTGGAGTTATGATCTTCAGTATACTCACGGAGAGTTTTGCCTGCTAAAATAAAGACCATGTCAAAACCTCAAAATGCCAATGGCATCCTACTATAAAATATAGATACCACGGAAGTACAATTGTTTTCTTAAAAGCAGCAAACCAAGAATTAATATTATGCGGCACGTTTGTCTAATATGGATAGCCACCAGTGTCTGAGAGACATAGCAAATCCAAATATACATTTCTTTCTATAAACATTTTTTTAAAAAAACCCACATTATTAAAAGACAACTGAATCTTTATTGCACTTAAATGAACTATTTAGGTCATTCAGTTCAAGACTGAGGAAGAGCCAATGTCCTGATTTTCATAAAAAGGAAAAAAAAAGCTGAATCTACATAGATCAGTGAATTTGATACCAACTCCTAGCAAAATTCTACAACATGTTATTAAAGGAATGCCTTTTGAACATCTAGGAAAATAAGTAAGGCAAGTTTCCTTTTTTTAAAATGATTACTAGACTTGTAGATCCTGTACATATTTTTAAAATTTATTTTTATTAATTGATTTGTTTATTTACTTTTAGTTTACAAGATTCAGTTCCACAATCTCTTGAGTTTCAAATTTTCTCCCCTCCCTCCCCGCTGCCCCCCATAGTGGCGTGCAATCAAGTAGAGGATCTGCAAATACTTTCACGCTGGACATTCGTCTGGTTGTATAGAAGGGTGGTAATCAATGGAGTGAACAGTGGGAAAAAAGAAAGAAAACCAAACATGAAAAAGAATGATAGCATGTTGATTGCTTCAGTCTCCATTTAAACTCTGTTCTTTCTAGATCTTTCTCTGAATGTAGATATCTCCTTCCATCCTGGGACTTGTAGAGTTGTCTTATAACTGTGCATTGCTGAATAGAGTCCCGTTTATCAAAGTTGGTCATCACACATATGATGTGTCTGTGATTGTGTACAAATTTTTCCTGGTTCTGCTCTTCTCACTCAGCATCAGTTTGTATAAGGCTCTCCAAGTGAATATGAAGACCATCTCCTCTCCATTTCTTATAGCACAATAGTATTCCATTATATTCATATACCATAACATGTTTAGCCATTCCCCAATTGATGGGCATCCCCTTAATTTCCAGTTTTTTTGCCACCACAAAGAGAGTTGCAATAAATATTTTTGTACAAATGGGTCTCCTTCCCACTTCTATGATCTCTTTGGGATACAACCCCAGAAGTGGTATTACTGGGTCAAAGGGTATGCAATTATTGATAGCCCTTTGGGCATAGTTCCAGATTGCTCTCCAGAATGGTTGTATCAGTTCACAGCTCCACCAACCATGCATTAGTGTTTCAATTTTCCACATCCCCTCCAGCATTTGTCATTTTCCTGTTTTGTCATCTTAGCCAATCTGGCTGGAGAGATGTGGTACCTCAAAGTTGTTTTGATTTGCATTTCTTGAATCAATAGTGATTTAGGACATTTTTTCATATGCTTATAGATATCTTTAATTTCTGCCTCTGAAAATTGCCTGTTCA
>CM053582.1:302799814-302839556 GCA_028627135.1 Pseudochirops cupreus | reverse complement strand
CTACTCCATAAATCTGACAGGTAAACTATTCCTTGCTTCCCCAGATTACTTCCAGTATCAACCTTTATACCTAGATCATGCACCCATTTAGACTTGACTTTGGTGTACGGCATTAGATGATGGACTATGCCCAGTTTCTGCCCTACTATATTCCAATTTTCCCAGCAGTTTTTGTCAAATAGTGAGTTCTTATCCCAAAAACTGGAGTCTTTGGGCTTATCATATCGTATATTACTATAATCATTGACTACTGAGTTTTTTGTACCCAATCTATTCCATTGATCCACTACTCTATTCCTTAGCCAGTACCAAGCAGTTTTGATGACTGCTGCTTTATATTACAGATTAAAATCTGGTACAGCTAGGCCACCTTCCCTAGCATTTTTTTTTAATTGCCTTGATTTTCTGGACCTTTTGTTCTTCCAAATCAATTTTGTCACTATTTTTTCTAGTTCTATGAAGTAAGTTTTTGGTAGATTGATTGGTAGATCCCATAAATATTAGTAGATATATCTCCCTGGATTTTGGCAAAGCATCTGATATATCTCTCATGCCATTCTTATGAAAAGGATCAAGTGATGTGGTAGAGACAAAAATGCAATTGGATGGATTCAGAACTGTATGAATGGCTGGACTCAAAGAATAGTTATTAATAGCTCATTGAAAACTTGGAATAATGTTTCCTGTGGAGGACTCTTTGAATTTCAGCATGGCCCTTGTCAGTAATTTATATAAAGGTAGAGATGGTGTGTTTATCAATATTATAGGAGATGCAAAGCTTTGAGGATAGCTCACGCATGAGGACAAGAATTCAATAGATCTTGATAAACTAGAAGAGAGGTATCAAACATGAAGCCTGTGGATTTCCTGCAGCCCACAATCCTCTCTGGTGCTGTGAACCAGATTTCTATTTGAATTTGGTACCACTGGGCTAGATCCAATAAAATGAAATGTAATCAAGATAAATGCAAAGCCTTAAATTTGGGTTTAAAAATTGATTTTCAAATTATTAAGATAGAGAACTTGTGCTTAGAAAGCAGTTTATCTAAAAAGATCTAGGGATTTTAATGGACTTTGAGCTCAGTATGAGTGAACAGTGAGAAATGGCAGCCTTGGAAAGGTAATTCAATCTCAGGAAGTAATAGTCCCTCTACATTCTTTCCTAGTCAGACCCCATATGAAATAATGAATAATGGAATAATTTTATTCTGAATGCCACCGTCTAGGAAGAACTTGGGTAAGGTTTGTGGATAAAGTGTTCAGAGGAGGACAGTGAAGATTGTGAAAGGCCTGGAGATCTTGCCCTATGAGGACTGGTTGAAAGAAATAGGTATGTTTAGGTTAGAGAAGAGAAAATAGGGGTAAATGATAGCTATATTCAAGTACTTGAAAATCTGCCTTGTAAAAAATTATTTCAACTTGCTTTGCCTGGTTATAAAGGGCAGAATTAGGAGCAGGGTTTAGAAATTGTGCAGAGGCAGACTGAGGTAAGGAAAAGCTTCCTAATAATTAGAGCTTTTGGAAAGTACCCTGGGAGGTAGTGGGTTCCTCAAGTCAACGAGAACTTATTAAGCACTGTCATGTGTTAGGAACAGTCCTAAGTGCTAGGAATACAAAATACAAGTAGAGAGAAAGATGTTTCCTGTACTCACAGAGCTTGCAAGGAAATTGAAAAGAGGAAGGCAGAAGGAGAGGAAGGAGGATAAAGGGAGGGGAAGGATTGTAGAGAAAGTCCAGGAGGAGAGTCAGGACTGCAGCATGGAGAAGAATGAAGACATGGTGGGTGACCTGGGCATCTTTCTTTAAATGGAGGTTCTTGGAGGAACCAGCCAATAAGAAAGAGAAATCACAGGGCAGAGGATACTTCCATTGGGTGAAGTGTGGCACTCAAGTGAGATTTCAGGGTGAAGGGGTTTCTGGGACATTGCACAGAAAGTCTGAAAGGAAAAATAAAGAGAGTTTCTCCTCCTTAGAGCTCTTCCAGCAGAGTCTGAGTGATCATTTGTTGTGAAAATGCTATAGAGGAGATTTTTGTTGAAGAGACTATCCTGAGACCCTTTCCAACTCTGAGATTCTATAAGTTCATAATTCCTTGTAAGTCAACAAACAAGTATTAAGTGCCTTCCCTTAAATGCAAGGTACTGGTTAGGATAAAAAAAAAGGTCAATCAGTTGAACTATTTGGTACTGGTTAGGATAAAAAAAGGTCAATCAGTTGAACAGATATACAACATACAGAGGAAAATGAATAGTATGTTTGATAAATGCAAAGACCCTTACTTGGAGAAGGACTCATTGTTTGACAAAAACTCCTGAGAAAACTGGACAGCAATCTCGTCAAAATTGGGTTAGATCAATACCTCCCATAGGATAAGCTCCAAATGGAGATATGTCTAAGATATAGAAGGTCACATCAGAAACAAATTACAGAAGAAAGGAATAAATTACCTTTTGCATCTCTAGCTCATGGAAAAGTTTGTGACTAGCAAATAATAGTATCATACAAGTTAAAATGGATCATTTTGATTATGTGAAATTTTTAAAAGCTCTTGCACAAACCTACTGCGGTAAAAAATTAGAAGTAAAACAGGTAACTGAGCAAAAAATCTTTGCAACAATTTTCTCTTATAAATGTAAGGAACTGATTCAAATTTTTAAGATCAAAAGCCATTCCCCCAATATGATGTCAAAGGTTTTCAAAAGTTAGGAACAGTCAGTTTTCAAAGAAAAAATGCAATCCATCAACCATCATATGTGGAGAAATGTTCTAAATAACTTATAATTTGAGAAATGCAATTTAAAGAAACTTTGAAGTTCTGCCTCACACCTACCAGACAGGAAAGAGGAAAATGACAAATGTGAGAGGGGTTGTGGGAAAACTGATGCATGGCTGTTGGGACTGTGAATGAATCCAGCTTTTCTGGAAAGTAATTTGGAACTATGCCTATAAAATTACCAAAAGGAACATAAATATCTCTTGACCCAGCTATACCATAATTAGACCCATACCCCAAAGGATCATAGAAAGAGGAAAGGGACCTATATGTACAAAAATATTCATCCTAGCATTTATTATAGTCAAATATTAGAAACTGAAGCAATATCCTTATTGATAATTGATTAAACAAAATTGTGATATATGAATGCAATGTGGTATTATTATGCTATAAGAAATGAAAAAAAGAACAATTTTGAAGGTTTCTGGGAAGCCCCATATGAACTGATGCAGAGTAAAGAACCAGGAAAACAAGTTATACTATGAAAACAGCTACATAGAGAAAAACAACTTTGAATAACTTTAGAACTCTGATCAATACAAGATAAACCTGGAGTCCAAAAGAATGAAGATGAAATACAACACTGACCTTCTAAACTGTAGAAAGAGATGGATATTTTTAAGCATGGCTAATGTGGGAATTAATGTGGGGATCCAGGAAAGGCTTTAGGTACTGGAAAGGAGCCTCGGGAATTCTGAAAGGTGGAAATTAGGAAGGAGTGAATTTCATGAATGGAGAATGTTTTGTGGAGGCCCAAGATGGAATATTGAGTTCCAGGGAAAAGAAGTGATTAGTGATTCTAGTGGTCTGGAATACGGAGTGGACGAAAGGGCACAATGTAAAATAACACTGAAAATATAGATTGAAACCAGTTCGTAGATGGCATTCTCTGTTGTGTTTTCTTGCCTTCCATTGAATATTTTGAAACATTATCATGAGTGTGGTAGTGACTAAGGTGAAGTAGTTAAATTAAGATAATGGGGAAGACAATGGAGACTGCTAAAAATAAAAACTTGCCATTGATAATAAAAAAATAAAAAGGAACCAACCTTTCTACCTCTTTCTTTTCACCACCAAAAGCAGCCACCGTTCTAATTGAGGAGAGAACTTCATCAGCCACAGATCCGGCTTTGGCATATGCCTTCAACTCTTTGCCAGTGAGTTTGGCCACACTCTGAAAGCACAAGCAAGAGAGAAAAACCAGAGACAGAGTCAGCTCATTTGTCATCGTGGTGCCTTCTCTTACTGAATAAACTAAAATAAATCTCTGCGTGATAAAGCAGTTAGATGGCGCAGTGGATAAAGTGCCGTGCTTGAAATCAGGGAGAACTTTCACATACTGCCTTCTATGGTTACCAGATATGGAACCCTGGGCAAAGTCAATTTATCCTCACCTGTTTCCTTACATATAGATGAGATGGAGAAAGTGGGGATAATCATAATACTTCCCTCCCAGAGCTGTTGTGAGGATCAGGTTATTAATTTATGGAATTATTATTAATTTATCAGATCACTAATGAATTAACATATTTAAAGTACTTTCCAAACTTTAAAGTTATACAAATGCTACCTTTTATGATGATAATTCAATTAGAGAAATAGGAAAAATATTAAGTGCCTGTCACTTGCAATGGCCCTAGACTAGTCTCTCAGGATGCAAAGACAACGCAATAAGCCCCGTAGTAGAGGAGTTTACATTCTACCTGGGGAATATAAAACAGTTATGTAACTACAAGGAAACTGAAGGAGGGTGAGAACAGGAGCAAAGGTGGGGGAGAAGGTTTCAAAGAGGAAGCAAAACCTGAGTTGAACCTTGAAGAAACTCAGGGATTCTCAGAAGTGAGGATCAGGAGGGAATATAACGTAGGAACATACGGCCAACAACCAATACCAAGGCAGAAAGAACAGAGATGAAATAGTGAGCTCAAGGACCAGCCAGAAGGTCTGGGAAGGTAAGCGGGAGCCTGCGTGGCGAGGACTAAACTAAGGAGCTTGTATGGGCATACTCAGAGACATCGTGGGTTCATTCCAGGCCACCACAATAAAACAAATATCACAATAAAGTGAGTCACGTGAATTTTTTGGATTTCCAGTGCATGTAAAAGTTATGTTTACTCTATTCTGTAGTCTATTAAGTGTGCAACAGTACCAACACAAAATAAACAACATACATACGTTAATTTTAAAAATACTTTATTGCTAAAAAATGCTGACCGTGATCTTCTCCTTAAGTGAGTAATGATCTTTTTTCGCTGGGGGTAGGGGTGGGTCTTGCCCCATTGTTGATAGCTGCTGACTGATCAGGGTGGTGGGTGCTGAAGGTTGCGGGGGGAGGCTGTGTGGCAATTTCTTAAGAGAGCAATGAAGTTTTCCAAACCAATTGACTCTTCTTTTTACTTGAACACTTAGAGTCCATTGCAGGGTTATTAATTGGCCGAATTTCAATATTGTTGTGTCTCAGGAAATGGGGAGATCAGAGGAAAGGGGGAGAGACTGGGGAACTTTGAGTCCATCGAGCAGTTAGAACACGTATATTTATCCATCAAGTTCACCATCTTACATGGGCGTGGTTTATGGCACCCCAAAACAGTTACAATAGTAACATAAAAGGTCATTGACCACCGTATACCATACTAGATATAATAGTGATGAAGATATTTGAAATATTGCAAAAGTTACAGAAATGTGACAAAGAGATACAAGGTGAGCACATGCTACTGGAAAAATGGTGCCAATAGACTTGCTCTTGACAAGATTGTCACAAACCTTCAATTTGTAAAAATGCATTATCTGCAAAACCCAATAAAGTGAAGCACAATAAAACAAGGTGTGCCTGTATTTTTTCCTTGGGGCAATAAGGAGTAGGGAAGTGATATGGTCGGACTTATGTTTTAGGAATATTAGTTTGGCAGCTGAGTGGAGGATGGATTAGCAAGGGGAGAAGCTGTATGTAAACAAGAAAAATTAGGGGGCTATTGCAACAGTCTAGGCAAGAGGTAATGAAAGCCTAAATAAGAGTACAGCGGCTCTGGTGAGATAAAGACATATGTAAGAGATATTAGGAATACACTGAAGCCTGAGCATAGCAATATTTACAATAGGGCAAAACGTAGTGCAAGGAAGGTTCATTTTAGACTATATCCAAGAAAGTTTAGTTATTGAAATACCAAAATGATTGAATTATAACCCCATCTAACCTAAGAGCTCTTGACCTAGGGCATGTGAACTTGATTTTTAAAAACATTTTGATAAGTATTCCAATATAATCCTATAATTTTGTTTTTTACATTTAAAGACTATGCAGAGGAGTCCCTAGGCTTCCCCAGATTGTCAAATGGATCCATGAAACAAACAAACAAAAAGCTAAGAATCTTTGATCTAACCTTTTAATTATATCATTATGAGGCAGCTAGGTGGTACAGTGGATACGGTATTAGACCTGCAGTCAGGAAGACTTGAGTTCAAATCTAGTTTCAGATACTTCCTCATTGTGTGACTCTGAGCAAGTCACTTAACCTCTGTCTGCTTTAGTCTTCTCTACTGTAAAATGGGGGTAATAATATCACCTACCTCACAAGATTGTTGAGGATCAAATGAGATAATATTGTGAAGTGCTTAGCACAGTGCCTGAGATCCTTAATAAATGCTTATTACCTCCCTCATGCTATTAGGAAAATTTTGTGTCATATAGCTTGCCAATTAGTTCTGATTGATGATTTAGCTGTTACGACTGATGCCAGGTTGTGAAATGATCTGTGAATCTGTTTTTGGCTTTTGTGTGAAGTCTGTTCTCAGTCTAGAGCAGAATACAATATATATTTGATTATACATTTCCTTTTTGCTTGAGTTCAGGAGATATCATCCAGTTTGTCACTTCTTCTAATATGGATTTCTTCTCATATGGATTTTTTTTTAAATAATAAGGAATGCTCATGGTCATTAAGTTAATTTATGTCAATAGCCCCCCAAATTCCTACTCCTCAATACCCATGTCTCCTCTCAAAACACCTGTAGTAACTAGGACTAAACCAATCCACAAATATCTGTAAAATGGGGCTAGTGATGTGTGTAAAGCTTGTTTTAGAGGTATTGGGAGGAAAGGGTTTAAAGTTTGTAAACTTTAAAAATGCTTTATGAATGTGAATGGTCATCAACTTCATCATAATTGCTGTTTGTTAAGCACTACGTGCCACATTACTGAAGTCAATTTCTTTCTGAAGTTGAATGAATCCCCAATAGGCACTCTTACCAGGCCGATGACTGCTGCTCCTATTCCAAGGAGAGGACTGACTGAAATCATAACCAAAGTCAGTTTCCAGCCTTGGTAGAACCCCAACAGGAATCCAAAAACACAAGTGGTCATGCGCTGGATAAAGATGGCGACCTGGTCAGCAATGGCATCGTTGATTTTATTAATATCACTGCAAACAAGAAATGCTGTGATTTCAAAAAACTGGGTTATATCCATTAAAATGACATTTTCAGATGTTTTCCATTCACTTGCAGTTAATGAGTCCCCTTCCACAATACACTAAACTAATGTCTTGGTTTCCTCATCTGTAAAATGAGAGGAGCAGAATTTGAACTAAATGACTTCTAAGCCCCCTTTCAACTCTACGTCTGTGATCTTATGATCCTGCTCAAACACAGGAGAATAAAATATATGTGCTGAAGGGCTTCTTAGAAAGTCATTGAATCCATCCCATTATTTCCACCTAAGATTTTCTCTGATCTGTCAGTCATAGATTGGTCTGCATTTTTAAAAATGGATTTACAGAGAAAGAGCTCTACTCTATAACCCAGTTCTTTCTTTTAACTAACATAAATACGTAATATAACTGGTCACCAGTCATTTCACATTCTTGGAAATTCTCATGAAAACTGGATGGAATTAAAAATCCAGCCCTATTATATAATCTCATCCAGAAGTTCATGGGGCCTGCCAATAGCTACAGACCAGTATTTGTGATTTCCATTTTCAAACACTCCTTTCCCAGGATCCTGGAAGGATCCTCTATGTAGTTGAACTAACAAGTTCCCATTTTATCTCTATGTTGCAACCTACTCTCCCTCAGTTTTTTCTTCTTCTTCCTCAAGTTTACGCAGCCTAAGTTCCTTTCTCATAATACCAACATTCTAATGTTTTGATCGTTACCAGAGGCTGTAGTAAGTTTTCCATTTGTGATTGCATAATTATTATAGTTGACGATGTATAGGTATCTTTCAGGAAGCATCATTTTAAAGATTAAAGACATCAGAAAAATCAGAAGAAATTATTTCAATGTATCATCTAGATTGGAAACATATACAGATATATGGATATAAACAAGGTGTTCCAAAGGTCTTAGAGCAGGTTTAAGTTTTAGTGGCTTCACATATTATATATGTGAGTATTTGTGTGTATATACACACACATAGATATATACGTCACGTATATGTGTCTATATGGCATTCCAAAATTATGTATTTAAAATACAGTGTCCCAAAGGTATGTCTATATTTACATATATATGGGTGTTCCAAAAGTATATATGTATATTTGAATGTATGTGTGTGTGTGTGTGTGTTTATAGCAGGTGTGTGTAGTAATAGCGTCTTCTTTAGTAAATACTTAGGTTGTGACATACAACGATATTTATATTTTGAAACATCGTTGTGCTTCTGTTCTACTTACTCTGAGATTCTGGTATTCAGCTCTCCCACTGAATTGCAATCAAACCAGCCTATTTCCATTCTCATTACTTTCCTAAAGTAAACTTGTCTTATTTTCTGTATCTGATGAGCTGCAGCAATTACCCAAAAGCATATCTGGGAAAAAGTAATATAGGTTTTTAGTATGATGATATTAAAATTCCATTCCAACAAATTTCACTTTATCACTCTAATAAGAAAACTACTTTCAAAATAGCATTGGGAGAGAAAGAAGAGGGAGAATTTGTCAGATACCATGCTTTAGAATGAGTGGCTGGCTCTGGACCTGGTTACTTAGTTCTCATAGGGCATAGGAGCTGTCTCCAGGGTACTGGTTTTTTTGTTTTTGCTTTTTTGTTTGTTTGGTGGGGAAGGGGGTGGTCATAGGACGTAGAGCCAGAAGAGATCATAGACAGCATCTTGTACAACCCCTTCATTTAACCAATAAGGCCACTGAAGCCCAGAGAAATTTAGTGCCCAAGGTCATTGAGGTAATTAATAGAGTTTGGATTCAAATTTGGGTGTTCTGCCTTCTTATCCTACAGGGATTAACTATAATTCCCTAGCACTCTATATCTCTTGTACATGTCTCTTTTATGGATCTGCACAGAAGCTCCACATCAGTCTTCGGAAAGAGGTTGCTGGCTAGCAGTCAATGAGTCTCATGTCAAACCAGGCAAAAGCCATGATATGAGCAGAGAATGAGAAAGGAGTGGGAGGGTTTTTCTTTTTTCCACAGCAAAGCAGGGCATGGTATTATACTCCCACCAAGCTCTAAAGGAAGAAACAAGTTGATTCATTCTGACAAGAATAACTTTATCTCTGGAAATCTTAAGTCAGCAGTGAATTTAATGTTTCTGCCACGAAAGAGCAGCCAAAAAAATGAATTGTTTTACAAAATAGGTCGAGTAGGCAGGTACCAGTTATCTGAATGTGGAGGGTCTGTGGATAGCTTTCAGGGGCCTGTGGCCCTGGAGAGGAAAATTGCATCTTTATTTAGATATAAATGGTTTCCTGGGTGCTTCTGTGCATTTTATTTTGTGCATTTAAAAGCATTATTCTGAAAAGGGGTCCATAGGTTTAAAACAGTAGACTGCCAAAGGGGTCTGTGTTAAAGACCAGAGTTACAGTTACAAGGTTCTTTAGATCCTTCAAATTTCAAGGGATGAAAAGGCAGTTTTGTTAGAAAGCAGAGGAAAAGAAGTTCAATTTTAATGTGCCACTGGGAGATAATCTTTTCTACAGAAAAGATTGGCAAAAGCTGGGTCATGGCTTTGCAGAGAATATCATGTCCAGGGCAGAACAAACAGATCATCCCCTCTCCCACTGAACTGCAATCAGATTTTGAGTGAAATGTGGCCCTCATCTACCGCTATCAAAGCTTCACTGACACATTGCAGAGAGGCATGGTGCTACTGGCTCTGAAGCCCTGGCTTTGAATGTTGCCTTTGACAACCTATATGCCTATATAACCTGGGGCAAATCCTCTTAGAGCCTCAGTTTCCTCATATGTAAAAGAGAGGAGCTTCTAGCTCTTGTTCTATCATCTTTCATTATGGGAAGGAAACAAAGGAATAGACTCTTAACTCTCCAAATCACACTTAGAGGAGACACACTGATCAGAGTCCTGGACTTGGAGTAAGGAAGTCTTGAGTTCAAATCCAAATTCAGACACACTCTATCTGTGTGACCATCAGCAAGTCACTTAACCTCCTCTAGTCTCAGCTTCTTCTTCTGTGAAATGGGGATAATAATAACATCTACCTCACCTCACAAGGTTGGTGTGAGGGCTGAATAAGGCAATATTTGTAAGGCATTTTGGAAACCTTAAAGCCCTACATAAATGCTAGTTATTATTATGATAACGACTGTTCCCAAACAAGGTCTAAGAGTTACCATCGTAATACAATCTCTTTAAGAAACTGGTTAAGAATCAAAATAACTTGGAACAAATTCATGTAAGTGTCACATAGAGGACATTTTTGACATGGCCTAAAGGAAACATCTCAACATTCTAAAAATGATCAGATTAGATAGGAAACAAATCAAGAAAAAGAAAAGGTACTTTTCTTTGATTCCCATGTCAAAGGACCTCAGTCCAGCTCAGCTGAGTATACAGTTATCCAATAATACCATGTACTATTACAGCATTTGACCATTTACATAGTATGTATTACCTTACTTGGTCATTCATAATAACCCTACAAATTAGACATTGCCATTTTTGTCCTCCTACGTTCAGGTTATATAACTAAGTGGTTATATAGATCAGAGGTTAAGTGACTTGTCCAAGGTCCTATAGCTGCTAAGTCACAGAAGTGACTAGAACCAAGGACTTTTGGTTCCTAGTTCATAGCTCTTTCCTCCACACCAGTGTTCCCAACTTTGTGGATCAGTAAAATGTCTGAATTCTCCATCATGAACCACTTCGATTCTAGTATCAGTTACTAAATAACTCAAGAGGAAGAAACAGGGAGCTTAGAAAAAGGAGAAAAGGAAGAACACACTGGGTAGAAGGGAGAAGCATCAAGGGGGAAGGAAAAGGAAAAGGAGTAGGTAGTTTTAAAAAAAAAGCTTGCAGATTTTAAAAGGAAAGGACTTTGGGAAGTATAAGTTTTGTGGATTGGTTGAAGTTTTTCACAAAATAATTAACAATGGGGAAGAATTGCCGCATATCCTGTTATCTCTCTAATCACCAATTTGACATGAAAAGTTCATCTGGACAGGATGGAGAAGGGCAGAGCAGGACAGACAGACAGCCCGTGGAACAAACAAACACAGTCATCATAAATCCACCCCAGATTTTCAGCTTTTCCCTCTGTCTGAATTAATTAACAGGCATTTATGATGTGTATGATCACAAAGAATGAAACAATCCTTACTCTCTAAGAGCTGAAAATGAGGGAGGCAATGAGTGTGTGTGTGTGTGTGTGTGTGTGTGTGTGTGCGTGTGTGTATACAAAATCAATAGAGATACATATAAGATAGCTAAATACAAGGTTGTTTGGGAGGGCATTACTAGCAGTTGAGGGTAGCAAGAGAAGCTTCATATTTCAGAAGAGTTTATTGAACTGAATCTTGAAGGAATAGAGGTATTCTGTGGAGTAGAGAGGGGAGAAAGGAATACTTTGTAAGCATGGGGACAGCCAGGGCAAAGGAAGGAAGGTGGGAGCTGGAGTATACAGGGTGAAAAACAAAGAGACAGAGTTTAGCTGGATTAGAGATCGCAGGAGTTTGGGGTTTGGTTTGGTTTTGTTTTTTGTTTTTAAGGATCGGGATGTCACTTCATTTCTTCCTGAAATTGAACTGAATATTAAAAGGAGAATCTGATCTGGCAATCTGAGGAAACTTGTTTCTGTCTTTAGACTGACTACTGGATTGAAGGTTCAAGGAATTTCTTTGCCATGAATGGTCAACATTTTTCAAGTGTAACTTGTACTATATAAAAGATACAGAAGATGATACTGACTTGGAAGTATCCCAGAATGAAAACCAAAAGACCGGCTATAGCATAGTAACCAGCAAATACGATCATCTCACTTTCAATATCCAAGATCCTTCAAAAGAGGAAATATTTAAAAGGTCAGAAGTGCCAAGTGTCAAGTTACCTGGTTGAATTTAATTGATGAATAGACATGATAATCAAATTTATTACCAATCAATCAACAATTATTTTAAATACCTACTATGCATCATGTACTCTGCTAGGTATGGAGGATACGGGTATAAGGAAGGAAACAATACCTACTTTCAAGCAACTTAAATTCTTTTTTTTTCTCTCAATGACTTGTTTATTTACTTTTAGTTTACAAGATTCAGTTCCACAATCCCCTGAGTTTCAGATTTTCTCCCCTCGCTTCCCCCCCCCCCCCCCATGGTGGCATGCAATCATGTATAGGATCTGCAAATACTTTCACACTGTACAATAATCTGGTTATATAGAAGGGTTGTAACCAATGAGCGAACACTGGGAAAAAAGAAACAAAACCAAACATGAAAAAGAATGATAGGATGTATTGCTTCAGTTTCCATTTAAACTCTAGTCTTTCTAGATCTTTCTCTGAATGTAGATATCTCCTTCCATCCTGAGACTTGTAGAGTTATCTTATAACTGTTAGTTGCTAAGAGGAGTCCAGTTTGTCAAGGTTAGTTGTCACACATATGATGTGTCTGTGATTGTGTACAAATTTTTCCTGGTTCTGCTCTTCTCACTTAGCATTAGTCCGTATAAGCCTCTCCAGGTAATTATGAAGTCCATCTCCTTCCCATTTCTTATAGCACAATAGTATTCCATTGCATTCATATACCACAACTTGTTCAGCCATTCCCCAATTGATGGGCAACCCCTATATTTCCAGTTTTTTGCCACCACAAAGAAAGCTGCAATAAATATCCTTGTACATATGGGTCCTTTTCTCACTTCTGTGATCTGTTTGGGATATAATCCCAAAAGTGGTATGGCTGGGGCAAAGGGTATGCAATTATTTATAGCCCTTTGGGCATAATTCCAGATTGCTTTCCAGAATGGTTGGATCAGTTCACAACTCCACCAACAATGCATTAGTGTTCTAATTTTTCCACATCCTCTCCAGCATTTATCATTTTCCTGTTTTGTCATCTTAGCCAATCTGATTGGTGAGATGTGGTACCTCAAAGTTGTTCTGATTTGCATTTCTCGAATTAATAGTGATTTAGAGCATTGCAACTTAAATTCTAATGGAGGAAGCAACAAGTACATAAATAACTATATATAACCTAAATGTAAAAGAAATAAATCCAAATGCCTATGAAGTAAATACCAGGGAGTTTAGAAGGAAGGGGTGCTCACACTGAGGGGAAGGGAACCAGGAAAGGCTTCCTGCTGAAGAAGGTTTTTGAGCAGCACATTAAAGTAATTAGAGGGATTCCATGGGGCAGAGACAAAGGAGGGAGCACATTCCAGGGAGGGCATGTAGGTGGTACAGTGGAGAGAGCACCAGCCCTGGAGGCAGGATGAGTCATCTTCCTGAGTTCAAATCTGATCTCAAACACTTACTAGTTGGGTGACTCTGAGCAAGTCAATTTTACCCTATTGGCCTCAGTTTCCTCATCTGTAAAATGAGCTGGAGAAAGAAAGGGCAAATGACTCCAGTCATCAAAGTCCAGTATCTTTGCCAAGAAAATCCTAAATGGCATCACAAAGAGTCAGACACAAGTGAAACAACTGAACAACAACAATAAAACATTCCAGAGATGGTGGACTTAGCCCGTGCTAAGTCCCTCAGAAAGAATTTGGAGTATCATGTATGAGGAATAAAGAGAAGATTCGTTTGGCTGGATCACAGAGTAGAGGAATGGGAGAAATGTCCAACGATGCTGGAAAGGTAGACTGGAACCTGTTTTCAAAGGACTTTAAAAGCTCATGACCAAAACTTCTCAAATTATTTAAAAATCAGCTTTATTTCTGTGGCATTACAATTCAGTCACTGAATGACTTCAAGCCAGGCAGCAAACACAGATGCCCTCATGCTACAGACTGAGAAACTGGGCACATAAAGAGGGAAAAATGATGTGAATGATAATTAATCTATTGTCATATGCTATCTTCTTGTCAGGATGGGGCCAGGGGTCCCTGGACACTAATCCAGTGTTCTAGCTGTGGCCTCTCTTCTCATGTTCAGCATATAATGATAATTCTATATAGAAAGAAAAATTTTTAAATCCTAAACAGGCTGTCTCCAAAGACCCCTGGGTAGAGTAATGTGCACTGTAATTCGAGAGGTTTAATGTCACCTCCTCCAGGAATCTAAAGCAATTTTATAGCTCTTCCATCTCAGGGAGATGTTGTAAAAAATGTTCCTGTCACTTTCCCATGGGGAAAAATGTGTTTCATTAACTTTGTCTTTATGCTGGGTACACACCATGCAGTTCCATTCTCCAGGATTATACTTAGTGCTACTGCCAAAGGCATTTGTAGTAAATAGCATGGAAGGCACTTAGGCATGTTACCAATGTAATTACCAGCACTGTGAAATAAGAGGAGATAAAACATTTAGGAATTACTTTCAGGTGGCAAAGAATTAGGAAACAAACCCACTGTCCTTATGACAGTCCCATTTTTCACAGAAGTGGACAGAATGACAAGTTGACAACTTGCAACTCTAGAAAAAGAAAGATACTGTCTTAGAGTTATTGAACTTTACCTCTAGAAGAGACCTTAGAGATTATCTAATCTATTTCCCCTTTATGGCTGAGAAAACTGAGGGGCAGAGATGAAGTGATTTTCTCAAAGTCACAATGAATTAGTGCCAGAGCAGAGACTGGAACTCGGGACTTCCAACCCCTTGTCCAGGGTTCTTTTCATTAAACCATAATTCCTATTCTCCCTAAACTTCCTTATCCTATACTCTGTCTTCTCCTGCCAGGTTCCTTCTTTGAAACCAAAGTCTAAAGAGATCTATCACTCTCTCCCTTGCATCCTTATAGCTATTGTCTATACCATCATTTGACAATTAACAATTTAAAGGCATCTCCCAATTAATGCTATTCACTGCCTCTGGAAACAAAACAAACTTAGACTGGAGACTGAAAAAAGAAGTTTTGGGAAGTTGAGTTACTGTAGGAGCAATGTTTATGCACACGGAGTAAGTAATTAAGTAAAAGGAGGCAGAGGCTCAAAGGGAATTACACTGCCCAAGCTCCAGTGCCAGCTGGGAGCATCCCCATTGAACTGAGTTGCATCACATGGTAAAATGCAAAGAGTACAACATCTGAAATCAGAAGATCTAGGTTCGAATCCCAGCTCTGCCATTTACCACCTAACATTTCACCACGTTGGCTCCAAGTGCCCTTATCTGTAAAATAAGGAGGTTGGAAGAGATTGCCACTAAGTTCCTTGCCAGCTTTAAATCTATGATCTTACGACCTAATCAGTCCATCAATATTATAATAGAGTTTCATGATGTCAGCAATGGTATCTGTATGTTTTAGTAAGGTAATGATACTAAGCTAAGGTAAAGTAATACAAGGTTTGCCCATATGGCCTTGTTATATCTCTTTTAGTGCCTCTGAATTATTACTGAAATTTGTGTTGTTAATTAACTTTTCATTAGTTAAGTGTTAATTAACTTTGTATTGTCTCCCCACCTGCATTAAAAGTCATTTGAGGGCAAAGACCATGACTATGCTTCTTATATTTAAAATGCCTGCTAGATAGTTGGGCATAGTGGATAGTGTCCTATCTTTAGGATAAGGAAGACCTGGTACACCTGGTACTGACAAATACTAGGTGTGTATGTAATCAACCAGTAGAAGTTAAAATGGAAACTGCACAGAGCTTGCCCAGAAAGTAGCCTTTACTCAACCTCTTCTACTTCAGTGTTTGACTTAGGCATCAGTGCCACGTTGGAAACCTGTATTAGACACTGAAAAATTTGCCTTTGGCCCTTTGCTGCAGATGGTGGGGGTGACTGTTGAGTAGCACAAGTGGACATTGGTCACTTGCTATAGGATGTTGGGCTTACTAATTAGCCTTTTGGGTTGTGAGGTGGACCATCAACATTTGCTGCAATTTGTGGGAACAAGTCAGAATACTAAATTAGGAGGGATGTGTCTACCTTTCACTGTCACACTCCAGAACAGCTAAAGTTAGTATATTCATCAGTTCTGTTCCAAGTCCTCAAAGTTATATTCTGTCCACGAGATGTAAGAAAAGGAAAAAGTGGCCTATGTGCTACCCATATGTTTCCAGGATATGTGAAATGAAATGTTCCAGGAGAAGAAAAAGAGGCACGAAACATTGTTCTTCAATTCTTCAAGGATATGTAATTTCATCATTTCATGTAATCTCTCCACCAGAATAGATCATAATCCCTTCATACATAAGTCATATGGTCATTGCCTATGGAATATTATTCAAAGTAGAAAATTTTATTTTAATACAACCTACAGAGATACTCAATTAGAATCTCTTATTGAGGAAATATACAGTTTATACAATTGTCTGGGGGATCTGGTTATAAATAAATGGTTTTGTCTTATCTGATCCATGAACAGTAATAGACTTATCATCTTAAAAGCTCCCAGAACACAGACATCAACTACTAATATAGTAGGAAAGTCACATTTCAATAATCATTTCTTACCATTCAGATGTCTTTGGGATACAGAGTCAATAATCTGAATTGTTCCAAGGACAAAAGTTAGCATTATGATATCAATTCTTACTACCTAAGTATGTTTCTATGTCCCCTGAAATAGGAATAACCAATCATTGTGACTAAAGTGAAAATAAGAAAGAATTTTGTCTATTCAAGATACATTGATGACCTCATAATCCACAATGGTGCAATCCTGTTATAGTCATAAAACTCTAGAAAATATTTCTTAAAGTATGTACTTATCAACTTATCAACTTACTGACCAAGCTTTTGTGTTCCTGAGATCATACAGAATTATAGTAGTAGATAAATGTAGAAGTTTCTCTTGGTTAGGTTCATTTCATAGCAAGGACTTTTAGAAAGATGACCTTATATGCAGGAAGGTGGCACAGAGCACTGGCCTTAGAGTCAGGAGGACCCGAGTTCACATGTGACCTCAGATACTTGACACTTATTAACTAAGTGACTCTGGGCAGTCATTTAACTCTGATTGCCTCACAATAAAAATAAATAAAAGATGACCCCATTTCTGTTCATAGATCAGATAAGACCACTACATTTATTTAAAAGAAGCTCCTCAAACAATTGTACAGAATACATGACCCCATAATCAGAGAGTCTTATTTGTAGCTACTAAGTATCTCTATAGAATCTATTTAAGTACAATATTCTCCTGTGTTTAATAGTCAATAGACAAAGCCCATCTAAGATTGCTAATTCTCATAAATATCAGAATTTTTATTATTTAATACATTTCCTCCATCAAAATGTAGGCATTCTAAGTGCTGGAATATCACACACAAAGCTGGAGTCTTAAAAATAACCATCATGGGGGCTCCTTGGTGCTGGTTATTATCTCAGCTGTATCCACCACTCTCAGAGAGCTCAATTCTTACATCGCTCAGGCCCTCAGTATTGGGTTGCCTTTGGCAAAGTGCTCTTCTGTACAGATCTGAAGTAGTTTCCTCCTTGAAGCTGCTGGTACTGCATCCTACAACTTCCTGATACGTGAGTAGGTGCCATAGTTCAGTCCAAGGCTTTGTTTGGACATGGCTATCTTTCTCAGGTTCTCAGGACTGTACAATTTCTTCATTGATGACTCAGAGAAGCACATTTCTTTATAGGCAAGCCAGATATTATATTAGCATAAGAAGGTTAATATAGGTGTTCAAGGAAAAAAGCTTATCATTTTGCAGCTGCTTGTGTCCAAAGCTTACTGAGAATCTACCTGACCTATACAACTTTGGGAAGTGGGTGGTATTAGTACCTGTGACACACCTTCAAACTGAACGTTCCTTGCTGACAGAAACTTGACTCCACATTTGGTGAATTCTTAAAGGCCTGTCTTCCTTGATACACAGAACTAACTGTCTAGTCTAATGCCTGTCTATTAAGATGGTGGCATTCATTTTTTAAGAATGACTTAAAATGTTCCAGACTACTATTTTCACCAAAGTTTCTTTAAAGATCTATAATATATAGTACATGAAATCCAATGATCTATATACTACTTATATAAAATTGCCATTTTCTGACTTTAGTCCATGCTTTCTCCTTCTTCCAATGGAATTGCCCCATAGTATATAAAGCCAAAATGAGAAGAATGTGGAAATATGTGTGAATCCTGTTTCTTTGTGAAAGAAAGAACAGAGAGCTTTGAAAAATATACATACCCTATAGTAAGCAGCCCCCCCTAAGAGACCATGAAGTCAGGGAAATCTTTTGACAAAAGTTAGTGGAATATTCTTATACTTGAAAATGATGAATAGCTATAAAAGATGTCTGTAGTTAGGAAAATAAATGGCACCTAAAGAAAGGCCATCCATTCAGATTTGTTCCCTTTAAGCCTCCATATATGCTCCATTGTTGAAAATATGCAAAACTAAGAAGACTTGGACAATGACTAGGCTTCTTTTAAAATACCCTAAATGCTTCTGTTAGGGCCATCCCTAAGGGAGGGTCAATCTAAGATTTTATCAGGATGATGATAAAGATGGTGATGA
Organism: Pseudochirops cupreus; assembly: GCA_028627135.1. Lineage (NCBI taxonomy): Eukaryota > Metazoa > Chordata > Mammalia > Diprotodontia > Pseudocheiridae > Pseudochirops > Pseudochirops cupreus. The sequence goes on along the minus strand of CM053582.1, from coordinate 302,820,948 downwards.
GGATAATTTCCTAAATGAACTCTAGGATTTAGCTCAAATTTCCTCTTCTGTCCTTCTTCCCCTTCCCCAATCATTGTTTGTCTATAAGATCCTACTTTGAGGATTAAACTATAAAGGAAGCCTTTTGCCAGTGCTGTTGAATAGTGATTCATTGGTTATCCAATCATTAGGCTGGTTTAGGTTGGAAACTCCCTTCAACAGGGTAGAAAGGCTATCCTGGAAACAGAAATAGAGAGAGGAATTTTTCCCATCATTACATAGCCAGTGCCACCCTCATTGCATCCTCACATACCCAGGCCATTTCCTGTAACACAGACTTGAGTTATGCATTCTGACAACAGGCTGTATTATAGGGAAGCTTAAATGGATTTTTGACAATCTCTGATACCTTACCATTAACTAATCATTAGAAATAGGTGAAAAGTACAAATTCTTTTGGGAAGGGCTTCTCATGATCAGGATATGCCACATCCCTTTTTTTTCTCTTTGAGTAGGGACTAAATATACCGCAAATGAGGCTGGCAGCTATGAGGTAGCAGGGATTTTAGGTTTAGGTTGCAAAGTCCACTTCCTTGCACTGACTCAGCAATGTATCTATTATAGACTCCATGATTACAATTCAGCTTTTGTTGGCCACATCACAGGAGAAGAAAGAAAGACTACCATAGTAAATTACCATAGGCTAGAAGGAGGATCAGTGGATAGAAGTTGGAGAGAGATAGGTTTTGGCTCAATGTAATTTAAAAAAAAAAAACCTTCCTAACTGAACTATCCTAGCAGAAGTATTTAGCTCCCCATAAACTGCAGGTATTCAAACAGAGGCCGGATGGCCAAGTGTTGGGGAGATTGATAGAGGAGATTGTTGGTTAGGTAGGGGTTAGACTAGATGACTTCTGAGGTCCTTCCATCTGCTAGAGTACATGATTTCTGCAATATGAACAGACCACTACTCTCTTTACAAGGCCATTGCTATCTCCTATGTGACTACAAAAGTCTCCTATACAGTACGATCAACTGCTCAGACTCTAGGTCATTTAACACCCTTATATTGTTCAGTCATGTCCGACTCTTCATGATCCATTTGGGATTTTCTTACAACGATATTGGAATGGTTTTCCATTTCCTTCTCCAGCTCATTTTGTGGATAAGGAAACTGAGGCAAACAGAGTTAAGTGACTTGCCCAGAGTCACACAGCTAATAAGTGTCTAAGGTTAAATTTGAACCCATAAAGAAATGTCTTTCTGACTCCAGGGCCAACACTCTATTCCCTGTGCTACCTAGCTGTCCAACATCCTTGTAACTCTCCTATATAAAAAGAAAGGCCCTTGACCAAATGGATCGACTGTTTCAGCACCCAAGGTGTACCTTGGATGTAAGGATTTTGTTGGGAAACATAACACATATATACCAGAGGCAGAGAACTGAAGAGTATCCAATTAAAACAAATTCATGGATGATAAATCAACCTAGAGACAGAACAAAGCTATTTGTAGAATCTTACGTGAGCTGAGAGTCAACTAAGCTGTTAAATCCTTACAGCTGTCAGGTAAAACGAATAATTTCCATTCTAGTTTGCACTGAAATGGGAAGGTCAGATGGAGAAAGTGGTCCCCGTAGGCTAGAGTATCCTATAGCAATTTAGGTAAGTTGACATTTCTATTTACCATGTGGCAGATACATAGTCTCCAAAGCTGCTAATTAAGTCCCCTTCCCAAATTCTAAATGTAAAATGCAAAAATTGAACAAAAGGGAAAAGGAATAAATTGCATCAACTCACCCGCAACTGGTGCCATTCGTGTCATTGTAGTTGAGGGAGCTGTTTTCCCACACTATGGTGTTGTTCACACAGATCTTACCAGGGACACTAAGCTCTTGTAACTCAACATCATATGCAATAAAAGCATCTGTCATCAAGCCAAAAATAAGTAACATTCCTGGCTGAGCCAATCCATGTAGAAATGCACAGCAACTTCCTCCAAACATCAGCCATTTGTCCCTTGATGAAGAAAATCGAAACTTGGAAAAAAAAATCCAAAAGTTAGCAATGTGCATATGTATGTGTATGACATATGTACATATATGTAGCATATACACACATATATGTTATATATGTAGATAAATGTGTATTTATGTTTATCAATACAAAATACACAAATATATTCTGGGAAGTGACACTGAATTAGGATTTTGTAAGAGCCATATGCAATATCAAATTTTCCAAGGAAACAATTTCAAACAAGATAATCCAATTTTATTCAATTAAATCTGTATGCCAATTTTCCAGAAACTTATTAAAATTATGATCATTCATTCAACAAGTAGGCACCATTTGTGTGCCATTTCAAGGCTTGTGAAAAATCTTTGCTCACAATAATTCTGTGAGGTAAGAGTATTCTCCCCATTTTCCAGATTAGAATCTGAAGTTCAGAGATAGGGCAGGCCCAGGATCACACACCTAATAAGTGTTTGAGGTAGAAGTGGATCTCAGATCTCTCACTTCAAGACCAGCTCTCTTTTCACCAGGGATTCTTAACGTTGAGTCCATGAACTTGAATTTTAAAATTTAAGTCAACTCAAATGCCTCCACAAGACTTTCCCTCATTTTCACCCCCTCAGGTTGCTTAGAATATAAGCACTATGTGGGAAAGGATTGTCTTTTTCAAACTTACTGTCCCTCCTAGCTCCTACCTTAGTCCCTGCACACAATGAGCAGTTAGTTCATAAAGTTCCTTGCTTTTGTTACTATGGGGCAAGCATTATGTTAGACACTGGAGAGTTGATACGACCTGGTGAGGAGAGTCTCAAATTTAGAGTTAGAATGTCCATGTTAGAGTCCTGCCTCCACCACTTAGTAGATGAGTGACCTTGGGCAAGTGGCTTAATCTTTAAGCTTCTCATCAGTTTACTTCTTCAATAAATGAGGATATTAGTACTTGCATTATCTAGCTAAAAGAGGTATGAGAAAATTGCTTTCTAAACTGTAGAACACTACAGGTGTGTCAGCTACCATACAATCATCAGCAAGACATGGTCCCAATTCATGATTTGGTTAGGAGTTCCCTTCCAATTTATATTTTCTATTAGTATAGTGATTCGATCTGGACTTTTGAATATTTCACTAGCTCCGAAATCTCCTCCCATTCATAGTACCCTCCCCCACATAAATACAGATATTTCAAATGAATTTGTACTTTGGCCTGAAAAAAAAAAACTACATCTTTTGATACAGCATAGATGAGTACACAGATTTACAATCACGTGAGGTACATTACTTCCCTAGAAAAACATTTTCCAATGCACAAAAAAATGCACATTTCTACAAATTTTCACCAGGTACAATGTACATTTTCCAATGTACATAAAAAGAAAAATGGTCCCTGAACTTTATCATCTAGCAGATTTTTCCAAAGCGTCAGAATTTTATCAGTTATTAGCGTATGCTTGCTTCTCTCCTTTCTTGCCCTGATCCTATTTATCCAAACTTTATAGGAAGACGCTGCGATTTCACAGGTGGCAACTCCCCTTATTAAGGAGTTGGAGGAGATCTAAGTGGATTTTTTTCTGTGTCTGCTTTGCCTTCTTATTCTAGGACTTCAAGGCAATTTCCCTTGATAACTTCTTGTAATATTGTATCAAGACTCTCTTTTAATTGTAATTTGCAGTTAGTCTGAAAATTCTTATATTATTTCTCCTCATTCTGTTTTCCAGATAAGTTATTTTTCTGATAAGATGTTTCACATTCTCTTCTATTTTTTCATTCTTTTGATTTTATTATTTCTTGGGTCTTAGAATATTATTAGTTTTCCCTTGCCCAGTTCTAGTTTTCAAAGAACTATTTTCTTTCTTTTCATAATTTTCTCGGATTGCTCTTTTTTTCCCTAATTTTTCCTTGATCTCTCTTATTTTATTTTTTTAAGTCCTTTTTAAGTTTGTTTCTGACTTAATCTCAGTTTGTTTCTGACTTAATAGAAAAATACAGGTTAAGGGACTTGCACAGGCTCTCACAAATCAGTTAGGATTTGAATTCAGGTTTCCTGGTCTAACATCTTTTCCACCACTACAGGATGCGTTAGCACCTGAACTCTAATAATCCAAGGAACATAAATTGAGCCCTTTGTCATTTCAGACACTTAAATGTGTATGTGTGTGTGTGTATGCATATATATATGTGTATGTATTGTGTATATACATATATGCATGTCTGTGTATAAAATACATACACATATGCATATGTATATATACATATGTGTGTATACATGTACACATGCATACATACACACATACATACACAAAACACATATATTATAAAGGAGGTGGGGAAATCAATGCCTTGGGTACCACTGGCAAATGAGCTTATTGTGCTGACAAGAATGGACAAGTCTTGAGCCTATCTTCAAGTCGAGCAAACTTTCAATAATGATGGTTAAAAGAAAAATGGAAAAACTTGAAATGGAGAGGGACTTGGGGATCTAGGTTATGACTTCAGAAGTCTTTATTATAAGAGGGAATATACATGGCTGTTAGGACATGATTTTACTGATGACATGAAAAATGAGGTCAGAGTGGGTTATTTTTCCAGAGCATTAAGTCCTGAGTAATATATTACTTAGGATAAGACATTTTACTAGCAATATATATGAACTCACTATTTAGCATATGATCACTGGTGCACAGATTATGACTGAAAAAGTCCTCACTGGAGTTAATTAATACCTTCTGATATGACTTTTACAAATGTAAAACTTCCTTAAAGACCTTAGTCAGTGCAGTTACTCAATCAGTGTTGTAAATCTGCCACTTCAGGGGCCCCACCCAGTTACTGCCTGCATGCTAAAGATGTTTATTACCAGTTGAAAGAAGCTGACTTGAATATGTGCATCTTTCTTCCCATCTTGTGACCTGAAGAAAATAAAATGTGTAATTACAGACCATCCTTTCCAAGACAAGGAAGAATTCCCATAAGGATACAATTGTTTGTGTCCCAGACCCCCTTGCTGAAGGTACCCTCTGGAACCTACCACACCAGGCATCCCAAACAAAAACTTGTGGTGGAAATATTCAATATCTTTTTACATGAATGACCTTTCTCCTGCCTCTCCTTGTTCTTCTCAAGTTATCTCCTTCTGACAGTAAAGTATACCTATCTATCTTTGGTGTTCAAAAAAAATATTAAACACTACTGATAGGAAAGAAATGCTGATACTCCTTGCTACCTACTGATAGGACTCCTACTCCTCATCATGTTTAAGCATCTACCATATGTCACTTGAAGTGCAATTTGAATTTACTTTTTGTTCCCTCTAAGATCCTAAGTACCGTGGATAGAATTACTCTAGTGTCTCATAATTAGGGTCAGTTTACCCAAATAAGGTCAGATACAAGAAGAATGCATGTTTAGTGTTAGGGAAAGAAGTACAGAGGGGATTATGGGGGCTGGAAGGAGAAGAGGACTATGGACTGTGGACTGTGAAAGAATTTAAAAGCCAAATAAAATAAATTTTCATAATAGTATTCAGACCTTTGATAAAAGTTTTAAGCATTCAGAGTACTGTGGTTGGTTGAGGTGGAAAAATAGAAAGCTTTGGGAAAGTTTACTTCTAGTACCATTCTGAAATAGGAATGGGTAAGAATTTCAATTTTATTCAATTTTGTTTTTAGTTGTGGCTGACTTTTCATGATCCCATTTGGGGTTTTCTTGGCAAAGACACTGGAATAACTGTCTGAAGCCAGATTTGAACTCAGGAAAATGAATCTTCCTGATTCCAGGTCCAGCACTTTGTTCACTGTGACTCCTACCTGCCAAGAACTTCAAAGTCCCCCACAAAAGTGGTCCTAAGGCTTCTCCCTCCAAGCCTTCCATGAAAAGTATTTTAAGTTTCTTGCTATTTCATTAACCTACTAGTTGTTTAAATGAAAAGTAATGAAGTATCACTGACACAGACTGTCAATATTCTAATTTGGAATCACAAATTTGGGGGAGGTTTTATTTTTTGAAGAAATCTTGACTGTTATAGGTTTGGAACTAGCAGGGACCTCAGAGGTCAACTTGTCCAACACTTCCATTTTATATGCAACTTGTCTTAGGGGGAATGAAGACTTTAGGAAGGAGTCTGACTACTGGATGGAAAGTTGACCTGACTCTCCCCAAAAAAGGAATTGTGTATAGACTGGAGAATTGAGCAAGCAGGAACACGAGATTACAGTGTGAAAGCATGGATGAAGACAGCTGTTGAGAAGTCCAGTATAAAGAGAGCAGCAGTGAAGGGGATTTGTAGTGTGGAGTTAAGAGAACCAGCCAATGGACAGGAGTGACTCAGTGACCTTCTACCAAAGCATTTATCTCTCTTCAATCTTCTATGAGAGCTACTATTCCTTCAGGTCAATAGCTGAGTGTACAGCTGTTGTGCTGGCCAATAGTTTTTTATAGTATGTAAATGGAATCTACATTGAAAGTAACAGATAAATAAACAAGTTTGCACTCACAGCTAACTGCACACACAAATTTGCCAAGAGTTGGAAAGGGTCATCAGATCAATCAAGTTCAGTACAGATTCCCTGGCAGCCTCTCATGGCTTATCTCACAGCAGTTGTCCACTGGGGAGTGTGTGCACATGGAGAGGGGCAAGAAAAGAGCCAAAGACCAAAATTCCTCCTTTCCTAGTCTATTGTGAGTGGCTGGCACAATCTGTTTCAATGGGCAGTCCTTTCTGTCACAACTTTGATACAATTCCCTTGCTACACTTGGTTAGAAGTGGAGGAGGGAAAAGGGAGACCAAAGGACACCCAAAGGTTTCCAGTTTGTCATCCCAAAGCACCAAGTTCTTCAGAACTGAGTACATGTTTCAGGGCCCAGGCTGGGCACTACATGATCTATCTAAGGCAGACCAGGGAGGACCGGCTGTCTGCCCCCATTACAGGTTTCTCCATACCTGTCTCTTCTTCCCACTTACTCAACTCTGTCTTCAATTTCTTTTGACTTCTACCCATAGGTTCTTTTCTCTAAGGTACAGGAGGGGGCCTAACTTGGGATTCAAGGCTTATATCAGGAAGGGGGGTGGTGGCATCAAGCCCTTCCCCCTTTTCTGCCTCAAAGGAATACATATAAAGGAGGAAACCCAAAGGAAAACCAAAGCCTAGAAAGGATGAGAAACTTGCTTAAGGTAATAACGAGCAGAGTCAAATTTCAAACCCAACTCCTTGAACTCCAAGTCCAGCATTCTTTTCATTGTTCCACACCGTGACACAGAAACTTAGCACATAACCTCCATGTATCCACCTGGAACCACGTTTAGCAGTGGGTGACTATGAAACCACAAAAATGTCAGCCATCCTTGCAATTAAGAGAGTGGAAAGATAAGCAAAGATAATTTATTTAGCCACAAATACTTCAGTCCTGGCACTGTGGATAAAGTGCCTAGGAGGCATGATGGATAAAGTGTCCAGCCTAGAGTCAGGAAGATGAGTCTTTCCAAGTTCAAATGTGGCCTCAGACTTGCAGTTTTTATCCTTCATTCTCGAAGAGAATCATGACATCAGGAAGATGATGCCCTGACTCGCAAGTGAGTGAGGGCTGTGCAAAGTCAGAAACCTCACTTTCTCCTCTAGAGCCATCTGGATCCAGTGGCCAGATATAGACCAGAACTGAACCTGGATGTTACAACCATCACCTTAGCTCAGGCTCTCATCATTCAGACTCTTAACTGATCTACCCTCTTCAAATCTTTCCTATCTCTGATCCTTCATTCACATGGCTGCCAAAGTAGCATTCCTAAAGCCTAGTCTTTACTGTGTCACTCCCCTGCTCAAGAAGCTCCTGGTTCTACTCACTTCACTTTGCATCAGTTCATGTAAGTTTTTCCAGATGTTTCCAAAAATCATCCTGTTTGTCATTTCTTATAGCACAATAGTATTCCACCATAATCATATACCATAACTTGTTCAGTCATTCTCAAATTATTGGGCATCATTTCTAGTTTTCACTTTCCAATTTTTTGCCACCATGAAAAGAGCTACTATAAATATTTTTGCTCATGTAGAACATTTTTTTAAAAATCTCTTTCAGATATAGAATTAGTAGTGCTATTGCTTGGTCAAAGGGTATGCACAGTTTTTTAGTCTCTTGGGTATAGTTCCACATTGCTCTCCAGAATGGTTGAATCAGTTCACAACTCCACCAATAGTGCATTAGTGTCCCAATTTTCCCGTATCCCCTCCAACATTTATCATTTTCCTTTTCTGTCTTAGTCAATCTGATAGGTATGAGGTGGTATCTCCAAGTAGTTTTAATTTGCATTTCTCTAATCAATAATGATTTAGAGCATTTTTTCATCTGATTGTAGATGACTTTGATTTCTTCATCTGAAAACTGCCTGTCAAATATCCTTTGACCATTTATCAGCTGTGGAATGATGACCTGAGAGGTTGCAGACAAGACAAATGGTGGTGGGGGTAATGTAGGGTTGGAGTTTGGCAAGTCATGACAGGCAACAGGACAAGAGGGCAAGAGATTTAAGCATAATTTATAGAATATAACTATATTCACCAGCTAAGCCTGAAGAGAGGGAAGGCAACCTGGAGCAGGGTTGATATACTGGGAAAACAAAAATTGAAGGACCGGAAGTTACAAAAAGAACAAAGAATGAGTTCAGAAGGGGGGGAGGCAAACCAAGAGAAGGTCAAAATAGACATATGATGTAGACATAAAGGGTGATAGCAGAGGCAAATTAGGGGAGCAGGGAAGAATTTACCTGTTAGATCTATGGATAAGGTAAAAATTCATGACCCAACAAGACATAGAGAACATAGAGGATATAAAACGGACCTCACCTCCTACTTTACAAAGAAAACAGGCCATTCACAGGATTACAGACCTAAAAATAGGAGGGATCTTAAAGGTTATCTATTTTACCTTTTAATTTTTGCAAAGAGGAAACTGAGGCCCATAGAAGTCAAATGATTTATTACAAGTAATATAATTAATAACAGAGCCTGAAGTTTGAATTGAGTCTTCTAATTGTGATCTCCCTGAGAGCAAAGACTGTCTTTTGACTTTCTTTGTATCCCCAGTGCTTAGGGGCCCATCTCCAGGCAAACTGATCTATATCTTGTCCTGGACCCAGATGACTCTGGAGGAGAGAGTGAGGCTGGTGACCTTGCACAGCCCTCCCTCACTTAAATCCAATTCACTTGCAAGTGGCATCTCCTTCCTGATGTCATGATCTTCTCTGAGAATGAAGGACAAACAAGTGCTTAGCACAGTGCATGCCATATAGTAGGCACTTCATAAATGTTCATTGATTGATTAACTCTAATGCCATATGCAGCACTCATTCCACCAAGCACATCGTGTGTGTGTGTGTGTGTGTGTGTATGTGTCTCATAAACTTCTCCTTCTCCCCCAAAGACTCAATACCTTAAAAGACTCAACCTCTCCTTTTTTTTTTTTTTGCTTTTGACAAAGAGGCAGTCCTAGTTCTTGTGAGGACAACCCATCCACCTGCCCTTAATCAATCCCCTCCCATCCTTTTCAGGAGTTTTTTTTTCTCTGAGTCATCCCCTTTTTTTACCATCAGTTTCTCCTCCTCATGCCCTCTGCCACCATCCACATACATACCTAGCTCTCCTCTTAAAAACTTTCACTAGACCTCATCCTTCCCTAAAGCTGCTATCTTTAAAAGCTATTGTCTCTCTACCTTTTCATAGCCAAACTTCTAGAAAGAGGTGTGGACACTTGTTGATTCTATTTCCTCATTTTTCAATCCCTTGCAGCCTCACTTCCAAAACCATCTGAGCTCTGATGTTACTAATTATCATTTATCTCATAGATCTAATGGCCTTTTCCCCACTCCCCCCCCAAGTTTTCATCCTTTTTTACTTCTTTGCAGCTTTTGACATAATTGACTATCCTCTCTTCTTTAGATGATTGTCCCCACCCTTGCCTTGGGTGGCACTTCCCCCAATCTAACCATTCCTTTTCAGTTTTCTTTGCTGCATCCTTATCCTCTTCCTACCTATTAAATATGGACATCCCCCTAATTCTGTCTTAGTCCTCTTCCTTCTATATGTTCTCTCACTTGAGGACCTCATTAGCTTCTATAGATTTAATGATCCTTTCTATACAAATGATTTTCAAATCTATTTCCAAACCTGAATTCCTATTTCTGTCTGTTGTACTTCTCTGCCTGGATATCTTTTAGGAAACTCAAACTCAACATAGCCAAAACAAGAATTATTCTATGTTTTGCCGAAGTCTTCCTTCCTTCAAACTTCCCCATTCCTGTCAAGGACAGCACCATCTTTCCCTAGTTTGCAACCTTGGAGTTATATTTGGTTCTTCTATCTCTTCCCCTGTATCCATTCAGTTGCAAAGTCTCATTGTTTCTACCTCCACAACACCTTATCTTCATTCACTTAGCCTCCATACTAGTTCAGACCCTCAAAAACCAACTGGGTTCCCTGCTTCACATCTCTCCCATGCCCTAGTCTATCTATCACACAGCTGCCAAGTTGATATTCCTAAAACAAAGATCTGGCATGACAGCCCTCTACTCAAAAATCTTCAATGGCTCTCTATTGTCTCTCAGATAAAATATAACTACCCATCTTAGTATTTAAAAACTACCACAGTCCAATGTGATGCATTTTCAGCCCCAGTCAAACTGTCCAATAAGCTGTTCACCATACATAACATCTCACCTCCCATCTCCTTGACTTTGCATTCCATGTCTATAAAGCCCTCTTGCCTCAGCTCTACCTCTTTATTCCCTAATTTCTTTTGAAAATAGAGCTCAGGTGAAACTCTTTGTGTGAGGCCTTTCCCCTGTTAGCATTCTTTCCCTCATGATGTGAGTTTCTATATTATACATGTTATTATCTTATTATACATGTTATTATCTTATTATACATGTTATATAACATTACCATTACCACCGTCACTCCTCTAAACAAATGATTTTTGCCATAGTATCTCTAACACCTGACATGGTATCTTATATACAGTAAGTGCTTAATACAGGTTTGCTGAATTAAATTACACATAAAAATAGTAACATCTGAATAGACTTTGGAAGGAAGTATAAATGGCTGTCTTGAACTAGATAGAGATAGAGGGAGGGAACAAAGAATGTAGCTTAACGATAGAATGTAGAATCTGTTCTAGAAATGGTGCTATTTGCTATTTGCTATTCCCTTTGTAAAAATGTCATGCTTGAACCAGAAAAAAACCACCACAATTCATACTAGAAATATAGCATCATTATTGACAAAATTAACTTACCTTGTTTTCTTAGTATTGTTATCTGTTAGGACAAAAATCAAGCAAAAATGTTAATATTTAGTGGTAAATTATGTGCAACACCATAAAATAATGTTTCAAGGGATATGGTCATAATGACTGGAGTTCTGTGTGTGTGTGTGTGTGTGTGTGTGTGTGTGTGTGTTGTGCATGTTGTTGTTTAGCTTATCCTCAGAAGAAATTCTTCTGGAAGATTTAATTTTTTAAAAACAAGCTAATTTCTATGAAAGAATAGCATTGTCATCAAGTCACAAAGACCGTGGTAGGCTTGGCAGTTAACTAGTCAGAAGGAAGGGTGCTACTGAGATGGATGCTACTAAAAACACAGGATGCAAGACTGGTTATGCCTAGGGAAAAAAAAAGTTCAGTTAAATAAAATTAATATTCATCAATTACATACATTCATTTTTGTAGTTTTCCTTCAGAAATGTATGTGTATATGTTTGAGGGTCTAGTTACTGTTTGAACTTACATCCATGTTTGCCACTGGAAAATGAGAAGACAGGTCAAGAACTGCCTTGTACTAAAGGGAAAAGAGATGGGGCATTGTGATATTCTAGATTCTCTGCTAGATTATGGTGCTGGTATGGTAGGTAGTGAAATAATCAAGATTTAACGATTTCATGTTAGCTTCTTCTTCTGGCCCAAGTTTTAATATAGTTAGTAGTCAATAAACATTTATTGAGCCCCTACTATGGACCAGGTACTAGACTAAGTCCTGGGGATACAAATGTGAAAAAAGGTAACCCCTGCCCTCATGGAACTTACAGTCTAATGGGGAAGACAAAATGCAAAAGGAAGCTGCAAAAGATGAGTGGTATTGGGGGGTGAGGTAGAAGAAAGTGGGTGAAGGCACCCAACTCAGGGCATAATGGAGAGGTCAGTCAGAGGAGTCCCAAGATAGTGCAGCCAGGGGAGAGATGAGAAGATAACAAAGGTGAGTTCTCTCCTTAGATGGAGGTGTGGAATCCATGGCCTCACCCTCAGCACCAGCTTTCATCGATTTCATTTCTCTCCAATCTGTTCTTATGTGATTCTGAGTTCCTGCCCTCTGAATCAACCTCAACACTTTGTTTCCCAGTGTTTGGAACTTATTCTCTTCAGTATTGTTTCCTTGTTATAGGGTTTAAAGTTTCAGCTTTTTTTTCCCCCTTTCATTCTTCACGTGTGGTTAATTCAATTACTAGGTGATCCATCTTAATTTAGTTCAAGTCTGATCTGTATATTCAACTCTTAGGAATACTGATTAGAAAAATTATTTCAGATAACATAGAGGACCAGCCTTGGAGTCAGGAAAACCTAGATGCAAGTTCTGTCTCTGACTTAGATTAACTGTCTAATACTAACCATTCAACATTTCAGTATTCCAGGATGCTCTCTCAGGCTCAGTTATAGACAAGCTGCTGACCTTCATTAGCTGGAGGAGTTTCCACAATGAGAATTTCCTACACTGATGAAATCACTGGTCTGAGACCTCTCCCCACCAAAAAAATAATCACAATTACATTTTTTATAAAATTTCATTTTTTAATAATTGCAGACATTTATAAAAGGTTTTTTGGTTTGCAAAATCTGTTACATGCATTATATCACTTCATCTTTACTATAACTCTCATAAACTAGGCTATATAAGTATGATTAGCCCAGTTTTACAAATAAGGAAACCAAATGTTGGAAAGGTTAAGTGACATGACCTTGGTCACATGGATAATGTGTGTGAGAGGTAACATTTGAAACTGGATTTTCTAACAAGTTCCAGGTTTCTTTCAACTACACCATGCTACCTACAAATCTTTATATATCGTTCATTTGTTTCGGCCATCTTTTACTCTTTGTGACCCCATTTGGGGTTTTCCTGACAAGGGTACTGGAGTGGTTTGCTTTTTTCTTCTCTAGCTCATTTTTCAGATGAAAAAACTTAGGCAAACAGGGTTCATGACTTGTCCAGGGTCAAACAACTAGTGAGTGTATGAGACTGAATTTGAACTCAGGTCTTCCTAACTCCAGGCCAGACACTCTAATCACTATGCCACCTAGCTGCCCCTATTTTTATATGTATAATATACCATTTAAATACATAAATATTTAATTCCAGACTTCATAGCTAATGTTGCATAGGGCATCTCAAATGTAGTCCTTCACAAATTATAATTTTTTTCTGAATTCTTTATTAAAAGAAATCACAGAGTGTATCTATCAGTGTTTCATGCTATTCAAGCATTTCTTATAATTAATTTGTACTATTATTTTCATCAAGGTCCATAGAACTATCTATAGCTAAAAAGTACCTTGGAGGCCATTCATTTCAACCTTTCCTTCAAGAAAAGGAAACCCAGGCCCAGAGAGATTCAGTGATTTCCCCAAGATCACTCATGTAATAAATGGCAAAATTGGGATTTGAACCTAGACCCCCCGACTCCAAATCTAGCTCACTTTCTACTGCACTATAATACCAGATTAATCTCTAAACATCATGGCATTTCAATGGTAGACACGAGCATGTGTCCAGAGAGTAGAGGGGAGGGGCAGAGTGTTCATTGAATGTATTGCTGCTGGGGGTTTTTTGTATGCTTTCTGTAGCGCCTACTCTTCCAAGGATCTCCCTGTTTATCTCCATTCCCACCCTAACCCCTTTCCTATTTCAACTGCAAATTCAAAATGGTGGAAGGAGAAACAAGAAAAGGAAGCTCTACATCTCTGTTAATGTTCCAAACTCCTCTAGAGGTGCTGATATCACCCCACCATCGTGTGATGCTTGGATCTTGGATTGATTCCAAGTAGATCACCTACTCAGCAGCTAGGTCATGTAAGGAAGAGAACGCTGGAGCTGGAATTGGGAAAACCTGAATTCAGGACCTACTTCATGAGCATACTAGCTCTATGACTGTAGGTAAGTCATTTGACCTCTCAGACTTAGTATTCTCATCTGGAAAATGGAGATAATAGTAACAGCACCTACCTAACCAGGATTTTGAAAGGATTACGTGAAATAATAAGAATGATAATGTTACTATTTATATAACACTTTGAGGTTTACAAAACACTTTATGAATGCAATCTCATTTTATCCTTCCAATAGCCCTGGGAGGTGGATGCTATTATCTTCATTTTACATATGAGGAAACTGAGAATAAGGGAGATTAAGTGACTTGCTCAGGGTCATACAACTAGAAAGTGTCTGAGGTTGAATTTGAATTCAAATCTACTACTGTACACATGTAAAGTACTTTGTAAAGCTTAAAGTGCTACATAAATTCTAATTATTATTATTTGTATTATTACACATAGAAAACTGTGTCAAATAGCTGCATTCTAGACAAAAAAGGATTCCTTATGTAGAAACTGATGGAAGATTAAGATCCAGTTACTTCATCAGATTTATTTTAAGCATCATACTTTATGAAAAGGAAATCAGAATCTTGTGGCAGATACTTTGGAAAGACATGGCTCCAGAAAACTTTGTAGCTTTACTCACTGGTCTTTTTGCCTCCTTTGATACAGCAGAGTGAGGACAAGGTTCTTGCTTCCCTGAAGTATTGGCAAAACATGCCTTTCTCCCTTTGCCCTTTTGCCCAAAAAGTAGTGGACTAAGGGTACAGAATGGAGTATGTGTTTTTAGACATGGCCACAGTGTTGATTTATTTTCCTAGTTGTATTCCTTTGTTTTGCTTATTTTCTATTGGTAGTAGGGGAAAGTCATCAGGAAGTAAACGTACTATTAATCATTAATGTTAAATCATCAATAAAACATTGATTTAGTTGTTTGGTTGTTTTTTTTTTTAAAGGAAAAGAGCCCTTACCTGTTTCATTTGATTCAAAGGCATGATTGTCTTCTCCAAATTTTTTAACACTACGTAGGATGACTGAATCAGACATGATAATTTCTACCTTCAGTCAATGACCCTGTAAAATAGAAAAGAATCACTGCAACTCATTTCTTCTAGGAAAAACAAAAACAAAAACAAACCACATCTCAAATCAGCTGAAGTGAAAGAAAAATTCACCCCCCAAATCAACCTTTATTAATCGTCCTGAGTCACAACTCAGTCATGGACTTGGAGGGCTCTTTCAAATATAAAATTTTTATGATCAATTACTTAAGAAATTACATAAAGAAATCTGGAAATCAGTTTTCTACTTTATTTTAAAGGGTTGCTGGTAAGTATCAAAATGTTGTGAGAAGAAATAATTTGCTAGTTTTTTAAGTCAATTTAATTTTTCAAAAAAATGTTTTTTAATTTGAAGGAGCTAGATTAGCAATTTCAGATACTTGATTTTAGGAAAAACCAGAAACAATCTCATATGAACATATGAACCAAGATCCTCTGTCTAAATCCTGAAAGGCAGGAGTCAGAGTATATTTTCATATTCTGAAGCCTTCTTAACAAAGTATGGTAATTAAGATTCATCTTTAACATAAGGGGATGTGCTCCTGGAAAAGACGTCACTCTACACCAGTGGTGTCAAACTCAAGTAGAAATCGATCATAGGAATATTGACTTAGAAAAACACAAGTTAGCATTGTCTAGGTCATGTTGAATTTTCATTATCATGTTAAACATTTACCAATTACATTTTAATCTGGTTCAGGCCTCACTCTCACCCCTCTCTTGCATAGACAAAGAAAGTAAGGTTTAGATGTTGAGTAGTTCACAGGTTGTGGTCTATCGTATAGAAAAATTAAATTATCATTGTAAGAGTGTGCCCCCTTTTATACTTAGCAAATTGAAATGTCTTCGGTGAGAGTAGTGGGCGGGAAGAGACGCCATGAAAGGTAAAGGTGAGGCTCTTTCAGGTATAAATGAAGCATATGGCCCTCTTTGGATATTGAACCTTTGAGTTGCTAAATTGCATGTGAAAAGACAGACAGTGAACTTGCCTTCATAGCATAGAAAGTCCTATCTACTCACTTAAAAGACTCACAGGATGTGGGGAGATTTTCTAGGTGGTCCCCATAGGCTAGGGAGAGGTCCTTCACTAAGGGACCAGAACTCTGAACTAAGAATTGTCTAATAGGTGAAACTGTACTTTTCCTATATCCAGCCAACAGGAAGACAAAACTCAGAATCTGAGAGATGAAAGCTGGAGTTAACTCTACCAGCCCTAGGGTTTCTGTCCCTTTTTACACATATGGTAGTACTCTTACTCAAAGAGCATAGTAGCACTCTGCGTAGCCTAAGTCTAGAAATGGTAGAAACAAGACTTAAGAAAATGATAGAGAAAGTATCAATAATTCGGATTAAACTTAAAAGTGTGTCCTACATAGTTTTTGGAGACCTTGTTAATCATTTAACAGCGCTCTCCTTATCACAAGGATGGATACCAAAGGAGCATGGAGATTGTCCTTTAGTTACCCCTCACTCTAGCCACATGATCAATCCACCTTCTTTTTCAATCACACAACTCCCTGAGGGTACCCTTTAATAAACTTCCTCTCCATAATTCTTTGTTTATAGCACTAACTGCCATGATGAACTGCTCCAGTGCCCTTTGGGTAATTCCCAACTTCAACTTATCGGAGATTTATTATTATTTATTATTAAGTTAAATCATTAAATATTAAGTATTTTATTATTAAATTATTTAGTTATTATTTATTAAATTGTTAAATAAATTATTTTATTTGAATAACTAAAATTATGCTGTTTTAAACAGGGACTTCAGTTTTAAGGAAAAATATGAGTTCATTTAAAAGAAATGCACCACCCCCAACAACAGTCCAGTGCTCTTGCTCCACTCTGTTCATTCTAGGTCTGACTCATTGTCTGCTGGCAGAATATATAACTGTTCTAATGGACAAGTTCTACAGGATGTCCATCCAACTGTATATGAACCAACATAACAATAATAGGATCTTAAGCATCCATAGCACCTAGTATCTTGAGTTTGCGTTTTATGTAAATTCTGTTCCTTACAACATTATATCTAGGGAATAATTCATGAAGTAATTTGTAACTGAAGAGATGAGGAGGAGATGAGGAAATTTTTTTAAGAAGTCAGAAGTTGCTCCAAGAAGTCTCTCCCTTTCCAGGGCAACCAGGGGTTTCAAGGCCGCATGTGGCCTTCTAGGTCCTTGGGTGTGGCCTTTTTATTGAGTCCAAGTTTCACAGAACAGATCCTTTTATTAAGGATATTTTGTTCTATGAAGTTTGTTTTTAGTCAAAGGGCCACTCTTGAGGGCCTAGAGGCACAGGCTTTACAACCACTTCTAAAATCTTATTAAGAGTGAAGGTGGGGGATTCTGGGAAGATGGTGGAGTAGGTTGGGAGACTTGTAGTTCTCCAAATTTCCTCCACAAAATAGGAAGGAACATTGCCCCAAAATGGTTATAGAGTAGTAGAAATAACCCAAAAGGGGTAAAGCAGTTGTCCTCCTAAGACAACTAGAGAAGATTGCAGGAAAGACTCAATCTCCAGGGGTGGAGGTTTAACCTGAGTGAAGTTCAAACACCTCCCAGCCGGCTCTGCAAAATCAACAAACAACATGCCTTTGGGGTCAGCTGAGTTGGAAGGCAGCCTCAGCCTCAGCCTCAGGAACTTTCACCTCATAGACAGTGTGGGGGTTGGAAGGCTGAGTAGGAGAAGTCTAAAGAACCTTCCATTACTGAGTGTGCTAATCACATAGGGCCCTGGGCTGTGGCTTAGTACCCGCTTGGTGAGTGCCAGAGGAGAGGGGTAGGGACCCTGCTGGCTGTGAGCACTTGCAGAAGAGCAGAGTCCTTGGTTTTGTTTCCAGGAGGAAAGAACAGTGGAAATCTGTAGTCACTGGAGGGAGTGCAGGGAGTAAGAGTATTTGCAAACAGCATGGTTAGAGGCTCTGACCTTGGCTTAGGGATAGAAGGGAGTGCCCAGTGTTGGGCCCTGGGACAAAGCTCAGAAAATAACAATAAGAAGGCCCTGAGTCCTGAGGCATCATTACACATACCTCAGGACTAGAATTTGATTAATTTTTTTAAAAGCTTCTAAAAATAAAACAAAACAAAATAAAAATAAAAATGAGCAATCAAAGGAGAAAGAACCCAACCATAGATAACCACTGTGGGAATACAGAAGATCTGGGCTCATAGTCAGAGGAAGATAGTGGAACCAAAAAAAGAAAAAAATACACTCCTTTTCAATGAGAAATGTCAAAAGGTCACAAGTCCCAAAAGAGTTCTTGGAGGAACTTAAAAAGGACTTTAAAAATCAGTTAAGAGATCAAGGAAAAAATGAGAAAAAAATAAGATCAATCCAAGAAAATAAAGAAAAAAATATGAAAAGAAAATCAAACAACTAGAAAAAGAATCAAAAACTTGAGGAAGAAAATAATTCCTTGAAAACTAGAATTGGGAAAGGGGAGCCTAATGATGTCATAAGGCACCAAGAAATAACAAAACAAAATCAAAAGAATAAAAAACGGAAGAGAATATGAAATATCTCTTCAGAAAAATAACTGAACACAAAGGTAAAGCAAAAATAGAAAAAAATCTACCAACCACCTACCGAAAGAGGTCCCAGGAAAAAAACTTACAGGAATATCATAACCAAGCTTCAAAGCTCCCAGGTTAAGGAGAAAATATTGCAAGCAACAAGAAAAAAAAAAAGCAATTAAATATCACAGAGCTACAATCACAATTACACAAGACCTAGCAGCTTCTATGTTGAAGTACCATAGGTTTTGGAATACTGTATTTCATAGAAGAAAAGAGTTAGGGTTATGACCAAGTATAAATTATCCAGCAAAGTTAAGTATAATCCTGGATGAAAAAAAAAGTATGGACATTTAATGAATTAAAAGACTTTCAGGGATTTGTAACAAAAAGCAGAACTTAATGGAAAATTCAGTACACAAGATCCAGGAGAAATATAAGGTAAACCATTCAAGACCAATTATAAGTGACTCAATAAGGTCAAACAGTTTACTTCTTACATGTGAAAATGTGATCAGTATTCTTATGACTGTCACCATTATTTGGGTAGTTTGAAAGAAAGGCTTGGAAGGAACTTGGGGGGATTCTAAAAAAATAAAACTAGTAGGGAGAGATTTAAAAAAGGAATTGTCTCATACAAATGAGACACAAAAGGAAGAATTGATACATAAGAAGCAAGTGGGGGTGTAGGGCTAGTAGAGCAGGTACCTTACTCTAATGAGGGGATAACATACATATCTAGAAGGGTATAAAAGTCTTCCAAATTTAGAAAGAAATAAGAGGGGGGAATAGGATAAGGGAGGGACTTTTAGAAAGGTGTGTAAATTAAGAATTAGAAGAAGGAAGGAATACGGGAGAATCTCTTAGAAAGATAGGTAGATTAAGGTAGAAGGTAGGGGAGAGGATAAGGAAGGTTCTCTTTGAGGGGTGGGTAGATTAAAGAATAGGAGAGCAAGGGAGCAGGTAGAAGAAAAGCAGAGGAGTGAAGATAGATAGAGTAAATAGGGTGAGAAGGATAGTGAGGAAAAAATAGGATGGAGGGAAATACACAATAAACAATTATAACTTTGAAAGTGAATGGGATAGATTTACCCATAAAATGAAACAGATAACAGAATGGATTCAAAATTTGAATTCAATAAATATCACTTTCAAGAAAGGCAATAAAAATGAAAGATACACACAGAGTTAAAATAAAGGTCTGGAGTCGAATTTATTATGTTAAAAAAAAGCAGAGGTAATAATCATGATCTCAGACAAAGTGAAACTAAAATAGATGTCATTAAAAGAGAAAAATAGGGAAATTACACTATGTGTCACCAATATTATTCAATATTGATTAGGTCTCATTTCTCAAATATATAAAGAACTTTGTCAAATTTATAAGAAGATGAGTCACGTTGATAAAGGGTCAAGAGATATGAACAGGCAGTTTTTCAATGGGAAAACCAAAACTATATATTATCATATGAGGAAATATCCTGGATCATTATTGATTGGAGAGATGTGAGTTAAAACAACTTTGAGATATCATCTTATACCTGTCAGATTGGATAAAATGATACACGCCCTTTAATTAGGGACTGACTAAACAAGGTATGTGTATGTGATTGTGGTATAATACTATCGCGATACAAGAAATGACAAATTGTTTGATTTAGAAAAACATGGAAAAACTTAGACTTATGAAGAAAGATGCTATCTACCTCCAGAGAAAGAACTGACAAATAAAAATATACGTTACATATATATGTATATATGTTTATAAATATGTATGGGTGTATACACATATATATTCTCATTTAATTGTAGCCTTCTTTAGAGTGGGGGAGGGGAGGGAGGAAAAAATAAAATAAAAAATGCACAGCAGAGAGCAACAGAGAACCTAGAAGAAAGCACAGAAAAGCTGTGCAACTTTGAAAACGTTGTGTAGTATTTACTATATGGGTTTTCTTGAAATGGAAATATATTATTTTGTATTGAATCCTCTCATGTTCTGCTGTGTACATGAAAAGGGTTTTTTTTTCTTTTCTTATTTTGTATTTGAGTTTAAAATGAATTTTAAAAACACAATTTTTGAAACATGAATGTGTGTTTCTTTGGAGAAGTTTTTGGCAAGTCCCTGAGGTCACGAAAGGTCAGTGATCATATACAAGAGTCTACAAGATTCCTATGCATTCAAACTGAGATGACTTTTCATCTCTTTTGTTTATGTCACATAAATATATACATATAAATATTTTTATATTTATATAATTATATATTTTATAATCTATAATATATAGTTTATATATTATATATAAAATATAATAATAAATATGTACAAATAAATATATAAATTTATATATAAATATATACAGATATAGACAGACATAGACATATTTATATCTCTATGTAGGCTATATGGTTATGAATATATATATAGACATATA
>CM053582.1:302761677-302799314 GCA_028627135.1 Pseudochirops cupreus | reverse complement strand
ATAAGTTTCTTAAGACAACCGTACAAAATGAAATTTGGATAAAAATGGAATATACATCCAGAATTACAGTTGAAAAATCAAGAACTAGGAGTGTCTGTTGTCCCAGGGTCTGTTGTCATACAATTGTTGTCCTGGAGCAATGGTTCTTTGGCTTCCCCAGGAGCCTGTGAGCTATGAGGATGGCTATGACCACCACGATGTTTTTTCCAACTGCCAGCTCTTACATTTAAGTTGGTATGCTCTGGGATAAACAAGGCAACAAGTAGAGCCAGGAGAACAAAGCAGGTTCCAAAGAGAAATGGGGGGCCAGGAATGATGGAATTCTCCTGGGAATGGTGCTGAGGACCTTGGTTTGTTCCTAAATCTGTTTCTGTCATCTGTAGTTCATTCAGTTCCACATGGAATATGTGGAATATAAATCCATAAAGAGCTAGTCCCAGCCTGTTACATAATCCTCGAATTCCTGTTATCTTGCCTTGACCAACCCCTGTTGATCAGCATCAGCAGTTCGTGAAACAAGTGCACTGACAGCTGAGAAGGTAATACTAGACATGGCTGCTACTGCCCCAGAGGCCCACATCATCCAAGGCTCTGAACCAAAGCCATACCATGCTAGCTGCAATATTTGGAATCCTAGACCCAGTAAGATGGTGCTCTTGTTTCCCACTGATTGTATAAGTAAACTTAATACTATGGTCTGTGCAATAATGCAAAGAATGCCAAGGACAACTATGAATGCTGCAACACTTTCTGGTGAAAATCTCATTATCTGTCTGAGGTATAGAAAGAAGCTGGAATATTGGCCTGCCTAAGGTAGGTAGGAGAGAAACACTGTTATGCAAATTAGCAGCACTCCAGAATCTTGGCCCACTTTCTTTAGGGATGCAAAAAGATCTGCCTGTTCCCAAGAAATGGGTGCTCCCCAAGATGCTGGCCTCATCTTCTCTGGCAATGATTCTAGCACAGCAACAAGAATAAAACTGATATCTGGCAAAGTTATAGCTGTGGCAAGGACCACCACTAAGCTGTCCCCATATGCTCGTCCAAGGTAGGCACCAATAGCAGGACTGGTTACTAAACTTGCAGCAAAAGATGCTGAAACCAGCCCATAAGCCATGCTTCTTTCATTATATCTGCTACATATGCAAATAGCACAGAGAGTCACAGCAAAAACCCCAGAAACAGAGATAACAGCAAAGTACCACCAGGGACTGATCTTCATTGATGGAATTGGTGCACAAGTGAAAAATACTGTTAGCAGCAAAAAGGATTTTCGACCCCAAACATCAGAAAGAGCACCAATAAGAGGGGCACTGAGGAACGACAATAATCCCTTCACTCCTTGAATGAGGCCATTCATTAGAAATGTATGTTTAGGGAAGTTTTCATGTAATACCACTAAGGTAGGTGCTGTCAATAACCCCCAAGGAAAAAACTCCAAGATTAAGTATAACCGCATGCTAAACACTAGGTGAGCCTATTCCTTGAGGCGTGCCATAGTCCTTAATGATGATTTTCTTGGCCAGCATGATACTTTGGTTCGCAGCCCGGGTCTCTTTCTTCCCCTGAGTCATTTTACCATTCTCGAGTCCCAGCTGGCCCGAGCTGGGAGTACCTGGCTTCCGTGCCGCAGTCAAGCCTGAGCCTCCCAGGGGACCATGGCCATCTTGGGACCCCGGCCCACTTCCCGATCTGAGGTTTTATTAGCAGCTAGTGTGTTCCCTCTGAGCAAAAGCTAGATGATTCCTTATTGAATATTATAAAAGATATTCCAGTTCAGATAACAATCCACAAGCATTAAGCACCTGCTATGTGTCCCGGCTCAGTACAAGGTGCTGAAGATAGAATACAAACTGGAAACATGCCCACTCTCACGGAGACAAGGGTTGGACTAGGACACTGAGGACCCCTCCAGCTGTAAAATTAGGGTTTTCTGTGAAATCACTTACCCATTTCCTATAGTTCTTTATTTCCTTCAGTGCTTAGTACTTACCTAAGTATCAGAACAATACTACCTTGAGATTATATAGCAGCTCTCATTTATGTGGCACTTTGATGCTTGACAAATGGCTTTCTTTTCTCTCTTTTTTTCTTTTTGAAGTTTATTTTAAATTTAAATACAAAATAAGAAAACTAAAAAAAAATTTCCATATACACAGCAGAACATGAGAGGATTCAATATAAAGCAATAAATTTCCATTTCAATGAAACCTATATAATGAATACTATACATTAATTTCAATACTTGTATCTTTTCTTTTGTCCTCTGCTCTGCACTTTTTACTTTATTTTTTTCTCCTTCCTCTGCCCCCCTAGAAGGCTACAATTAAGCACAGATATATAGATATGAATATACACACATATACATACCTACATATCCATAAACATACGTAAATACACATAAACACTCAAACACATATCCGTAAGACTGTGTTATGCTTACTTCCTCTTGTCCTCTGTTTCTCTGAAGGTGGGTAGCTCTTCCTTCATAAGTCCAAGTCTTTCCCTATTTTTCTAAATCCACCAGCTTATCATTTCTTATACCACAACAATCTTCTGACCCAATCACATTCCATCTGGGAGACTGTCTATGAGAGTATTTTTTCCCCAATTTTCTGCCCACTCTCTATTCTTGGCTACACAGGCTTTATTTATACATGAAAATTTTAATTCTAAAATACTCACAATTATCCATTTTACAATGCAACTCTGCTCTCACCTCATAATATGGTTTAAGGTCTAATAATACTGAATCTAGTTTCATCACATCTTTTCCCCCTGGTTTCCTTGAAATTCTTGACCCTCTGCTCTTCCAAATTAACCTTGTTATTTCTTTCTGATTCAGTAAAATAATTTTTTAGTGAATTAATTGGGATGGTATAAATATATTAGTTAAATTGTCATTTTAAAAAGTGTATTAGCTCTACCTACCCATGCACAATAAATATTACTTCAATTATTTAGATCTAACTGTGTATAAAAGATGTTTTGTGTTTACAGTCATATAGATCCTGTGTCTATTTTGGCAGGTATGCTCTCATATTTTTTAATACTGTCTAGTTATTTTATATGGTCTAAAACTATTGATTAATACGGCTGACATATAATGTGGCTTCCCTATTTATCTCTTTTGATTAAATCTGATTTTAGCTTTATCATTAGTCAGAATCATATTTGTAGTCACCATTGGTGCTGTGAATATTGCATTGGCACTACATTTGGTGATAAGAATGGGATCATGAAATAACAGACCTCTATTTGGAGGCAGAAGGGCTTTAGAAGAAGAAATGAATATCCCAGGATGAATTTATCTCATTCCTCCCTAGCAAGATAATGGGCTAAAAGTACAGGAATCTGTGAAAACTGGGAACCAAGGTTACAGAAGGGAGAACCTAGAGATTTAGAAACATGTTTGCAAGGAATGCCAATAAAGCCAGGGAAAGAACTTGAGGGAGTATGTAGAAAAGGCTGGATTTTACTAACAGGTTACCATTATATATGTAAAGCAGACATGAACTGCTGCAAGAGAAAGTGCAGATGGAGAGGAAGTAAGCTGATTTGTATGGGAAACTTTCTGTGCCACATTGTTCAGGCTCTCCTTCAGAAGAGCAAGTTGGAGGGTTTCAGGTGGTAGAAGAGAAGGCTGTTGTGGGTTTTGCTTAGAAAAAGAAGAGAAAAACTAACAAGTGGAATGTGCATGCCACTCTAATACAGACTGAGCCTAGTTGCCATGACAATGGCTGCCAGGAGAGCGTGTGAGTGGAAAATGAAACTATGTTAAATGAGGAGGCTTTTACAAGTTCACTGTATACTAAGAATAAAGCAGGAGAACCATGGAAGCCAAATATCTGTGAGAAAATTAAGGATTTCACTCAACAGGAGGTTACTGATATATTAAGTCAATTCACTCAAAGGATGAGAAAATGTTAGTGTCTTGGATGGTGAGAATCAGTAATGAAGGGGCTGAAGGAATATGAGTAGATAGGGTGGATTGCTTGAAATGTATAGGTATTAGTCAGAACCATTTTGTACGGCAAGCTTTTAGGGATTATCATTATGTTAGACTGTAACAATACAACCAATCTGCTAGCTTTAGCTGGCAAGGGATGCAATAATGTATCCCACTGATTCTATGTGGCCTAGTGGAGAGAGACCCTGGTATTCCCTTGGGACTATATGAGAAAGTTAAAGGAGGAGGTAATGAAGACAGCTATCATGGTTGGAGATGCAAATGCATATCATATCCCCTTAGCAGTTTCTCATAGAAATATCATAGTGAAGATAGCTCCTCCTTATGAGGACCTAATTCTGGCTGTACTAATTGGTGAAATAGGGAACCCTCTTTTGGAGGTACTGGATAATATTTCACAGCTAAGTGACTTAGGAGAATGGGAAAAAGATAAATTTCCTCGAGAGAGAAGAGTAAATAGTCAGGGGATTCAAAGTCAGAAGAGATTGATAAGAAAAGAATTGTTTACTGCTCTACTGAGGGCAGGGGTAGATTTTGGAAGAATTGATAGTATTCCAACTAATGAACTATATAACATGTACCAAGAAAAGGGGCTTACTAATAGATGGAATAGGGCAGTGAAGACTGCCCCTACAGATCCTCCTGAATTATTGTATCCAAATTTGTCACACCTTTAGGGAGAATAGGAAATTGGCCAAGCCCCAGCTCAGATTAAAGAAATACACACATGGGATTACAGACCCCATATCAATTTGACCATATATTGGAAAAACAGATCAAATACTGTAGCTAGGGCATTAATAGATACTGGGGCAGAGACCTCCCTTATATATGGGAACCTGGACAAATTCAAGCATGGAATTCCTATTACTATCACAGGACTAGGAGGGGCTGAAATATCAGTCAGACAAGTCAAACTAACGATGAAAATTGGACAATTACCTAAGAAAGAATATACCATGGTCATTGTACCCATTCCTGACTACATAGTTGGAATAGGTATACTGAGAGGTATGACTCTAAATTTACCTGAGGGGAGGTACCAATTTATAGTAAGGAAGATAGAAATTAATACAGTTTTAGTGGGAAAAGTAAAAATGGACCCAATTACTTGACCTGAACCTTCTGAAGTAATTACTTTAAAGCAGTATTGTGTGCCAGGTGGGCAAGATGAAATTACCAATACTATAAAGGAATATGTTGAGGCAGGAGTGTTAGTCTCTACAACCACTCAGTGAAATAATACTGTCTAGCCAGTACAAAAGTCAGATGGGGCATGGAGAATGACTGTGGATTATAGAAAATTGAATAAAATGATTCCCTCCTCATATGTTGCTGTTCCAGATACCATCACCTTAATAGAAAGGATCCAGAAATATGATGGGACTTGGTATGCAGTTACTGATTTAGCCAGTGCTTTCTTTACTATTCCCAATAGATGCTAAACAATGGGCCCAGTTTGCTTTCACTTGGCAGGGCAGACAATGTACTTTTACCCACTTGCCACAAGGATATCTGCATAGCCCCACTATTTGTCATAGGATTGTGGCTGAACATTTGAATGAATTAGAGCTATCTAGAGTATAGCTTATCTACTACATAGATGCTATTATGATACAGGGGAAAATGTAAAAGAAGTGGAGAACAGTTTGATGCTTTTAATTGAGCATATGAAAAACAAAGGATAGGAAATTAATCCTGCAAAGATTTAAGGATCAGTTCAAAATGAAAAATATTGGGGTACACAATTGAATAAGGGGCTTTGAGAGATTCTTCTGAAAGCCTGACAAAAGATCCAGGATTTTCCTATCTCTACCAGTAAGAAAGAGAACCAAACTTTTATAGGATTATTGGGATATCGGTGACATCACATACCACATCAGGGACAGATTTTGAAAGTTACTCAGAAGAAATATGAATTTGATTGGGAACTTGAGCAGAGTAAAGATTTTGAAGAAGCCAAGGCTGCTATACTATTGGACCTAGATTTATGGCTTATGCAAAGTGGTCTGGTGGAATTACAAGGGACTGTACAGGATGAATATACAAATTGAAGTTTATGGCAAAAACAAGGCCAAAATGTAACCTTAGGATTTTGGTCTAGGAAACTTCCTTCATCTGAAGTTCAATATACACCTTTTGAAAAGCAGTTGTTAGCTGTACGTTGGGCTTTGGTAGAGACGGAATAACTGATTCTGGGCCATTAAGTGACGTTAAGGCCTGGAACCCTGATTATGACCTGGGTAATGAGTACCCCAGCTTCTCACAGAATTGGACATACACAAGAGGCCAGCATAATTAAATGGAAATGGTATATTCAAAATAGAGCTAAAACAGGAAAAAGTGGAGTTTCTGCTCTACTTGAATCTATAGCAAAGATCGATAGTGAGGAAAATGATACATCCCCTGAACCAAAGCAATAGTTGCTACAGTCCTTGGTAAAATGGAATGATGGATATGACAGATTAACTGAAGAACAAAAGAAACGTGCATGGTTTGCTGATGGGACAGCAAAATATTTGTCCCATAAAAGACATTGAAAAGCAGTAGCTTATAACCCATGTAGTAGGAGGACTTTGGAAAGTACTGGAATAGGTAGAAGTAGTTGACATGCTGAATTTATGGCAGTACATCAAGCTATCAAGACAAAATAAGGAGGACAGTGTCATATATGAACTGATTCATGGGCAGCAACTAATGGGTTAGCTACATGGATGCCCATATGGAAAAACCAAAATTGGGAAATTCTTGGCAAACAAGTCTGGGGCAAAGAATCATGGGAAGATATACGAGACATGTCTTTGGCTACTAATTTGTCAGTTTTTCATGTAGATGTTCACGTGGCCCTCACCACGCTAGAACATGAGTAAAATACACATACTGATTGACTAGCAAAGATTGCTTCTCAACATATTGTCCCTACTCTGACACCAACTGATGATCTGGTACTAGGAAAATTAGTATCTCATATTCATTGTTAAAACAAGTAGCAAGAGGAATGTCATATATGTCAACTGGAAAAGGAACGAACTCTTCCTCAGGTAGTAACTGGAAAAGTTCCAGCCCAAATTTGGCAAATGGATTATATTGGTCCCCCTACCCCAAGATAAAGGATGCAAATTTATATGTACTTGCCTTGACACCTATTCAAGTGTACTAGTGGCTTATCCTTATAAGAATGTGACCCAGAAAAACGCCCATAAAACTCTAGATATCATAAGTCTATATTATGGAACTCCAATGCAGATTCAAAGCAACAGTGGGTCATATTTCAAAGATAATGAAATGAAGACATATTGTATATTGAACAATAGAGAATGAATATATCCTATACCATATTATCCACAAGCATATGAGTTAATTGAAAGAATGAATGGATTATTGAAAGAACACTTAAGGAAGTGAAGTTCTAATAATTCATACCAACATTGGAAAGATAATTTGTTCACTGCTTTATGTAATTTGAATAATAGATCATTGGGAGGATGCCAGAATGATGACTCCAAATCTGCAAATTAGTAAATAACATACAAACACAGACACACAAGTTCCCAAATATTGAGTACTGGACTGTGAGGCCTGATGTCCCAGAACCGTATCCAGGAACACCTGGTTTAGCAGGATACGATTTATATTGTTTAGGGGACTTTTTGGTTGGGTAGAAAAGAAATTTTAAAAATCTCTGCTGGAATGTGTATGATAATCCCCAAAAACCATTCTGGATGGATCTTACCTAAATCAGAATTAGTAGCTTGAGGAATAAATGTATTGGCTGGAGTAACAGATTCTAACTATCAAGGAGAAATGATTATGATATTGCAAAATTTGAGTGGAGAACCCATATACTTTTGTAAAAATGATAGAATAGTTCAAATGATCATTATTCCTTGTGAAACAATACCCCTTGTGAAAAATGACCCTCCTTCTGAAATAACCATCAGAGGAACTGAAGGGTTTGATTCTACTGATAGAATAAAATTGGGAGCTAAAGTATGGGTAAAGTGGAAGCCAGATGATATTCCAAAGGCTGCGGGAATTATAGCACATGGGAAAGATAATACCATAACTGTTGTTTGTTCAGGAGAAGATGATTACCAAATTGTACCCTTCACTCATATATTCTACCGTGAATGAGGTTATAATAGTAGGTTCATGGATTCCAAAAGCATGGCTGACCCTATATCTGCCCTACTTCTGATTATTGTCTCCTTGTTTCTTTCTGGCTTTTTGTCTGCTAAACTTGTTTGCTGTATTTGTTTCCTGCAGGTTTAGTACCCTCCACCTGTAGATGCCTGATTGCCTAAGTTGGCTGTCACCACCTGTCCATGACTGTGATATGTCACCCCTGGAACTGGCATTGACTGAGCTCCAGATGCCAGCTAAAGACCTGACCTCTTGAATGGGATCTCTTGGGGCAGGAACAGCTCTCGGTCTAATTTCAGCAGGAAGTAGCTATGTAGAAGAGACCTTCACGCCTTATCCCAAGATTTTTGAACCCCATCCATTCAAGGAGGGAATGATGGCTCAAGTCTCTACCCTAAGATATTGTTTTATGTGCTTATTTTCTGTTATATTGTTGTACAAGTCTTTTGACCCCAGTTAAGCCACCAATTACCCCTAAAATGTCAATTAACCTATATAATGAAATGCATTGTTAATGTATTTTTCCTATGTAAGGGACATGAAAGATCTTGGGGCTGAATGTAATGCTAATGGGAATTTGAAGATCTTCCCTGACCCTTAATAAGCCTAAGGGACTTTGTAGATCTTCCCTGATTTGAAGATCTTCTCTGTCCCCAGTAGTCCTAATGGAGTTTGCTGATGGGTGGAGCAAAGCCCACAGGAAGCTGGTGTCAATGCAGTTAGAGCTGGAGGGAGGAGAGGACACACCCAAAGAGACAGTTAACCTTGTGAGAGTTTGTTTGCCCACTGCTGTTACAGCTAGGCTTGTGAGTGTTTTGTGGGAAGACTAAAGGATGGCATGGCTCCCTGTTGTGCTATGATGTTTTAACTTTTTTGTTGCTATGATGGATTCAGTTTCCTGGTATTGGGATTTGGCTTTCTGGTGCCTGAATAAGTGTTTTGCTTCTGTCTTCTATATGGAAAGTCTGTTATATTTTGCAATTGAAAACTATGCAGGCATATTCACAGTTGCCATTGACACTGCAATGATAATGTCATTGTAGAAAAAAAAATAATTTTGAAAGAACTTTGATCAATGCAATAATGAACTCCATATTCCAAAGAATGAAGATGAAACACCCTGCCCACCTCCTGGTCAAGGTGATCAATTTAAAATACAGAGACACATTTTTATAAATGGCTAATGTGGGGTTTCTTCTAGAGGGAGAGGGAAGCTAGGCTATATAGCTATATATTGAGGGCTTTCTTTTTCCTTTTTTTTTTCTTTTTTTGGAGGGGGAAGGTAGGGAAATTGGGGTTAAGTGACTTGCCCAAGGTCACATGGCTAGTAAGTGTGTCAAGTGTCTGAGGCCAGATTTGAACTCAGGTCCTCCTGACTCCAGGATCAGTGCTCTATTCACTGTGCCACCTAGCCACCCCTTTCCTTTTTTTTTTCTCAATTAGGGAGGCAGTAGTAGAAGGGAAAGATTGATAAAAAGTGTTTGTTAATTGAAAAAATAAATACGAGAAATGAACTTTTTAAAAAATAAAGTAAGCTGATTCTCAAAGACAAACAAACTGACTCCACAGAATGTGACTTTAATCCTTTTACATACAGTAGCTCAACCCTAGAAGACTTACCTGGTCACTTATTTTTAAAAAATCTCCAAAGAACAATTCCATTTCGATTCAATAAACATTTATTAAGCACCTACTAGTGGCAGGCACTGGGCTAAATCCTGAGGGTACAAATAAGAAAAAGAAAAACAGGCCTGGACCTCAAGAAGCTTAGGATCTAATGAAGGAAAATAATACACCAAAGGAAGCTGAAAGGGGAAGTAGGAAGAAGGGCACCAGTGGGTAGTGGGTGCTGCAGATGGAAAATAGGGAAATATTTGGAAAGTTCTGTAAGTTGAGAGTCCTCTCTATAGGAGGACTTTACAAAGAGCTTATTGTTCCATCCTCTGCCCCCCAATCAATAAAGAGAGGTATCTAAGAGAGTTAAGAAGATGTGACTTATCAAAAATTGAGTCAACTTGCGTGATATAAGATTTCAGGTGATCAGTTTCTCCTGGAGGAAGCATAATATCTCATGGACCAAGCAGAGTGCTCATGGAAAATGGAGAGTTACCTGGAACATCAGGAAGGGTGGGGGAAGGATAAAAGGAAAAACTGAAGGAAAGGACAAAGAGGAAGAAAGGAGGAGGAAAAAATCTGCTACAACACAATATTTATTAAGGAAATGGCATGACTATGGGATTGTGGTATTCATTTGAGTTGCCAAGTGACATTGTGTTCCACTTGGGATTGGCAGGTCTTCCTGCCATCATGGGAGGGTCCATTTGCATGCCTCAGCTTATTCTGGGTTCCTCCCTTTTCTATGAAATGACATATAACCCTTAGAATTTAATTCTATAGGATGGAGGAAATGGTTGATTGCTAGGATACATGAGCAGGTCATTGGTGTCTGTGACAAATGATAATGGATTATAAGACATGTATTGCTCAAACTGTAGGCATAGTAAGCATGATAGTTCATTCTTGGTGTGTAAATATCCTGCATATAAGGTATTGGTTTTACAAAAAAAATTTAGAGACATCAATTTAGTATCTTCAGACGTTTCATGAAGCTGGGGTCTCTAAGTGTACTGTCAAGTCTAGGTTGAAACAAGTTTCTTGAGTTTTTAATTTTTAACTAATAAATGGAACTCCCTGTGTCATTTATCACACAACTGTGAGGATCCCCCTAACCCCACTGGCATAAATCTTTCAGTATCTATTGCCCTTTAAGTCAGTGGTTCTCAACCTGTGGGTCGCGACCCCTTTGGGGGTCTAACAACCCTTTCACAGGGGTCACCCAAGACCATGGAAAACACATATTTCTGATGGTCTTAGGAATCTAGACACCGGTCCTCTATCTGTCTCCAGGCGAGTCCACCCACATGCAGATACGTCCACATACAAGTATTAAAGGGTCACGGCATAGGAAGGTTGAGAACCACTGCTTTAAGTAATGATGATTCCCAGTTCCTAAGAATGGCATAAAACTGATTCTTTAAGAAAACTGAAAATGAGTAAGATGCTCACTTAAGTGGTTTCTTATAAGATGACTGGGTATAAAATACTGCTCTCAGAAGCATCAGAACATGAAAAAAGTAAACCCTATAAACTGCCTCTATGAGAGAGAGTGAACTTTTTGCTTTGTCAGGCAAGGGATACTTTTTTCAGCAAAAAAGTCAAATAGAAACATGCAAGATTCAGAAAGGAAAATAACAGCAAAAGGGCGAATGATTCTAGCTAAATTTGGTCAGCTGCCAAGCGTGCATGTATCAGATGCCTGCCATAGAGCCAGCTTTGTGCCAGGTGGAAGAACAAAAATGAGAGTCCCTCCCTTGACAAACTTTGAACTGCAATACATAGATGTATAAATGCAGAAGACATACCCAGTAAATACAGAGGACTAGGATAGAGAAGAGGAAGGCACTCATGTCTAAGAAGGTCAGGAAATATCTTATGTAAGGAGTAGCAAATGAACTGAATTTTGAAATGAGCCAGAATTTCTCAGAGGTAGGATTAAGGAGGAAATACATTTCAGGAAGAGAATATTATTGCTAAGACATCAAAGCAGGACATGGCACATTGCGTATGATGAACAGATATATTTGATTGAATTGTAGAGTATGTGGATGGGAATGATATGGAATAAACCTAGAAAGATAGGCTGGGCCCAAATTGTGAACGTCTTCAAATGCCTTTCCTGACCCCCTTTAATTCTTGTGCCCCCTCTGTTGATTACCTCCAATTATCCTGTTTATAGCTTTCTTGTATATAGACGTTTGCATGTTATCAATCCCATTAGACAGTCAGCTCCTTGAGAGCAGGGGTTGTCTTTTACTTTTTTTTGTATTGTCAGTGCTTAGCACACAGTAGATGCTTAAATGTATATTGGCTGACTGAAAGAAGAAAATATTGATGTATACAAAATATTTTAACTAGCACTTTTTGTTATAGAAAAGAACTGAAGACTTAAGAGGGTATCCATCAACTGGGGAACGAGTGAACAAATCATGGTATCTGAAAGTAATAGAATATTGTTATGCCATTAAAAATGACAGAAGTTTGGATTTGGGAGGAAAAGTGAGAACTTTATGAATTTATGCAGAGTGATGTGAGCAGAACCAGGAGAACAATTTACAGAATGAATTATATGATGACTATAGGACCCTGAAGGAAAAAACAACTGTGGAAGACTTAAGAATTCTGATCAATGCAATGATCATCCAAGACTCCAGAAGACTAAGGATAAATCATATCCACGCAGAGGGGTGATGAACTAGAGGTGTAGCATGAGACATACATTTTCAGACACAATGTGTAGATTTCTTTTGTATGACTATACTCGTTTGTTACAATGGAAGGTTCTCTCTTTCTCTGAGGGGAAGAGAAATAGGGAGGGAATAGAGATGGGAAGTGATAGTAATAATTAATATATAATAGCTAACATTTATAAATATAGCTTGAATATGTGTCAAGCACACAGTAGACACTTTCATAATTATTATCTTATTCAATCCTCACAATAACCCTGGGAGGTAGGAACTATTTTTACCCACATTTTACACTTAGGGAAACTGAGGCAAAAAGGTTTAAGGTACTTGCCCAGTAACACACAGCTAATTGGTGACTGAGGTCAAATTTGATCTTAGCCTTTCCTGACTCCAGACCTGCAACCTGATTCACTGTCTCAACTCACTACCTGATGATACTAAAGATAATGATACTAAAAAAGAAAAGAAAAAACACTGTTGAAATATTTTAAAAGATTAGCAGAGCAAAATAGAATGAAATTGAAAAGGGAACCCAGACAAATAAATTGGTGTTGGAGTTACATTAAATGTGAATAATATAAAAGAGAACCAAAGTGATATATGGTAGAGAATTGTGGTTCCATATGCAGGCATCTTTTTCTCTTCTTATTAATGCAAGAAACTGTTTTTGTTGATATTTGTCACATTCATAATAATGGGAAGGAAATTTTTTTAAAAAAATAAACACACAGATCCAACGTAACTGATGTTTAATTAGGTTGCTTATGTGGAACAGTAGATAGAGAACTGAGTGTTGAATCAGGAAGTTTTGTTGTTGGAATAGTTTGCCATTTCCTTCTCCGGCTCATTTTACAGATGAGAAAACAGGCAAACAGAGTTAAGTGACTTTCCCAGGATCACACAACTAATTAGTGCTTAAGATAAGATTTGAACTCAGGAAGATGAGTCTTTCTGACTCCAGGCCTAACACTCTATCTACTAACACCACCTAGCTGCCCCTGGATCAGGAAAACCTTGGTTCAAATCTGGCTTTAGACACCTACTAGCTGTGTGAGCCGTTCGCTTCACTTCCATCTTAACTATAAAATGAGAATCTTAAGAGGATCTACTCCCAGAATTGTTGTGAGGATCAAATGAGATCACATCTATAAGGTGGTAGGTACAGAGACTCTGGCTTGTTCCCCTTGGTGGGATCTGGGAACCAAAATAGCTAATTTGATCCTAGTTGGCTCTAAAAGAAGCAAATAGGAATAGGAAGGAGATAATCCCACTCTAATTGTCCTTGTTAGACATCAGCTAGTATATTGTGTTCAGTTCTAGGTACTGCCATTCAGGAAGGAAATTGATGGGTTAGAGCACGTCTGCTGGAAAGCACCAGGATAGCAAAGATCCTTGAAGATCTCCATGTGAGGACTGGTCCAATTTGAAATATCTGCTATGCAATTAGTCATGTGGGCAAAATGAGCTGGAAAAGTAAATGGCAAACCACTCCAGTATTTTTACCAAGAGAACTCCAAACGGTATCAGAAATAGTCAGACACTACTGAAATGACTAAACAACAAGAAACATGGCAAGCACTGTGCTAAGATTTGAGAAAACAGACATATCATCTGTCCTTAAGGAGGCTACATTCTAATTGCAGCGATAACATACACAGAGGGAAATAACCTGGAAGACAGTTTTGGTTTGGGAAGTCACAAGGATGGGGAGTCAATGAACTT
This sequence comes from Pseudochirops cupreus, assembly GCA_028627135.1. Taxonomy (NCBI): domain Eukaryota; kingdom Metazoa; phylum Chordata; class Mammalia; order Diprotodontia; family Pseudocheiridae; genus Pseudochirops; species Pseudochirops cupreus. Next base: position 302,785,172 of record CM053582.1, on the reverse strand, counting down.
CCTTTCCTTCAACAGTAGCATTTTTTTATTTAATCAATTAATCACTAATCATTTATTAATCACTTACAATGTGCCAGGTGTTGTGCTGAGTTCTGGGCCTAGAATAAGAGATGGAAGATGGATAGGGTGGCATGCATACATGATCGTTGGCAGGGCAGATGAAAAGATGGCTGGTATAGGGGTGAATCATGGCCTGATCTGGGGCCAGCTAGATAGAGTGGTCCAGGTGAGCTCTTTGGCTCACTCAACTAATCCAGTCAGTTCTGCCCACAGAGAAGGAGTTCCAAAGTTGAATGGATTAACTACCCCTTTGCTCCATAGTTTCAGGGGGGAAGGACACTATTGTCAGTGGAGAGAAGTAGCAACAATGAGGCTAACGGCAAAGTGACCAGGGTAGATGGCCAAATGAAAATTGAATCCATGGAAATTGATGTGATGACTGTGGGAGAAAGCATAGGGAGAAAAAAAGATGACCCAAAACAACTTTCCTCTTCAGTTACTGAGTGATGGTATACCTTCTCATGATTACTTTTACCATTTCTCCTTCCAGTAGCCTTTCACCATGTTACCTCCTAATGGTGATCTTGCCGTGACTAACCTCCCTCTTCCTTCTTGCAGAATTCTCATCCTGCCTCTCCTCTTCCTGATGTCTCGAAGTCATTTCCAAGAGAATCTCAAAGGACCTAAACACCACCTACTTCCTGACTTCATTATCAGTCATCTAAGTACTTTCATGATCATAACCTCCCAGTCATCTTTTATTCTTCCTTAATAAATCAATATAATCATCAAGATGTTTCATTATGCAACATGGATAAAAATTCATCCTTATCTTGATCTTGCCACAGAAATATCATTTGCTACAGCCTCCTCAAGGTTTCTTAATTTTTAATCATTCTATTTAAATCCATCAAATTCCAATGCTTTTGATTTTTTCCTCTCTAAATATTCCCTCCTTTCTTGAAATCTTTTACTTTCTCTCTTCTATAGAATACTTAAAGAGTTCCAATGGACCTCAGAGTTCATCTGCTCCAACCCATATCTAAGCAAGAATATCATTTACTATGTTCTTAGTTTTATAGTCAATCCAGTTCTGTTTGAAAGCCTTTAAACTCTCCTGAGGCAGCATGTTCTGGTTTGGAACATTTCTCATTTCTAGAAGGTTTCTTTAGTTCTCATTTCTGCTAAGTGTCCCTTTCTATCTGAGCTAAATCCACTTCTTGGCAGTTTTCAGAGGATCATACATTTAAAGGAGAAAGGGATCTTACAGATCACCTAGCAGTTAAATGAAAAAATACAGAGAGCAAAAGATTAGAAGGGGTTACAGAAACAAACGGGCCTTTGTCCATCTTAATGTCTACCCCTTAAATAAAGATTTGAAACAAAGGTACTAAAATTTACAGTTCATGTATGATTATTTCAAATTTTTTCTATGTTTGAATTTTTGTTGATGGTCACAATTTAGAATATGAATAAAGTTATATTTTTTTTAATCTGGTCTCATAAGATTGAAAGTACATTCCCTTTTTAGTTCTGCATATATGTCAACAGTAAAGGTCGATTATACTGGTGCTCTGTTTTAGCCAGTGAAAATTCTTAATTTCCCTATGTTCATTTTACAGATGAAGAAGCTGAGACTCAAGGATAAGTATCAAAATATGGCTCAGAATACCTTCCTTATCTATTACAAATTTGAATATAAGATATTTATTTGCTCCCAAAGCATAGAGCCTGGCCCATAGTGAATGCTTAATAAATTGTTTCCTTCTTTCTATCCATCTTTCCTTTTTTATCTTTAATCCATCCTTTCTTTCCTTCCTTCCTTCCTTCCTCCCTCACTCTCTTTCTTCCTTCCTTTTTTCCTTCCTTCCTTTCTTCCTTCCTTCCTTTTTTCCTTATTTCCTTCCTTTTTTCCTTCCCTCTTTCCTTCCTTCATCCCTTCCTTCCTTCTTTCCTTCCTTCTTTCCTTTTTTTCCTTCCTTCCTTCCTTTTTTCCTTCCTTCCTTCCTTTTTTTCCTTCCTTCCTTTTTTTCTTCCTTCCTCCCTTTTTTCCTTCCTTCCTTCCTTCCAAGGTTCCCTTCACTTCTGCTTTGGCAACAAGTCCTTATTGGTCAAAATCAGATCTGGAATAGCAGATTCCAATATGCCTACCTCCATCTCCTGAATGATGAAATTATGAATACAAGTCATGGATTCCTTGACTTTTCTGTTTTTAGCAGTGACAGACCTTCAGCAAATGTTGAGAGAGTTTGTGTTTCCCCATCACTGCTCTACTTATGGCATTTATCATGTAATTCCCCCTTAGGTCACCAAGTTGATAATGTAAACCTAACACACTATCTCTTCCATTTCTCAATGAACAAGCCTTTATTAAGCACCTACTATGCACTGTATATTGTGTTAGGAGATGCAAAGATAAAAATGTAGTAGTTCCTACCCTCAAGAACTTTATATTCTATGGGAGGGAGGTAATATGCATTCATTTAAGTCTATGCAAAATAGAAATCAAGTAATTTTGGAGTTGGAGGGTAGGGAGGATATCCTGAGGGAATCAGGAAAGAGTTTACATAGGAAGTCATGTGGAACTTTGAAGGAAGCTAGGTATTCTAAGAGGTAGAAGAGAGGAGAGAAAACATTCTCAGTACAGGTCACACAGCCTGTGCAGAGCCCAAAGGATGAGAGATAGAATGTCATGTGTGAGGAACATTGAGGAGGCCAGTTTTGCTAGTAATGGTGATGATGATGATGATGGTGTTGATGACAGCTAGCATTCATATAGTACTTTAAAGTTTCCAAAGCACTTTACAGATGTCATCTCATTTGATCCTCACAACAACCCTGGAAGATAGCTGCTAATATTATCCTCAATTTACAGTTGAGGAAACTGAGGCAGACAGTAGTTAAGTGATTTGCCTGGAGTCATGTAACCAACAAGTGTCTGAGACAGGATCTGAACCCATCATCCTGAACCCAAGTCAGAACAGATTGCAGGTTAAAGGCAGCCATATGGTGTAGTGGATAGAGGACGGGGTCTAGAGTCAGGAAAACCTGAGTTCAAATGTGGCTTCAGATACTTACCAAGCGTGAAACTGGACAAGTCACTTAACCACTCTATTCCAGCTCTATGGTAAAATGGGGGTAATTTCAGCACCTACCTCCCAAGATTGTTGGGAGAATCAAATTGGCTGTTACTTGTAAAGAATTTAGCACAGTGCCTAGTACCTAGAAGCACTTTAATGCTTCTTTCCTTCCTCTTCGGCTATGCCAAAGAATGTGTACAGGGGAACAATGTATATTATGTATATTAAGCCCAGGGAGGTTGGAGTCAGGTTGTGATGGACTTGAAATGCCAACAGGAGTATGATCCTGGAATTAACAGGGAAAAATTGGAGTTTGCAGAGCAAGGGTGTGACAAGATTAGAGCTATGATTTAGAAATTTCATACTGGTAGCTGTGCAGGGGCTGAACTGGAGAGGGAAGAGGAATTCCTACAATGCTTCTGTGCAGGTTCATGGATTTCCACACAGGAGCTAGTCCATAACACCTTTTAGTTAACCTGAGTCTTGAATGATGTGTATCTTTGACAAGGCATGATCTTCAATCAATTCAAAACAGCCTGCCAAGAAAGCAGAGTGTTAAATTTTCACTGTGAGCATTTATACCACAAAACTGGCAAATGTTACAAACTGAAGTTTGATTTATTGTTCTGTTGATTATATGGACTTGAGGAAGTGATGGAGAAGATGTTAATAATGCAGATTAAACTTTGAAGTATGTCATATCATTTTCAGAAAGCCGATTGTTAAACATTCACCAGCACAGTCCCGCTTTCCATTGATATATTTTAATCAAGTCTCAGAACTACCTGGAAGACAGAATCTACCTTGTTGCATTAATGTCTTTAGTTTACTTTATTTATTAACCACACACCACACATTTGTCTATCAACATATGAAGTCATCAATTATATAACTGCCATTCCTCTGTGCTATTATTTCTTCTGAATTTCTGAGCTACTCCAGTAATTTCCTCCTCCTGTATTATATGTGCTAACCAGTGTAGTAGCTTGCTTAAGTGACTGTATTTAGAGAGTATTCTTCCTTTTTAAAGAGCCTGTTTGATAAGATCCACAAGTCTCCAGGCAAATATTTTCTTCTCTGACCCCATTTTTTGATGCACTTTGATGTGATTCTGGTGAAGAGCCATTTATCCTTTTATCTTAATCCCTGGGATGGAAATACAAACCCTGGCCCCCAGTGGATGCTTCTGTTTTCCTTTGCAAAACTCTGAAGCCTTCTCTCTTGACAACACTTAGATTTTATTCTTCATGAATGTACTCCAATGTTTTGCTCACTACATGTCACGATAACACAGCATTGGAGCATTTGTGGATGTTGTCACACTTAGGGTTGCCTAAGTGGGAATGTCCCAAGTCATGTGCAATTATCTTTACGGAGGCAAGAGACAATGTGAATAGTAGTCTGAAGAAATAGCACTGTCCGTTTTTTTTTTTATTCTAAACTGAACAAAACAAGCATTTCCATTTCAGAGCAGAATATTTTTAAAAAGATGATAGCACATGAAACTGCAAATCCATTATGTACAACTTGCTATTTCTTTTAAATATATATTAAAGTTATCATGTAACTTCCTTTTTTTCTCCCCTCTCCCCCAATTCTACCATTAGACATACATATATGCACACACACATGTACATAAATATGTAGAATCATTATATGCATACATTCTTTCTCTGGATGCAGATAGGGTCTTCCTTCATATATCCTTTGTACTTAATTTGGGTATTAATTTAGAACTTGGGTCCATTATAAAATGATTGTTAAATTGACTTTTAAATGGCTTTGACATCTGTTATAAGTAGAAATATAAGATAGGGAATTGTAAGGAAACTAACACCCCTTTTTTTTGCCATTTAATGAAAAGTATGTGACAACTTGAGAAAAGAGAAGAAATCATCAACATGAGAGCAAAATGAAGAGAAGAATGGTGTTTTCTGTCTATGACTAGAATGAGGTCAACAGGGCTTTACCCCAGGAATTAAGAGAAATTGGTGACCTCTGTCCTGAAGTCCCTCAGTTCAAGTTCATTGCTGGTCCATGCCACTACATGATGCAATCATCTCTTGCCACCATCCCCAGATCTCTTCATTATGGTGCTTTTCTTTCTTTAATGTTTTCTTGATATGTTTTTGTCTTCACATTATAAACACCTACAAATTCCTACCTCTTTGTGAGAGGTCTCTACAAACAAAATAAATGTAAAACTAATAATGCAATAACCCTGTTCTGAAAGTACATACAGCATTTCCCATCTCTAGCATCCCCTTATTTCTCTGTTGTCTGTTAATTATAGTGCTTTCTCATGAGTATGCCTGTGCCTGTAAGCCACTGAGTAAAAAAAGGAACTTTGTCTAATCAGTTTCTTTTTCTTAGTTATCTCTTCCTATTTCTGCCACTTGATTTTTGTAATTCTTGAAACTTCTGGTAACTGAAATTTTGCCTGAATTGAGATAAGTTGTGCTAATATCTTTTTAAAGGTTAGTCTATTTTGGGATATGCTAGGAGCATTTCAAAGAGAGATGAATTTCTCTCACAATTCAGAAAACAAACAAGAAGCAAAAATTACATGTTGTGACATGCAAAGATCTTGCTGCCAGGTTGCAGGAGGAATAAGTTTGGCAGTATGTTGGCCTATACCAAATACTTGAGGGTGCTCCATATTCAGCAGTTTTTAAAAGTCCTTGCCCACAGTGGCAAGTCCTGAAAAAGCTGCTCAGTTTTAAAGAATAATTAGATGAAATGCAGTAGCTTGTCAAACTTCACTTATTCTTCTGCTTTTAAGTAAATACGGGCTTTTATCAATCTTCTGAGATCTAGGTAGAAGGGAAAGGATTTATGTAACAAGTTCTAGATTAAAAGTCAGTAAGAGGAAGAATAAACACAAAGAAGACACTGACTTCATTTTCCTTCTCTTGGGCAAATACAGGACCCCTTGAAAGCAAAAATGTATTTTGATTTTTTTTTTAATTTCAAAATTGCATTGTATTATTTGTTTCAGGGTATAAGAATTGTAATAATGTGATGCTACAGAGAGTTGTACATTTTTATTTTCTTAGTATAAAAATTGTGGAAATAACTTGGCATGGTTAAAGCTGAATAATATAAGAATAACTTACATTTGTCTATTATGTTTTGGTTTTAAAAAATTTCATGTACTTTAAAAAAACCTTCATATCAAAATATACCCCATGATATACTATCAGTAGTGAAAGTATCATTATCACTTTTTAAAATGAGAAACTGAGAATTAGAGAAGTGATTTTTACTACATTAAAGAGAAACCTAACATCTGACTTCAAATCTGATTTTCTTTCTAGTATGACAAGAACTATGTCAAAATAGATTTTAAAAAATAGATAAAATAAAAATAAAATAAAATAATAAAAAGTAGATTAAAAAAAACCTTAAACATCATTGTCAAAAATACTTATTTTAAATTTTTTTCAGGAAAAAAAGGAAAGAAAAATGAGCTTGTCCTATGGGAGAGCGTGGAAAAGAGCTAAAGATTGCAAGGATGCAATCTATATCATTAGAGGGAACATCCAAATTGTCAAGGTTACAGATAAATCTGAGTGAATAATTTTTCATGCCAAACCTCCAACCATTAGATCTTCAGATCTGTCTTCAAATGTCTCTTTGAGGGGCAAGGAGAAGTCCATATTGTGCCAAAATGTCCCGTACTAAACTGTAATTGTTGCCTAAAATTCCACTGGTCAAGATTCTCAAAATCACAGAATTTCAGAGCTGGAAAGGGATCTCAACAGCTATCTAGTCCAACTGAAAAATGAAAAATAATTTCCTCTACCATACACTCAACAATGATTGTCCAGTACTTGCTGGACAAGACTCCTCCAACTGAGGGAGAGGAGCAGGAAGACTGATTATATCCCAAGATGTGTAATTTCCCTTTTGGATAGCTCTATTTTTTTTTGTAAATAGTATTTTGTTTTTTCCACTTACATGTAAAGATAGTTTTCAACATTGATTTTTTATAAGATTTTGAGTTCCAAATTTTTCTCCCTTCCTCCCCACCCCCCCAAAGATGGCAAGCAATCTGATATGTTATAAATGTGTGAACATGTTAAACATATTTTGACATTAGTCATGTTATGAGAGAAGAAACAGAACAAAAGGGAAGAACCAAGAAAAACAAAAACACAAGAAAAGCGAAAATAGTATGTTTTGGTCTATATTCAGCCTCCATGGTTCTTCCTCTGGATATGGATTAGCTCTAATTTTTAAGATATTTTTTGGCATCAAAATTAAACCTGACTCTTGACTATAGGATGTCTCTGCCTCAAATCTCTTTTTTAATCCATGCTCCACAAGCTGCCAAAGTGACTCTCTTAATGTACATGTCTGACCACACCATTCCTTTACTCAAAAGACTTCAGTGTCTTCCTAACACCTCCATAATATTGAATGAAAACTCCTCTCTTTGACATTTAAAACTCCTTACCAACCTGGATCCTAACTACCTTCCCAGGTTTATTATGCATTTTTACTCTCATGCACACATGTTACAATCCAAACAAACTTCTCACCTTTCCTCCACTTGACATTTCACATCCTGTCTTTTCGTTCTTACATATGTTCTTCTATACCTGCAACATTGTCCTCATCGGTGCCTCTTAGAATCTCTCTCTTCCCTCAAAGCTCAGCTCAAGTACCACTGCATACAGGAGGCCTTTCCTGAACCCCTCAATTGCTAGTGGTACCTCACCCCCTCCCTAAAAAAGTACCTTGTTTTTATTCTTTATATGTTTTGCATGTATTTATATGGGCACATGCTTTCCCCTTGAATAGAATGTACATTCCTTGAGGACAGGGACGGTTTCATTATTTTTGTTGTTGTACCCCTCAGGGCTTAGTACAGTACTGAATAAGTGCTTTTTTGATTGTGCAAGTGTGAATCTTGTGCGTGATGAGTGAATGCGTGATTCATGATCCAGATGCCAGGCTTCTCACTACCTGGGCACCTGGACCCAGTCTATGATGAGAAAGAGAGCAATATCTCCAAACATTTATTGGAAGCAATGAATAGCTACTTGAGAAGATACGTCACAATGACAAATAAAGTCTGATGAAATTTGCAGGAAGAAGTAAGAACTACAAAAAGAGAGGAACTCACGTCTTCTGGACTATAAATAATTGGGATTTCACAAGTGTCTTCGAAAATAATAATTAGCATTTATGCAGTGTTTTAAGCTTTGCAAAGTGATTTACAAATATCTCATTTTATCCTCACAACAACCATGGGAGTTATTATCATATTATTATATCAATAATAATTATTTATTATATTATTGTTATTATCCCCACTCTACAGATGAGAAATAAAAATTGTTGGTCAACTGAGAAATAAGAAATAATTTCCTCTGACATACCCTCAATAGTGACTGTCCAGTATTTGCTAGACAATTCTACTCCAACTGAGGGAGGGGAGCAGGAAGACTGATTATATCCCAAAATAACTAATTTCCCTTTGATGTTGAAGGAGTTCTCTTTTTAGTCCTGTGTTGTCTTCTCTTCTATCTTTAATTTTTGGTGTTGCTTGTGTTTGCTTAAGGAATTGGCGTCAGGTATTGATTTTCATGGGTGTTCTGGGTGTCAGATCATGAACTAGGGAAGTGAGAAAGGCTGCAAAGGAAACCTGGGCCCTTCATGCTATTGGACCCTCTGTCATAAGAGTTTGTTTGTTTGTTTATTTTTAAGCAATCATCAGCATTAAGGCCATTGTCCCCCAGGTCATTAACTTATGTCCCCTTTATTAGTTAGCAATGAGCCTTTCAACATACAAAGGGCAGGGAATTGACATTAAGGACAATGAGACTAGCTGTTCCCTCCTCTGCGGTTCTCAGATAGCTGCCTCAGACTTCAATTCGGGAATGCTGCCTTCTTTACAAGGAACAGAGGAGACTCAGGAGCTGGCAGTAGGGGGTGTCTGGCCATTCCCTTCAAACTGAACAGGAGAGAAGAGAATTCTGGAAATATATAGGTGCTCATTTGCAGATGCCTGCTGATTCACTGAATATACAACACAACGGTCAAATGGATCCTTCTGGCCTTGGTCCTGAGTACACGGGGTACGAAGAACAGTGGGGGGCACTTAAACATTAGTCAAAGCAGGCTGCAACACAGGCTGGTCCCCTTCCTTGTCCCTTGACAATAGTGGGGAAACTGTGGCCAGAGTTGGCCATGAAGAGGGTTTGGTCAGCCGGTTTTGCTGGCAATACCTTCTCATACCTCAAACATGTCTTTCTACTCAAAATGTGATTTTTCACTACTTGGACCCCCACTCACATACTGAAAACACTCAAACTGGTCTATGGAAAAGCAGTGTTTGGGTTCAGGTTTGGGTCTGACCTCTACCTCAGTAGAAACATTTCACTGACTCTTTATATCACTTCTACTCTGTATCTAAATAGAATTGGAAAATTATTTCCAGAAAAGAAGGAAATCACTAATAGTCTTTCAGAAATTACAATAGTTATAAAATAAATGATCAGTTTTATGCACTAAAATAAAAGTGATCTGAAGCCAAATGAAATAGATATTTTCTTCCTCAATTTGTTTTAGTTACAAAATGGCCCTTTTCTGAAACTGTTAACTCTGTTAGGATGGAGACCATGTAATTGCTCCTTTTTCTCTTTTTCTCTCCGCCCTCCCCTCTCCCCTCCCCCAACTATTGAGCACAGTCTGGGTGTGATGTTTGTTAATTAGTATTCACATCTCTTAAGCTTTGGCAATTTGGAAGACACCTATTTTGCATTTAGAGGCAGTAAATGTGGCACAGTGGGTAGAATGCCAGGTCTGGAGTCAGGAAGAGTCTTCCTGAGTTCAAATCTGGCCTCAGACACTTACTAACTGTGTGACTCAAGGCAAATCATTTAACACTGTTTGGAAATTTGGAAAACCAGCTGAAGAAGGAAATAGCAAACCACTCCAGGATCTTTGACAAGAAACTTCATATGGGGTCACAAAGAGTTAGACATGACTGAAGAACAACAATTTTGCATGCATATTTCTTCTTTTCTAATAGAGATCTAAATACATTGCTCTGGAGAAAGGAATTGATGGGCCTTGTAAAAAAACGATTCAGTACTCCATTTTAACATCTTGAGTGTAAGAAGAGGAAATGTGGATCCTTTTAGGATGAAGATAACAAAGATCAAACACATGACCCAAAAGTAAGGCCAGACCATCTCCAAGGAATAGGCTCCACTGCTTGGGAAAAAGAGAATTCTATCTAAATCACACTGGGTTCTTCCATCTCCTTCCCCCGCCCCCATTCCTCATTGCTCCTCTTGCTCAATATGTTAGTATAGGCAAAAAAAAAAAATCAAGTTAAAAGGAATCTCAGAGTTTTTGAAAGGTTAAGGTTACAAAAAACAATCATGCCATATTGAAGGATTGGTGGTGGGGAATAGTCAACATGATGAGAGCCAGTCTCATCATACTTACTTTCAGTAGCAACTTAATAGTGTGTGTAGTCAGAGAACCGGAATAATAAGAAAGACAGGATGGGCCACAGTTTCAAATACTGCAATTAGGGCATGTTTGGTGATCTCCTAATGGTCAAACTAAAAAAGATTCTATGGAGAAAGTTATTTCCTCTTCTTGTCTCCATTCCCCTGCCCTTCTGTCTCTTTCCTTATCCTTGTTCACTAGGTCGTGTTTACTTGCTAACTACAGCTGAACACAGTCCATGGAGTTAGTTCTGCAGGGAAATTACAAAGCTGCTTTTATCAACTCTCCAGACACACCCAAATCTCTCATCTTTTCCCCAGTACCAACTACCTTTTCCTGTACTGGTCTCCCATATCATCCTACCCTAAGCCCCACCTTTTGAGGGGATTAGCTTTTAATATATTTGTTTAATTTAAGGGGATTGTGTACCCTGAATGGAAAAAAAAAGCCTCTATACAAAGAAACCGTCAATGATGTGCAAGGCTCAGTCATGAAAACAAAGCAGTCCCCGTTGGGTACCTCGTGAAGTTTTAACTCAGGCTTGAAACATTAATCTGACTTCCTCTTACATTAAGAATGTCTGAGAAGAGTCCAAATAGCAACAAAGCTGCTCCGTTGTGAAAAGGGCCAACTATACAGTCACACACAGCGTTTGTTGGAATGCTTGTACAAGTGGCTAATGGTTCTCAGGAAGAAAGAAGAAAAACAAAACAAAGCAAAAGACCCAAGGACATATAGGTTACTCTTGTACTGGAAGCAACAGACTTTGAGGCAGGAATGGGAAGCATATAGGGAAACATGATCCCTCTAGTAGTCAGAAGTCACAGATTCAGCCCATAGATTTTAGAGAGGGAGTAGTACAACCCTGTGAAAATGGCCAAGTTATAATGCTGTAAGGAAAGTCAATCAACAGTTTTTAGGAATAACTTTACACTATCAGTCAGAAGTCAGTGTGGTATACTGGATAAAATGATGGACCTAGGTTTGGAAGGCCTGGATTCAAACACCACCTCTGAGGAGTTATTGACCATGGGGCCATGGGCATGACACTTTCTTCTGTGAACCTTCATTTCCTTATCTGTAAAATGAATACAATACAGGGTGACTAGGTGGCACAATGAAGAAGCATCTGGAGGACCTGAGTTCAAATCCAGCCTCAGCCACTTAACACTTACTAGCTGTATGACCTTGAGCAAGTCACTTAAACCCAATTGTCCTGCCTTCCCCCTTCAAAAAAAGCAAAAAAACAAAATTAGTATAATCCACCCTGTAGTACCTACTCGTAGGGTGCGTGTGAGGATCAAATGAGAAAATAAAGCTGACATTTGGTAGCTCCCTGTTTTACGAAATTGTTCTTGTCTGCTAGGTACTAAACACTGTTGTTTGTATGCTGCTGAAGGGCCCTGCTGTAGTCACCCTCCAAATCTGGTGCCCTGAAGCAAGGTTCAGATTGCCTCATCCTAGTTGTGGCTTTGATACTACCTCAATTTTCACTCCAGAAAAGGTGTGGAAAACACCCCCAGGGCAGCAGAGAAAAATGTAGAAACACCATAGTATCAATGGAGGAAAAAAGGAGAACAAAGTTCTTTAGGGGTTTATTGTCATTAAAACTTTGGAGAAGTACCTAGATGCTACTACTATGTAATTACAATCCCATTTACCAAGTTCTGAATAGTCTTAGAAAGCAAAATCCTTCTGTCTCCTGTCAATTCCTAAGTGGCTTGTTTTGTTTTGTTTTTCTCAATAATTATGAGTTGGGTTTCTCTCTTACTTCTGTTGGAATCCTTTGTATTTTCCTGAAACTAGAAAAAACAACCACTCTACAACTTGCAATTAGCAAATTTAAAAAGAAAAAGAAATGTGTGTGTGTGTGTGTGTGTGTGTGTGTGTGTTCAGTGGCTCTGTATTTTTGCCAGGGGCAGCTAGGTAGCATCTTGTCTGGAGTCAGGAAGACCCGAGTTCAAATCTGGCCTCAGACATTTACTAGCTATATGACTCTGGGCTGTAGAGAACTTCCAGGGGTCTCCTGGCCTCACTCATGGAATGTTCCCCTCTCCTGTACAAACTTCTGTAAGGTTACAGGGCAGATAATCAGGAGGACGTGTAGTCTTGTTTGTTAATGCCTCCAGACATGGTCTTATGATATATCCCTAATAAATAACTAAGGAAATTTCAGGGTAGACAATCAGGAAGACAGGTAGTCTTGTTTGTTTGTGCCTCCCAATGGTGGTCCTAGGATAAGCCTTAATAAGTAACTAGCCTTAAGCTAGGGTAAAGAGTGATCAAGATCAAAGGAGGGTCCTTGTACATTGTGTGCATATTTTCTGATCCCTAGATGTTCTGCTGGGGGACATGACTAAACAACAACAATTTTTACTAGAGAGGAAATTCAGTATAGTGGATAGAGAGGTGCCCTTAAAGATAGGAAGGTCTAGAGTCAAGTACTTCCTTGACACCTACATTCTAGTCATGTGACACTGGGCAAGTCACCGGGCAAGTCCCTATGACTGGTTTCAGAGAAAGTGCAGACCATTGTTGGTAGAAGGTGTTTCCTTCTTTTGGAGTTCCAATGAAATTCAGAGGTCCAGGTGCTCCTTTTTACTGTGCTGTTGCTGCTGCTGCTACTGCTGCCATTGCTTCTTGACCGAAAATCAAATATGGGAAGATAGTTTCAAACAAAATAATAACTCGATATTAAGAAATATTGAAGACATATTAAGAACTTCATGTCTATGGAGGTGTGAAGATTATCATACAAAGGTCAGTATTTGTTCCAGTATGGTTAAGGACGGCTAGAATCAATTCAATTATTTGGACAAATAATAAGAATGGCTTAGAAACGAAAATAAAGATTGAGTAGGCAGTATTGTACTGGATAGATGAGAATGTGATTTGGTCATACTCCTAATATTTGAAACCACCCAGAAGATATCTATTTATGACTAATTTTTTGTATCTAAGAGTTAGAGTTAGAAACAGAATTAGGTTTAGAGATAGGGTTAGAGAACCACAAAATTGTGAAACAGGCAATATTTATCTTTGGCACCCTCAGTGTCTTTCCCCCTTCAATTGTGAAATGGGCAACGTTTATCTTTGACATTCTGGGCGTCTTTTCATTCCGCCTTCCAAAGCACAGCCTCTATCCCTTCCCATCTCTCTCCACCCACCTCCACCCCCACCTCCCACCTCCCACCTCCCACCTCCCACCTCCCACCTCCATTTCGTTCAGGCCCTGGTTGTTCTTAGGATTTCTCCATCCTGAACCCTATCAAATCCTACTGAAGAAAAGGATCTACAGTCAGTCATTTACCTAGTGTGAATTTGTCAGTAACTCCTTTCCACCATGGTATTTGCATATTAAGTTTTTTTTTTCTACTTTGTGGAATGAAGTTTTGTTAACTTTGAGTTTCAAGCAGGCAACAGATAGCAAATCAGAGATTATTTGGCAAATGGGGATTTTTGTGTCATCCTTGAAATTACACCTAGTACAAGTAACAGTCTGGAAAGAACAGTGACCAAGATATCAAGGGCCCCAGAACCTCAGTCCAGCTCTATCTATCACTGTGTGACTTTAGACAAGTTAACCCCAGCCTCAGTTTCCTCATCTATAATAGGAAGGGGTTAGAGTATGTGATTTTAAAGGTCTCTGGCTACAAGACTTTGATACCAGATATAAGTGTGACCCTGATTATTTTTACCTAATATCTTTAGGAAATTGATCAAGGCAGAGGACAGAATGAGAAATAGATTTTTTTTGCCTTTTTTTTTCGGAGGGGGGAAGGTAGGGCAATTGGGGTTAAGTGACTTGCCCAGGGTCACATGGCTAGCTCTGTGTTAAGTGTGTGAGGCCGGATTTGAACTCAGATCCTCCTGACTCCAGGGCCTGTGCTCTATTCACTGCGCCACCTAGCTGACCCTGAGAGATGGATTTTTTAATCAAGAATTAGAAGAATGTATTATTTCCAAACGAATCAGTGATAAATAAATTTTTAAAAAGACATTTCGTAAAGGAACTAACAGTTCTGGAAACTGGAGGGTTGTACAAAGAACTAGAGAAATGCAAGGGATTTATAGGAAAGCACTCTGTGTGGAGTTTGTAGGTGTTTTGTAACTAACACAAATGGAGGACAGGGCCCACAGGGAGCCTCATTTCATTCCTATGCCTTTAGAGGTCAGTGTCTGTTCAAGCTTCTCCCGTGGAGTAGTGTCAAATGGTAGAGAATCTGAGCCTCCCCCAGCCCCCCCCTTTCTCATATGCTATTCTCTTCTGGGTTTTCCAATGATCCTGTCTCAGTCAGGAAGGCCCTTGGGGAAATTTCAGGAACACCTTCAGTGAGCTGTCTTGGGACTCTTTCTGAACCTTATTCTGAAACCTAAGGGAGATAACGAAATATGAAAGCCAACCAAGAATTCCAAAATGTCATCTTTTTCTTTTTTTGGAAGAGGGAAGGCAAGGCAATTTGGGCTAAGTGACTTGCCCAAGGTCACACAGCTAGTAAATGTGTCAAGTATCTGTGGTCACATTAGAACTCAGGTCCTCCTGATTCCAGAGCTGGTGCTCTATTCACTGTACCACCTAGCTGCCCCCAAAACGGCAACTTGGACCAATTTTTTCATCTGCCCATTTTAATAAATATTTTTGAAGACATAAAAAACCCTTAAAATAAATTAAAATACATTTTAAAAAGCATAAAAACATCGTCATTGATCACCTTTCCTACATAATGATGGTAATGATGATGATGATGTTATTAGCTAAGGTTTGTAAGGAGTTTTTATGTATTTCTCTTTATTCAGCAAAATTAATGATAAAATGCCCCAAGTATGAGTAAACTGAGAAAGATAAAGAAGTCTAAGAACATACATAATACGAACAACTCATGATTTAGAATGCCATTGAGGAATTTGTTTTTTAGGTCACTTCTTAGGAAATCTAAAAATAAATGTAGTAAAAATATTGTTCTCTTATGTGACGCGTAGCCCACAGTTGCTTGGCTTCCTTCACCCATCTGAATAGGCCTGAGTCATCAGAGAGTGTCACAACCAATATGATTCATGAATAAAAGAGCAGACCTGTAGCTTCAGAAGCAGCTCTGACAGCCTGCTCTGAGCTGCCTTGGCCTCTTCCACTCCATCCCAGAGAGCAGCAGCATTTGGTATCTGTGGTCCACCCTTCTCTTCCTTTTCCGGTCAGAAGAAGACTAGAGTTAGTCAAGGAATACCTAGCTTCTGCTAGGCCGCCCATCTGGAGAACAGGTAACTACTAACAACTGAGGACAATTTTCTCTCCTATTACTTCAGTTTTTTTCAAAACACTCCTTGAAATTTTCTTCAGTCTTCTTTCTTTTAGGAAAAAAATAAGATTATCTTTCAAGTTGCCATCAATTAATGACATAATTGATGAAATAGTCTATAGTATGTTGTATCTAGAAGAGCCCTTTTGTGGAGTCTGTGGACAATTGTGATGCAGATGAGTATGCAAAGGAAGCACTCTAGCTGGACCTTTACCCAAAATGTTGACTATGGTGCTGATTATGACCAAGATTCTGTTTGTGGTTACAGAACATACTCTATTCATAAATGTTTTACTTTTATTTGTTTACACTGGCAGAACTCATCTGGCAGCAGCTAGGTATTTCATAATTGATGAGAAAATGAAAGCAAAAAAAAAATCAACCTTGGGATAGAGTGAGGCACCCAGGCTCACTGAAATAACAGATAGTATAGAAATGACTGAACAACAACAACGTAACTAACATGGGTCAGAGTTTTTGCTGAAGATCCGACTTTTCTACTGTTAGACTTTCAGATGTGAAACAGGGCACAGGAAGATGACCAAAAACAAGGGGAAAGGGGGAGAACTAAAGGGGATGAGGGGTCAGAAATGCTTTCTAGAATATAGAGGATGTATGTAATATCTGCTAATGGACATTGGGGCCTTGAAGATGAGATGAGAGCAATGAACTTGCCTCAGCTTTTTACTGCTCGTTTTATTGTATTCACTCCACCTTTATCAGCAGTTGGTCTACAGAGCTGGAAGATGCCAGGTCACACTTCTTTCACATGTGAAAACTCGGTTAGGGTGAAAATCCTTTGCCATTTCACTGACCAAAATGATGCAGGGCTGAGGAGAGTGAGTTTCTTTTCTGAAGTCTTGTGGTTTTAGTTTCTGAATCATTTGAACATTTTGAAGAACCCTATGATTAATGGAAGAGGTCTCTACCGTATTTGCTTTCTGCTATTTTCACGAACATCTAGAAGAGTTTAGGGAAAACATTAGAAAAAATATCATGGGGCTACTATACTAACAACTTTAAATTGCTAGTAGGAAAGATCCACACTGAAATGATATTTAATCCTTTATTTGAATTTTTTTAATTGTCCTTTACTTGTCAAACAAACCTTGGGCCTAAGGAGATTAATATCTATCATTCTTTTACATATTTCAAACAAGTGAAAGAGGGAATTTAAAAAAGAATCCTAATTTGGAAGCTTCTTAATCATGCTGAAGTTCTCATGAATTCAGGTGCCTTTTTCCTGTTCAAGGATGTTTGTAGTGGAAAGGAAAAAACTCAGCACTGGAACATTAACCTTTAACATTAACATTGGCCTTGGGTATATCCACATAACATTAGTTTTCCTTCCTGCCCAAAGATTTATCAGAAGCCTAAAACTATGGTAGTTAAGACATCCAAAATGTATAAGCTTGTATTATTTGGAATTTTTATTCTAATGCTTGAATTAAAAAAAATAATCACCATTTTCTTCAATAGTTCCTTAAAATATAAATATTGTCTTGAAGATGACTATTTTCTCCATGAAGAGGACACTAACTTAGAGTGTGACTGTGGGCAAGTCACTTAATTTCTCTATAAAATGAGGGATTCATTTTAAGTGATCTCTACGGTCCCTTCCCTCTCTGAAATCCTAGAATTCTGTTATTTGAAATCTTCCTTGATCATCCCAGATGAAAGCGATCTTTCCCTCCCACTTTATAAAAGATTTCATCATTCCTCTTAATATAGATATATTCGTGTCTTGCCCTCCCTACTAGACTGTGAGATCCTTGTGGGTAGCGTCTGGTTTTTTGTTATTGTTTTTTGTCTTTGTATCTCTCATAGAAAATAGATGGCATAGTGGATAGAATGCAGGACCTAGAGTCAGGAAGACCTGAATTCAAATGTGGCCTTAGATACTTAGGAGTTGTGTGACCCTGGGCAAGTCACTTAACCCTGTTTGCTTCAGTTTCTTCATCTGGAAAATGAGCCAGCAAAGGAAGAGGGAAACCACTGGTAACTGTCAGGAAGAGCTCCAGACTGAAAAAAGTGAACAGTGCCTTTGCCCAAAGTGGGCACTCGGTGAACATTTGTTTAATGAATGAATGGATAGATGTATAGATAGATGATAAATTAAGTAATAAACAGTCATAAAATCATGTCAAAGCAAATATATGAGAGTACTGGAAATTACAATTACAGGATATTAATATAAATTACAGAGAAAGAGAAAGTAGCTAGAAGAGTTGAGTCTGGTAGGCACATGGTCATACAGCTACTTGAGAATCTATACTATGGGAGAAGCTGCTATGCAGCTCCTTCCACTTTTAAAAAGCTCTAACTCATGAAGTGAAGCCCTTATGTAATTAATCTAAAGTTTATTGTGATCCAGAAGGATCTTTTTCTAGGCAATTCAGTCTCTTTTCTCCAGATTATATGTAAGGTACACTGTCTTCCCCAGGCTCTTTTCATAAGGATCAGTTGATGATGAAAAGGGCAGAAAACATGTTTTTGTATAAAGGAAGAGATTTATACCAATGTCAAAGGATGTAAAATATTGCCTCAAGTGTGGATGACCATTTATACCTATTATAAGTAGAAAAAAGAAATTTGTTTGCTGCTAATTTATATGTGTTAAAATTTTTTCTAGTTCTGGTCCCCCAGACCATCACCATCCCTTTCTAGTCAATATAGTAAGTTTATAGGTAGTCAATATAAAGTAACAGCAGCAGGAAGTAATAGTGAAAAAAGGAACCTGGAAGTCAATCCCATTAAATTCTACAGTCCAGAGTTGTGGAGGGACAAGAGTCCTATAAGATAACCAGTCAGGCCTGGATGGGGTAGAGATGGCACCCACATCAATGAGATTACTGATCTATTGGGGTAGGTCATTCAAGGATTTTTCTCCAGAGAAGCAAGAGAAAGTAAACAAAATGGAGACAAATGCCTTCTGATGCTGTCATTTGAGAGAAAATGTCACAAAATAATCAAATCAAATTATGCAGTTAGGTCATTTCAACATTTATTAAAAACTTGCTCTGTGCTAGAACAAAATTCAGGGAATATTTTGGAATAGGCAAAAGGGAACAAGGGAACAGAGATAAAATATTTTTGGATTTTTAAAAAGGTTTGTTTTATATTAAAAAAAATTATTGCTTTTACATGCAACTGGGAAATAAGATACATAGGCACTGGGGTATAGAAATCCGTCTTGCCCTAGTAGAAAGTTAGGGGAAATGGGGGAGACTATAAGAGAGAACAGATTGGTAGAAGGGGTATTCAGTGGGCTTGCTATCTTGGGGTGGGGAGTAAGGGAAAGATGGGGAGAGAATTCGGAGCTCAAAATCTTGTGGAAATGAATGCTGAAAACTAAAAATAAACAAATAAAATGAAAAAAATGGCTTGTTTCTTAATGGCTAATTAGCAAGAGATGCTCTCTTTGATATATAGTCACATATGATAACCATTTCTTACTCAATATTCCACATTGGGTGTTATCTGGTAGAGAGTTTAGCTACTGATCCAACTCAGATAAGAAGCAAGTCTACTTGATCAGATAAGCTGGTAGCAGTAAATTAAGGTTGTTTACATTCTTGCCAGTGTGATTTAAGGCTTCTCAAAGGAAATTTGTACTAGGGAAATGCACTCTTTTTAAGTTTAAAGTTCGTAATCAAAAATTAAAGCTAGGAGGACTAAAGTGCTCTCTAGAAAGAAGAGTACCCTAATTCTTAGTTTCTTCAGGAGGAAACAATGAGATGGCAGGAACAGTTTTTCATTTTCTTTTACTAAGTACCTAAAAACAAAAACAATGAGTGAGTAGCAAAAAGTAAGAGCAAAGGATGGTTTTTAAAATCAAATCAAGATTGGGAACCACAGAAGAGACCTTTTAGAAGAAGCTGAAGTTGATATGAACAGCTAGAGCCGCTGACAAGTAATCAGCACCACACGTTCTGTAAGGCAAATGAAGAGGGAAATTGCCTTTCTCGGAGTTTTTCCACGTTCTTTAGCAAGCGGCCCAGCAGTACATATAGTAAGGCTATAACTCTTTATAACTTTGATTCAATGTTTCCATTCTCTCTTGTCTTCTGGCATAATTTTCCTCTCTCTGCTGTGCATCCTTCTCTCCTTTAAAACACTGTAACATTCTAGTTTCACCGCAATGAATGTCACTCTCCACCTTTTTGTGACTCAGTACTCATCTGAAGAATAGGAATTATAGCCCTTTCATTGCCTACATTAATTCAATTCAGTTCTGCAATATTTATGAAGCATGAGCTATATGTAATCTAGGTGTCAGCTCATCTCTCCAAACATGAAGCCCAAGAATAATTTTCTTTTTAATTAAATTTTAATGTTTTCACTTGACAATTATTTTCTCTCATTCCTACCTTCCTATCCTTGTAATGAATATACATAGTCCAGCAAAACAAAGACCAAGTTATGTGGTCTATGTGCCTCTCAAAAAAAATATCTCTGGCTCATTCCCCCATTTGGGGGAAAAAAACTAAGAAGGTCCATATGCAGCCTGTTTTTCTTTCTTCGGGAAAGACCTCTAAGAGTCCCTGCAAGCACACAGGCTAACAAGAACATCAAACACAGAAAAAAGGTTTGTTTCTACAAAAAAAAATTAGGTATTTTTATCTTAACCCATAGAGAGGTTTAAAAAAACCTGTGCTGTCCCACAGAGATCTATTTTATACTACCAACTTAATGTACCACTTTGTGTAGACTGGGGTCACTACAGTGTCCACTTTCCCTGCTCCTGGACCTGTAGAATTCATATATCTCACAATAATAGTAAAAAAGAAATCTCTCTCTCTCTCTCTCTCTCTCTCTCTCTCTTCCTCTTTCTCCCTCCCTCTCTCTCTCTCTCTCTCTCTCTCTCTCTCTCTCTCTCTCTGTCTCTCTCAGGAATATGATGGAAGTTAGTCATCTGCTTAGTTTCAGGGGGTACAACAAGGAGCCATGGGTAGAAGTTGCAAAGAGGAAGATTTAATCTCAATCTAAGGAAAAACTTCCTAACAATAAGTGTGATACAAAAGTGGAATTGGCTGTTTCAAGAGGTAGTGAGTTGCCCCTCAGTACAGAGATCCTTAAGCTAAGGCTAGATAACCACTTGTTAGGTACATTGTAAAGAGCTTTCTTTTTCTGGTAGGGGTTGGACCAGATGGCCTGAGAGCTATCCCAATGCTAAGATTCTATGATTTCTAATTTTAGAATCACAGAACATTAGAGCTGGAAGGGGTCTTAGAAGTCACTTTTGTTCCTGTCTTAATATATGAAACATGATTAGTTTATTATAAAGTTTCAAGTAAAATGCTGGGTGAGGAAAGGTCATTTCTGACAAGGGACTTGGTGAGTAGCAGAGAGAGGAATAGGGAATAAGCATTCAGTATACTGTGTGCCAGGTATTTGGACCTTGCAGCAACCCTGTCAGGTAGGTACATTTGGTGAAACTGAAATTTGAGTTAGGCTTTCAAAGATAAATAAGAATTCAGCAAATGGAGGGGATAAAGGGCAGCCTTTCCTTTCTTGGGGCTTAGGGAACAAAGTGACCAAAGTCACAAAAACAAAAATATTTGTTCTTATATGGCACTTAAGCTATCCAGATTTGCTGTAGCAATGTAGAAAAAGCTGGAAAGCACACTCAAGATGGCTTACAACCAGAGGGCATTAGGTAGAGAAGGGAACCCCTGAAAAAGATATAAGAAGAAAGTGAGAAGATGAGCTAGGAATGCAAATTTCACTTGCCAAATTTTTCTAGGCCCAACTCCTTCTAACGTATCACCACTTCTTGGTTATCTACTTCCCCAGAAGCTTAAAAAAAGGCATTGCTCCTTCTCTACACACCCCCAACTTCTAAGTAACATCCCATTACTTATTTTTTAATTGTTTTAATTGCTAAGACCTGAACAGCAGACATACCAACAAATCCATAAATACCAACACCCCCCTCCCCAAAATACATCCTTCAAAAACAGTTACGTGAAATGGGATTGTGCGCATATCACTCCATCTCCCAACTCTTTATTTTCATCGTCTGTTCTCCATACCAGCAATCCTCTCCTTCTTTATCTCCATCTCCTGGCTTCCAGCTAATGTCCCATCTTCTACAGGAAGCCTTTCCTGAGCCCCTTTAATGTGAATGTCTTCCTTCTGTTGACTTTTTTCCAATTTTACATAGCTTGCTTGTTGTTGTGGGAATCTGAAGATCTTCCTTGCCCCTAGGCCCTTTGATAGGCTTAAGTGGCTCTGAGATCCTTCCCTGATTTGAAAATATACTCTGCCCCCTATAGGCTGAATGTGGTCACATGGAGCCTGTGGTGGAAAGCTTGTTTTTCAGAAATGCCTATGCCTTATCACTGTGATTGGGCAGTGGGTCAAGAGGGTTGTGACATTCTCTGATGCAGGAGAAGGCTTTATATACCCTGATGTGAGTTTTTGCTTTGGGGCTCACTTTGGAAAGAGTTGTATGATTTGGTCAGACTACACTCCGGACAGCTGTTGAGCCCCCAGATTTGAAAACCCAGAAGTTGGTGCTTCCCTCTCTGGTAACTAACTAGGTATGGATGTAATGGTCAGAAGGCTGGAAGCCCGTCTGCTGATCTGTTTCTTTGTCTACTTATAACTTCTGTTTGTATTCTCAGAAGTTCAGGGTGTTGACTTTTCCCCCTGAACTAAATAAATGATGTATGTTTGATTGATTAAAGTAAGACTGTTAACCCATTTTTGAGTTGCTTTCCTTTAGAAAAGCAGATCTACAAACCTGTGCTAGCAGCCACCCTGGGTATGCTAAGGTGCTTGCTAATACACTTGTACGTAGTTGTTTGCATGTGGTCTCCTCCATAAAGAGGAGTCCATTAGACTCTGAGCTCCTTGAGGTCTTTGCTTTTCTTTTTATCCCCAGGGCTTAACTCTGTGTAGGTGCCTAATAAATGAAAAATATTTAATAAATACTTTTATTTAAAATAAATTTTAAATGAAAGATTAATAAATGCTATTTAATAAATGCTAACAAATTTAATAAATTAAATAAATACTTTTTGACCAAACAACTAGTTGGTAGTTTATCATTTAGCAGAAAGGAAGTACATTTAGTTTGGTATCATTATTATTTTTTATACATTTGACCTGAGTTCTGTATTATACTTCACTTGACCTCATCTGAGTTCTGAATTTTGTGGTTGTCTTCATTTACACTATTATAGTCTTTATATGTATTGTTCTTTTAGTGCCACTTTCCCTCTCTTGGTATCACTTCAAAGAAGTCTTCCCATATTTCTCTGAATTCCTGATCTACATCCCCTTCAGAGCCATTACGCTTGTATACTACAATTTATCTAGCCATTCTCCAACTGTTAGGTCCTTGGTTCATTTCCCTCTCATTGCAAACAGTATTGTTTATGTGTCTTTTTTAATTCACATACACATTTCTTCCTTTTATTGACCCTAAATAACCAGGTCAAAGAGCATGAACAAGCTAGTGGATTTTCTTTTTTTTTTTCAATTTGAAAGCTATTTTTATTTTTTTTATTTTTTTTAATTTAATTTATTAAATTTTTTTGAGTTACATATTTTCTCCCCGTCTTTCCCCCGCCCAGCACCCCAAAACAGCCATCCCAGTGTTTCCCCCCTACCCCAGTCTATTCTCTCCTATGTCACTTTTTGG
>CM053582.1:302735582-302761177 GCA_028627135.1 Pseudochirops cupreus | reverse complement strand
CACACACACACACAAACACACGCACACTCCAGTGATCTTTTGTATGTTAGATAGATATCTGTCACTTTTCAGAAGCCAGGAATTTTCTTTCTCCTCCTCTCAATGATCAGATATTCGAGATCCCCATTCTCTATTGAGAAGCTGCTTGGTGATTTTTCAAAATGAGAGTGGAGCAAAGAGAAATTAAAAGCATAAAGGATTTTGCTATTTCCCTTTAGCATATGTCTAGACTGGAAATGGTCAGGCCTTTCCTATGTGTAGGCAAGGTCTTTGTCTTCATTTCCAGTTTGGGTTTGCGGAGCTTGCACATCTTTCAGAAGCTGCTAATTCTTCTAATGCAGTTAAGCTGTCTACTTGGTGAACCATAGACCATGGAATAAACAGCTAAGCTTAGAGAACTGAATCAGGAAGAATGTAACACATTGTCCCAATAAAAATATGTTTTTATTAAATGAACAGGCCATTGACTAATTAGGACAAGAGAAATAATTGATCTAGGGAACTCCTGGGTGAGGAAATTCCATCCACCAATGAAGGTTAGTGTTTTCTCTTCGACACTGTCTTAGACAATTGGTTAGAGCATTGAAGGGTGCCCTGGTCACACAGCCTTCTCAAAGATGGTATGGATTCAAGTCTTCCTGGCTTGGAGCTTTCTCTTCTCTATCTATGAGCTCTCTGCTGTTTCTCAATATTAACTAATCATAATATCTGAACATTATGGACTATTTTGAGCAAGACTTAGAGAAACATGAATGGCTAGGTGGTGCAGTGGATAGAGCACTGGGCCTGGGGTCAGGAAGACTCATCTTCCTGAGTTCAAATTTGACCTCAGACACTTACAGTTGTGTGACCCTGGATAAGTCACTTGACTCTGTTTGCCCCAGTTTTTCATTTGTAAAATGAGTTGGAGAAGGAAATAGCAAACCACTGCTGTGTCTTTGTCAAGAAAACTCCAAATGGGGTCACAAAAAATCAGTCACAACTGAAAAATGCCTAAACTGAACTGAAGCTTTTTGAAGACAAATTTTCTTTCTCTTTACATACTTTAAAGAGAAACTTTCAACCAACATCCTCAGTGATAGTAAGGTGACAAAAGTTTGCACAACTTTCTATTGTTTAAAACTAAAGTTTCCCCCTAGTCTTTTATCAGCAGCTTGCCCTGACCTAGCCAAGGATTCTTATTCATGCCGGTTTTCTGGTAATCTAAGAAAAGGCTTCAGGTCTCATATCCCAAATCAGCATTCTTTATCTTCCCACTTGGATGAGTATAGCCTCCTTGGGCCTCAGTTTCCTCATCTATAAAAGATCATGAGAAGATAAGATGTCAGGAAATTCCTTAGGAAATCTTGATTTTTGATAACTTGTGCAGTCTGGAATGTCATGTAGTCCTACCACCTACCCAACGCAACATTCACCCCTCACAGGTAGTGATCTAGTCACTCATGGTGACTCATGATGAAAAATGCTGTCCATCTCCAGAGAAAGGACTGACATCTGAATACAGACTGAAGCATACTATTTTTCACTTCCTTTTTTTTGTTGTTCAAATCTTCTTGTACAGAATGACTAATATAGAAATGTTTTACTTGATAGCATGTGTATAATTTATATCAGATTGCTTACTGTCTCAGGTAGGAGGGAGGAGAGGGATGGAGGAATAGAATTTGGAACTCAAAGCTTAAAAATGAATATTAAAAATTGTTTTACATATAATTGAGGGGAAATAAAATATCATTTTAAAAAATAATGACATTAGGTTTTACACTGCTATGAATTTCAGCATCCATCACTAACTGAAACTAGGATTATAGAATTACAGATTTAGAGTTGAAATTGAGTCCAATGCCTCCTTTTGTAGCTAAGGAAACTGAGGCTTGGAAAGTCTAAGTAGCACGTCCATGGTCTCATATCTACTTAGCGTCAGAGGCAGAATTCAATCCCGAGTCCAGCACTCCACCTACAACTCCAGGTATGTCACAACTCTATCTGTGGAATCATGCCCCTCCACCTTTCAATGGATCTTTAACATATTGTCAGTCTTTTAGAGAGAAATAGATAGGCTGTGTCTGTTCAGTCAGTCAGAAATCTTTAACTTCACTACCCTCTGGTGGGTGTAGTTAGTCAAGCTATATGACTTTCTATTAGGAAAAAAAGTGTTGTTTAGTTTATTACTGATAAACAGAAAAGAATAGAAAAAGGGACATATTTCAGGGTATTACAATATCATCGTTTTGCTGTTACCTCTTGTTTATCTTTTCAAAGGTCTAAGAACCTCTCAGAAAATTTCTCTGTCTGTCAGATCCTTCTCACAATTGCTAAATTCACAGTAGTGGTGCTAAGAAAAGCCTAATCTCTATCTGCTATTTGATCGTTTGTCAAGACTGACTGAGGACCAGATCTGTGTGACCAATTTTGGGAGATACGGAGCTGAAAAGAGCCTCCAGAGAAAGCAACAAGTGATGAAGAAAAGATTTTGAAAAGCTCTGGGAAAAGATTTAGTCATTCAACATCTACTAACCACCTACCGTATGCAGAGCACTGAACTGAGGTGCTGTGGGATTAAAAAGAAATGAGAATGGGGCGGCTAGGTGGTGCAGTGAGTAGAGCACTGGCCCTGGAGTCAGGAGCACCTGAGTTCATATTTGACCTCAGACACTTGACACACTTACTAGTCGTGTGACTTTGGGTAGGTCACTTAACCCCACTTGCCCTTCAAAAAGCAAAAAAAAAAAAAAAGAAAGAAAGAAAGAAATAAGAAGAGGCAGGCCAAATTAAATTTCAAGGAGAAAAGATGGAAGTGACTTACTAAATATCTGTAAGTATATAAAGGGCTACTCATAAGATATGATAAATAAAATAATTTTCTGTCTTTACAGAATACCAAACAAAAGAATATAAATTCATATTGAAGAGAGACAGAGAAATGAGGGAAGGAAGGAAGGAAAAAGAAAGAAAGAAGGAGGGAGAGGAGGAAGAAGGAAGGGAGAGGAGGAAGAAGGAAGGGAAAGAAGAAAGGAGGGAGAAAAGGAAGGAGGGAAAAAGGAATGAAGGAAAGAAAAAGAAAGAGAAGAAAGGAAAAAAGAACGGAAAGAATGAAGGAAAGAGAAAGAAAGGAAGGAAGGTAGAAGGATGGAAGGAAGGAATAAAGGAAGGAAGAGAATTTTGTTAAACAGTAGGAAAAATTGAATCACAGAATCTCATAAATCTTCCTAACCAAACTATTCCTGAAATATGAATTCCCTTTGTAAAATCTCTGAGCCGTGCTTGTCCAAAATCTATTTGGAAAACATTTCATGAGAAAATAAGTTGGGATTGGTTGATTCTTTGTATTTGTGACCTCAGCATCTAGCAGAATGCCCGGTGCCATAATACTTGATGCTCGTTGGTATGACTTTAGCTGGTAATTAGCTCATTGGTGACTGAAATGCCCCACAATTAATGCATATATTACCTAATTTGGTCAAATTGGGTAATATTAGCTTTCCTAATGTGCTACATAGGGCAGCAAGGTAGTGCAGTGGATAGAGTACTGGGCTTGCCATCAGGAAGACCTGAGTTCAAATCCAGCCTCAGAAACTTATTAGCTGTGTGACCCTGGGGAAATCATTTAACCCTGTTTGCCTCAGTTTCCTGATCTATGCAGTTGAGTTGGAGAAGGAAATGCCCAACCACTCCAGTATCTTTGCCAAGAAAACTCCAAATGGGATCAGAAGAATCAGACACAACTGAAAATTGACTGAACAACAAAATATGCTATATAAACGTTAGCTAGTTATATAATAAAGTACTTTGTTCTTATGGTGAACTTAGCTAATTATATAATGTTAGCTAGTTATATAATAAAGTACTTTGTTCTTATGGTGAACTTATGGTTTACTTAAACTCCCAATTTTGCTTTTTGTTTTTTTTTCCCAAACAAATGATTGTCTAGGTATGATTATATTAACAAACTCATTGAAGGTATGAAGACATTTTCTTACCACCTCTTCTTAACTTATCTTGGGTTTCAATTCTCTCTTAACAATTTTTCTTCTATGCTTCCCATGCTGAAGACTATTCTCTCTGGTAAAGAACATAGAAGCAAAATAGAGTTGCATAGTTACTTCTGCTTTGGCACTTTAATCCATTATCATCATTCTATTCACCACAAGCAGAAACCCTTTCTTTTCTTTGATCTTACTCTAACTTTCCAAATAGCTTTTTAAAAGATCCCTTTTGTTGCCATTGGCACTGATTGCAAGGCTCATCTCATTTGGGTCTTTTGTCTTCCTGACATTATTCTTCTTACAGAGACCTTTGAGTCTTTTGCAAAAATTTTCCATTACTTCCCCTAGCTTTCTTCTTATTTAATTTTTTTAAACTCTGAGTTCATTGATATTGTCACATCTACTTCTCAAGGAAATCCTCCCTCCTTTTCACAAAAGAATAGTTTTTGTTTGTGCCATTGGAATTTTAGTTTTGAGAGCAGCCTATCCTTGAATAAACTAAGACAACAAGTTATGTTTTCCTGTCTTTTACTGAGAAGGCCCAACAGGGGCCGCCACGCCTTGGGGTCAACCTCCGTATTTCCAGCACTGATGTCAGTAAAGCATACTGTTCCATTGGACTGACACAACAAAAGACCTTTCAATCAGTCAGCCAACAAGCTTTTATTAGCTGTTACTACTATGTGTCAGGCACTGTAGTGTGAGGGATAATTTATAGTGAAGTTTCCACATTCTGAAAAATCAAATCTAGAATGGCTTCAGTATTCACTAGGCCTAGGGTTAAGTCATCTGACCTTCCAGCAATGGCTGAGAGCAATGGAGACCCTCCCCCAGAGCCAACTCAGCAGAAGATATGCCAAATAAGGTTAAGACTGCTTTCACTGGACACCCACATGTTTCCGGGTCCTTTGTCTCACAGAGATTCCCACGCTTGGGTTGTGGGTCAGCCCCCCTACCAATAAGAGTGAAGGCCAGTTGGGGGGGTTGGGTTTCTGTATTAGAAGATTATATAATCATGGGCTGCCTTCTACCTCTCGCTGTCTCCCTGCAGATGCCATGTTGGGCGGCGGGGACAGAGTCCTTTCTCATGAGAAAGAATAAAGACCTTTTCTGACCTTAGATTCAGACTCTGAACTCTTTCATCTCACGCAGTAGTAAGTTCTAGGAATACAAAGAAAAGCAAAAACATGGTTTCTATCCTCAAGGAGCATCAAGGAACACACTGTACTCCATGGGCAAAGCAGAATCACAGAGGAAACATAAGATGCACAAATCCAGAGACAAATGTTCTAATGAATCACCTACCTGTGCCTGACCTGGGGTAGAGCCTTCTGAACTCATATCATACTGGTTAGCCACAGCCAAAAACACTGTACCCTGACCCCAACATTGTGCTGTCACTGGTCCTCTTTGGAAACGAGTGATGAAGAGTAGATAAAAGGTCATTTTAAAGGGAAGATACCAGTAGTAAGGGGTTAGGAGAGAAGGAAGAAAGGTACTAGGAAAGACGCCTCATAGAAGATGAAATCTGAACTAATCTTTGAAGTAAGCCAGGGGAATCAGGATAGAATAACAATAGCCTGATATTAACATAGCACACAAAAGTTTGCAAAGCATTTCATATACATACATACAAAGCATTTCATATACATACATGCATACATACATTTCCTATATATACATACATATACATACATGCATACATATTCATATACATACATACATACATATATACATATATACATATATATATGTATGTGTGTATATATATATATATATATATATATATATGATCTCAGTTGAACAGATAGTCCCCAGCCCTTATCCCTGGATGAATTAGGCCACCTGACTTTCCATTCACCTCTTTCTTTCCTCAGGGTGTATACAGGGTGCCCTCCCTTCCCTCCCCAATCCCAACACACACACAAAATCAGTGCATCCTGAAGAGTCTTTTGGAGGCTACTTTTTCTAACTCCCATTATCATCCTTTGTGTCCAATTGACTCTATCAAGAAGACACTAGGAACACTGGCGGTAGAGACAGATCTAACTGGCAGTCATCACCAACATGGGTCCATTTCTCTATTACATTACCAACGACCACCATCATAACAATCATTGTGTTAACAAGATGTTTGCCGTATAAATCCAGAGAGCATGAATTCAAGCTCCAGCATTGCTTGCTTTTTGTTACTACAAATTCTTTCCCTTACTTCACTGAAGCATTTGCAATCTTCTTCTTGAGGTTTTTCAACATAGCACAATAGAGCTCAATTTAAGACAATTTCATGGAAGCCTCAGTAAACACTGTGATCAGCTTTTGACTTTGAAAAGACGCCTTGGAGCATCAACTGTAGCTAATCTGCTGTTTGGAGTGATTGGAAGGAGAACTGGGAGAATTTTCATTATCAATATTTCCTGTAAACACAGTGTCAGCAGAAGACAAAGAATATAATGGTAATTCAGCCCCAGAAACTACAGACAGATTATCATCAAGAAGACCAGGCTTATTGATCTCTGCAAATTATACAAGAGAACGGGAGTAACTATGAAACACATCACTACAGACTACAGAAAAATAATTTCATGTCCGACTCTTTGTGACCCCATTTGGGGTTTTTCTTGCAAAGACAATGGAGTGGCTTGACATTTCCTTCTTCAGTTCATCTTACAGACAAGGAAACTGAGACAAACAGGGTTAAGTGACTTTGCCCAGGGTCACACAGCTACTAAGAATTGAAGTTTGGATTTGAACTCAGGTTCTCCTGACTCCAGGTCTGGCATTCTATTCACGGCACTCACTGCATTACCCACCTGTCCCTAAAAAAAAAAAAATAGCATTTATCAAATACCTAGCAAGACATGACCAGTAGCTAGAATTATACATTAGAAGGCTTTCTTTCATGAACTAACAACTAACAAATCCCCATACTAAAAATACAGACCTCAAAATATTCCTGAGAATCTAACCAAGAAACTGACCTGAAACCAAGCTACTATAACAAACAGAACTGTTGCTCACAATCTCAAAGGTTTAATATTCATCCATAAATATTTAAGAGCATTTTAATTAATGTTGCCATACCAACTACTCAATCTCTAAGCTATCGGAAAAATTAGTTTTCTAAATTATGAAGACCTAGCAGAAAAATGAAAACACATGGGGAAAAGATGAGGAACCCATCGTCCCCATCATCCTATTTCTGCTAGCATTGTAATGTTATTCTGAAGTTGCTTTCAGTGAGCCTTTAAAAGGGGAAGTTTACATATGAAACATAACTGAACTTTTGTTCAGTTACAGAAAGCAGATTTTTATCCACCTCTGCCACAGTACAAGGGACAATGAGATTAAAAGAATAATAGGCCAGTGGGTTGTACCAGGAATGTTTCTATAGGAACTCCATCATAAAAGACTAGAACAGGATAACAATAATTCACATTTATAATATGTTAAGGTGTTCTCACTATTATATATATGTGTGTGTGTGTATATATGGTGTTCTCAGTGTTTTATGTATATGTGTGTGTGTATGTGTGTGTGTATACAGTATTCTCAGTGTTATATGTGTGTGTGTGTATGTATATATAGATATAATTTCATTTGATCCTCACAAAAATGTGTGAGCCAGGTAGCAGGATTCAAACCCAGCTCTTCCCAGCACTTTAGAGGTGAGGGAGCAAGATGGTGGTAAGTGTGGACTCTCAAACGTCCTAGGAGCTAATTTCACATGTCAGGGGTTGGTTATTAATTGTGGCCTTTCCATTTAAGGGTGAACATCCTCAATTCAACTTCTAGGTGTGATCTATACTTCAGTGGCAGACTGAACTACAATGTAATTGTGAGATAATTGGTAAAGATCTCTAATGTAAGGGAGCCTGTGAGATTGAGGTCATACTAGGAGGGCCTTGGCCTTGCTTCTTTTTAAATTTTCTGGGACTCCTAGAGTTCTAACAGTCAAGAGAATATGGCAAGGGTGGGGAACCTGCAGCTTTGAGGCCATATACTTGAGGACTTAGAGGGCCACATATGACCTCAAGATCTCAGGTTCCCCACCCCTGAGTCCTAGAGGATATGTCTCATGTGTGTACGCTTCCAAGGGCATCGTCTTAGAAGCAACATTTGTCTTATCTCTCTGGGACCATAGAGACGTAACAGTAGGGTCATTTGAGCAGAGGAGACACTGGAGAATCAGCCAGTGATGAGATGGATGACTGTAGAAACTTATATTTGCACCTTGTCTGCAGTTTCCTATGGAGACTTTTTCCTCTCCCTTGAGGGCACACTCGCTTCAGCTGTCTTTGCCGCTTTCACACACGTTTCCATAATTTAAGGCTACCAAGTCTTAGCCAGTCAGATTCTGCATTTCATTTACATTTTTGCTCTTTTTTTCCCACACTGACTAATACTATTTGGGTTTGAGAAAGATATGGATACAAGTCATGACGTAAATGTCAAATCAACAAGACTGGACAACAGATCTACTATGGTCTGTAAGGAAGGGTAAAGAATCAATGACGACCCTTAGGGGAATTAGAAGAATGATGGCACCTTCAACAGAAGTAAATATGAGCGAAACAGATCCTGCACTCAAGGAGCTTATATTTTAACAGGATAAGAACTCATCAGACAACTTACAAAGCTCTAAACAACCAGCACCTACACAGGGTGTTGGGGGAGCACAAAGAAGTCTGAGCAGATTTAAGATGAAGTCAGACGTGCCTTTGATAACAAAGGAGGAATCTATATTGTCAACATCCAGGTTAGGTGTCAACAAAAACTTAACCTACATAAAAATGTGCCATCTAGAAAGGCTTCCCATGGGAGGTGGCACCTCACCTGTATTTTGAAGGAAACTGGGAATGCTGAGTCTAATGTGAGGCAGGACAACATTTCAGATACAAGGGCATAGGTCAGGGTGTTGTATATGGTGAAAAGCAAATGGATCAGTGTAACTGGATCATAAAAGGAATGAAGGAGAATCATATAAAATAAGTCTAGAAAGGTAGATTGGAACAAGACTGTGAAGTCTTTTAAAAGTCAAAAGGAGGAGTTTGTATTAGATATTAAAGGGATTAATAAGTCACTGATGCCTCTTAAAAAAAGTGGAAACACTATGGTCAAATATGTGCTTTAGGAATATCAGTTTGGCAGTTCTGTGGATTTGAGAGAGACCGGAAACAGGGAGGCCTTCCAGGAGACTATCGCAATAGTCCAGGAGAACGAAGGCCTGAACTAGAATGGCAACTATTCAACTGGAGAGGGGAGGACAAATACAAGAGGGATTATTGAGGTAGAAATGAAAAGACTAAGCAGTTGATTGGATCTGGGAGAGAGGAGGGGTGAGGGAGGGTAAAGACTCCTAGCTTGTAAACTAGGGTTAGTAGAAAGATGGTGGTGCCCATGACAGAAATAGGGAATGTAGGAAAAGGGGGTGGGGGGAGGGTAGAGAGAAAGCTAAAGTGTTTGGTACAAGTTGAATTTGAGATGACTTTGGGACATCAGAATGAAGATGTTTGGGAGGTAGTTTGGATTTGTAAGACCCTAGATCAGGAATGGAAATAGAAATTTGCCAATCATCTGCATTGAGATAATAATGGAATCCATGGAACTATTGAGATAGATAATCAAGAAAGATACAACAAAACAGAGAGAGAATGAAGACAGAAGAGAGCCCAGGGCAAAGCCCCAGAAAGTACCCATACAAAGGCATTAGGACTTTGATGCTAAAACAGGAAAGAAAGCCAAGAGGAGGCCAGACAGGTAGGAGAAGCAGGAGGGCGTATTGTCTGAAAAACCAGACAGTCATATCAATAGCTCCAGGGAGATGAAGGAGAGTGAAGACTGGGGACTAAATCCAACAGCTATTGGATTTAGTAGTTAAGAGGTCATTGGAGAGAGAAGTTTCTCTTGAGTAGTGGAGTCAAAAGACAGATTATAATAGGTCAAGAAGTATGTGGGTGGTGAGGGAGTAGAGGCGACAAATATAGATAGCTTTGTTTTATATTCTTAAAGTATTTTTTTTATTAACAGAAATCTCTTTTCTTTCCCTACCACCCCTCCACTAAAAAAAATTCCTCACAAAAATATGCATAGTCAAGAAAACAAATTCCTTCACTGACCTTTGGAAGAAAAAAAAACTTCTTATTCTACATCCTGAATCTATCATCTCTTGGTCAGGAGGTAGGAAGACTCTTTCATCATCAGTTTTCTGGAGTCATAGACGGTCATTGCGTTCATCATGATTTTTATAGCTTTCAAATTGTTTTACAGTGTTGTTTTGATATGTACAAAATATTGTGTTGGTTCTGCCTATTTCATTCTTCATCATTTTGTAGAAGTCTCCAAAATTGTTCCTTTTTATAATTTTAATGTTATAGTGTAAATTTAGTTTAAATCTTTACATATCTCTTTGAAATAATCTACTTTTGGCACAAAAGTATTCTATCATATTCATGTATGATAACGTAGCGATAACTTTTATTTTTGAGGGAGGAAGGCAAGGCAATGGAGGTTAAGTGACTTGCCCAAGGTGACACAGCTAGTAAGTTTATCAAGTGTCTGAGGCTGAATTTGAACTCAGGTCCTCCTGACTCCAGGGTCAGTGCTCTATTCACTGTGCCACCTAGCTGCCCTATAAATAACTTTTAAAAGGAGCTTGGCAATTAAAGAAAAAAGAGATATAATACAGTAGCTTGAGGAAATTAATTGTAGGGCCAAGTGAAAATGTTTAAGTATAGAGGAAAAGACTGAAAACAAAGTGCACGCTTATTGATTAAGGAATGGTTTGTTAATATAATAAACTACTGTTGCGCACTAACAGATGGTGAATATGAGGAATTCAAAGAAATACAGGAAGACTTGGATGAATTGGTACAAAGTAAAATGAACAAAACCAGGAGGATAATATACACAATGACTTGCTGTTGTTGTCTAGTTGTTTTCAGTTGTGCCCAACTCTTTGTGACTCCTCTTGGGGTTTTCTTGACAGAGATGCTGGAGTGGTTTGCCATTTCCTTCTCCAGACCACTTTACAGATGAGGAAACTGAGGCAAATAGGGTTAGGTGACTCGCCCAGGGTCAGTACAATATAAATTAAAAGAATACTAAAAGAAGGTTGAACCAAAATTGTAATTACCAGTCTTGGTCTTAGATAATGGATAATGAAACACCTGTCCCATCTTGGCAGAGAGGTAGAGGAACCACAGGAGAGCAGAATATTGCACACATTCTATATTGTTTTTAACTCAACAAGCATTTGTTATACATTTACTACATGCCAGTCACTATGCTAAGCTATGGGGCTCCAGTATGAAAACAACTTTTTTTTAAAGAGAAATCTTTAGTAGATGTTGGCAAGTAGACACTGAGGAACAAATCCTCCTTCTCTGCTAGAGAAATCTAATTGGAAAAGAACACAGTTTTCATATAAGGAGTTTAGAAGGGAGATTTCAACTAAGGAGGGGAAAGAATATTGAAAGTGGCACCAAGTACCATCACTAAAGACCGACTTTACACACTATAAATTTTTGAGTAAGGTCATTGCTATAAAAAAGCTAGGCCTATACTAGAGTTCTAGAGTGAATTTAATCTCAATCTGCTATTGTACTAGCTGGTCAAATTTGGTCTGGTGATTCTGTTAGAAAATATATGTATATATTTATATATATATATATATATATATATATATATATATACATACATACATATATATATGTATATACACATATGTGTGTATAATTTGGAGAAAGTGGGAAGGTTACAACTCTTGGCCACCACAACTCCTTTGATAAGCCTTTGTAAAGAATGCTAGGCTCCTACTCTAGCACAACGGAGCCACTGACCAAGGAGCAAAGCATCATGGACTAAGAATTAGAAAGGACATAAGAGGGCATCAAGTCCAACCCCCTTTTTTTACAGTTAGGGAAAACGAGACCCAGAGAAGTTAGGTGGGTTGTCCAAAGTTACCTATCTAATAAGATGTGAGATAAGATTTGAACCCAATTGCTCTTTCCATATGCACCCAAAGCCCAGGGACAGCTTTCAGTAGAATTTAAGTCAATTCAGTCCAATGCCAAGTATTTATCAGGTGACTAATGTGCAAGGGAATGGGGTAGGGGAGGAGCGGTGGGTGGGGATTAAAAGAACAACTCCTAACTTTGCAAACCTTAAAAAATTTCTCACTGACTAGTCTTTTTTCAACCTACCTAAAATCAAGTAGTTAACAGGTATTGACTAAGCATCCTTTGGGGGGATGGGGGAGAGGACTGTGCTAAAGAGCTGCAGCCTGTTACACCCGTTGCATATTCATTGCGTACATTATTTCTCTTCATATCCTGTCCCTAGACTGTTAAAGAGACTACAGGCACTCTTACAAGACATTTCATTTCAGCAGGAAGTGAAGAAACCCCAAGAGTTAGACAATCCACACTTCTGCAAATCACTATGAGGCTTAGAAACGGTACCTGCTCAACCAATATATTCAAGAGAGAAAACAATTCAAGCAGAAATCTTTTCAAGGCAACTTCTCCAGGGCTTTGCTTGCTTTTAATTCCTATCATTCAAATGGTCCGACTGCAGTTCAAAAAACTCATCAGTAAAACTACATTTACGTATCACTAGTGGAGCCTGATAAGGTCTTTATTTTTTTCCCCTCAATAAAAACAGAAAATGGAAGAGAAGCTTCTAACTAATTCAATTTGTGTCTCAGTGGAAAACAAGTTCCAGCAATTTCAAAGACGGAGGAAGATTTGAGCCCCCAAAGTAATTGGAAAGCTCGGGGAAACGTTACTGTTCTTCCGTTACAGTGGACCACCAGAAATTCTTTTAATGTCTTTGCGTGGGACCAGAGAGCTGAAATCAGCAAGAAATGGGAAGTCATTATCTGGTATGCTTTTGCAGGCTAACTGCAAGGTCCCCCATTAGCACTTTCTACTACACTTAGACTTCAAAGTATACAGGGTTCTTTTTCTCTAAACAAGAGGTGACTCAGCTGTTTCATACAACGTTTGAATGGCTATAGCTAAGCCTAAAGCACTTGGTTGTATAAACTCAAGATAAAGTTTAAAAAATGTTCTGTCCCTCTTCTCCCTCTCCTTCTCTCTCTCCTTCTCTCTGTCTCTGTGTGTGTGTGTCTCTCTCTGTGTCTCTCTCCGTTTTTCCCCCTCTCCTCTCCCCTCCCCTCCCTTCCTCTCCCCTCCTTCTCCCTTCTCTCTCCTCTTCTCCTCTCCCTCTTCCTTCCCTCTCCTCTCTCTCCTCTTCTATCTCTATATGTTCCTCTCTGTCTCTCCCTCTTCTGTCTCCCTTTTTCTACTGTGTCTCCCTCCCTCTCTCCCTCTTCTTCTTTCCCTGTCCCTGCACCTCTCTGTATCTCTCTGTTTCTCAGTCTTTGTCTGTCTGTCTGAAATATTGAAAGTGTTGAAAGAAGAACTGAAATAAGTTTCCAACAGCTGTATGGTATAGCAGAGAGAGAACTTGTCCTCGTGAGTGCCTGCTATAATAGAGGCAAAGACGATGAGGTACAGATGTTCCCTCAAATCCTGTCCTAATATTCTATTTCTCCCTATATGATACACATATTCACTCATTTCTAAGGGCATCTTTCTTTTGATAGACCCAGAATGGGGAGGGTATCTTTATTGCTTTGTCTCAGAGCAAGGTTGTATGGTACGTGTAATTTACTATTAGAAAATGTTTGAGCTAAACCCTCTGTGAGTAATTATTCGATTGAGCAAATTCTCATTTTGCTGAGCAATGATTCATACATTCATCTTTGAGGTAAAATTTCTCCAGTGTGATGAAGGTATATTTCATTTTAATTCTATGGATTTATGCATCACTTTTTAAAGCTAGACCCGGGAGAATAGAAATTATTATCTGCCAGGGAATACTATTGCCACAATTGAAAGATGCCAAGTTCAAGAGAATTTAGGAAAATGTATAAAATGAGCAAAATACTTGCATTTCTCTTAATATTATATGGGTATTTCTCGGCTTCCTGTGTTCATGCTATTTGTGAGTGTGACCTGGAAGAGAATTTTAAACACTAAGATTTGAAATGCTCAAATTAACAACTTTGAAATTGGAAAGAAAATAATCCTAAAATATAAATCGATTACAAATCAATCCCTGATGTAAATTTCTTAAAAATACAAACCTGAAAGAGACAACCCAAAGATCTGAAAATAGAAGTCCTCGTGGGTTAGGAGAATTTTGAACCATGGCACTGTTTAAAAAAAAAAAGTTTGGGATATTTTCCCCTTCTTTCCAAATTGAGTTGTTTAAGCATTAAAATAACAGAACAGCTTTGGCCAGAAGTCTCCCTCTCTAAGTGCTAATAATCTAGTCCCTGAGGAACCCTAGTTGTTGTTCAATGATGCAGGAGGACATAGTGGAAAGGGTACCAGATCTGGAGTTAGAATTCCAAATCTAACAACTCTTACTTCCTTGGTCAAGCTACCTGTCCTCCCTTGGCTTCAGTTTCATCATCTAAGAAAATAAAGTTTTTGGACTAGATGATACATGAAGCAGTGGAATAATGGAAGAAGACATTTAAACTCAGGAAAGACCTAGTTCCTGGCCCTGTCCACGATGTTTGTTGGCTATGTGTATTCAGGAAGGTAACTTGGCCTCTTGGGCCTTAGTTGCCTCATGGCTCAAAGCCTAGCTTATAAGGATGAAAATATCAGACAACGTATGTCAGCACCAATAACACTTAACTAGGTAGTTTTTTTGCTTTCCTTAATTGAAGAACTATTTCTGCACTTGTTCTTGTACCAGGGACCACATCTTTTAGCCTGAGATCATCTCTTGTTAAATTCATTCAGCAGCTCTGAAATCAAGAGGCAGTTCTTACCCTGCCCCCCCCCTCCCCCCCCGTAACATGATACCACTAATAAAGAATTGGGGAGACTTCTCAAGCTTAATATCATAGATATTATAATCCTGATGTGGATTTAGAAACACAACCCCACAATAGAAACTTTTGTCTGAGGAACTTAGTACCCACCTCCTCTGGAAAACAATTGTGAAAGCTTTGGAGAGCCTTGGTTTTCAGTGTTTAAGTGTGTACATATTGTTGTGCCAAGAGTTATTTTAGTGTGTGAATAGTATTTCTCTATCAGTTAAAAAGTACAAGAGATCTGAGGAAATTAGAAAGCACTTCGAGATATTAATTCTATGAGAAAGAGACTTCCATGTAATGTCAGTGGGTTTTTTAAAAGGTGTGGATAGAAAAGAAATACTCATACATTTGAATGGAAATTCAGTAGTCTTCTGAATCTGATAATCACTAAATTGACTTCAGTATCATGAAATTTTAGATTAATTGTGATTAAAAGTTACATGGATTTTGTAAAACTGCGTATCAGAATATGAGCTTGTCCATGTGAATACTCTCTATTCTGGAGATTCGGGAATTGATTGGAAAGGTAATAATTTTATAGCAGCTTATTAATTGTTGATTTGATCCTAAATTAGTTTACATCTTCTAGAAGCTTGCTAGAAAGAATGAATATGCAGTGTCACCTTTGAGGACACCAAGGCAAAGGAAGAAAGCAGAAAGAGACCCTCTTGGAAAAAAAGGCAGATTGTAGGACTAGCTACGTATGATCAAACTGTAAAGCTAGAATTTTTTTTACAATGTTTAAAAGAAGATTCTTTTAAACAACATCAGTATTAAATTGTGATAACTGATTATCAGTGTGTTTCTTTTCCCTATTGGGTATAAACTAACTCCCTCATTGGAACTGGTGGCATCCTAGATCCACCTTAACCTCCAAAGATGGTCAAGAATTCCAAACTGAACAGTGACCTGGTCCTGTAGGCCTCAGCCATTTAGCAGTCTGTTGTCACTTTGGCAATAGCATTACTGCTCTCTATCTAAGGTAGAGATTCTTGACCTGAAGTCTGTGAACACATTGTTTAGAAATATCTTGATAATTTCACTTCAATTGAGAGATATTATTTTTATTGTATTAATAACCAATTATTAAATTAGAATTAAGGTTCTTTTCTGTTTCCTCATTCAGGGATCAGTTCCTGTAGTTCACTCATTCAGTTAGTCTCTGAAGGCCAAGGCTGACAGATGAGTTGCCCAAATCCTTTGGGAACATATTCCTGGACCTTGGGCAGGACTAGGAGACCACACTTTTATTTAGAGTGTCAACAGAAACTAATCTAGGTGAATTCCAGCCTCAAAGCATCAAGTCTATGCTTTTGTACTCTTCCCCTGGAATTCAGGGTAATTCAACTCATGAAGGAAAAAGTCAACCAGAATGTTCTGGGTAGAGATGGAATCCTTTGTCCACATTGCTGGAGGTGGCTGAGTCTTATGATCAAACCACATTCTAGGCAGGAGGACCTAAAAATTTTTAACCCGACCCCTTATTAATTGTTCACCAATCAGGGTTGATTTTTCACCTGTGGGTCACCACCTCTTTTCTAAAAGTATATTAAGGCATTTGGTATCTCCCTAAGTTGTCTTTGGTTACTGAGAGAAATCACTGATCATCAATTAACTGATTATTTGCTAACATAATTAATAAACTGATTATTAATTATCCAGAAAATCTGTCTCTTCAGCTTTTCAGTTGTCTCACAATATAATTGATTTCCTTCGTAATTATGTATTTTATTTTATACATTTAAAAACATTATGATAAGAAGGGGTCCATGAACTTCATCAGACTGTAAAAGGAACCTATGACACAAAAAAAGTCAAGGACCCCTGATCTAACCATGGTATTTAGTAAATTCCATAATAACATTAGTTTCATTGTGCCTTAACTTCACATGTTTCCCCTTCTGGATTAAACAAATGTAGAGGCCTATGCACCCATATATGAACATTAAAGGAGCAGTTAATGAATGAGGAATCATGAGAGATAGAAAGTATGAGAGAATAAATAACCTCCCCCTTATCTTACAAGAACATAGCCTCTCCAACAGTGCCTGTCCATGGTATAAGTGCGTTATAAATGCTTTGTCTATTTCTGTCCTTGATGCTCCCTCTCTGACCCGAATCCTCTCCAGTTTTCCAGCTTGTTTGTACTTAGCTATTTGCATATTGTCCCCTTTTTCAGAATGTGAGTCCCTGGAGGGCAGGGACTATTTTTGCCTTTCTTTGTATCCCTAGCATTTAGCACAATGCCTAGAACCTAATAGTTGCTTAATAAATGTTCGTTAACTTGGCTTGACTTGAGTTCTCAGCATTCCAATAAACTTCCAGCATTTCTCTGTCAGGAGTATATGCTAGAAACTGCCTGCACCATGGATTAAAATATGAGTTACTTTCTAGTACTTGAATACAGGTTAAATAATAAATGGATCCCTTTAAAACTTTTACCACATAGTCTCATCACAGTGAGTCATGGGGGGATTTTAGTTATGGATTTAATAACTTTGACTTACTTTAGGTTTTTCTTTCTTCTCTATAGATATCTATGGATATCTAATGGATCTATCCATTCCCTGCTAGAAAGCTAATATTTGACATTTGTTGTTGTCAACTTAGTTCATGGATGTTTGGTTTCCAATGTATGATGATGATTCGATCATATTATATATGGTTATCAGAACCTTGGAAGAAAGAAAAATGAGCTACAGGTTCAGAAAAGTATCAGGAGTTGAGTGAGTACAAGAGATGATTATTGCATACTACGCTACAGATGCAAACTAATTCAACATTTGTTAATATTGACGCTGACTTGGAAATATCTCAAATCTATAAAGATAGTACAAAGCATCTTGCAATGGTTATAAACAGTAGAACTTACTGTGTGAGGTGAGGACCATAGAGGTCAGCTACTATTTGACTGAGATCCTGTTTTATTCTAGGCTAGTTATTTCTATTGTAAAGGCATTCATATGGACAAATAAGCAATCCATCATGCAAGAAGGAATTGTTAGTAGTCTGCCTGCCAGAGTTCTCTGAGAAGTGCACTTGAATGTTAAATTATGTCCAGGTGGATGAAATGGATTAATAGGAAATAGTCATATGAAGGCAAAATATGAAGGAATGTGGCAAAAGCTCACAAGTGAAGGGTATGTATTATTTAATTTTCATTAAACTATATTTTTTTTGAGAAAACTTCTATTGCAAGAAAAGGGTCCCTGAGTAAGAGAGGGAGGGAAAGATCTATTTGAAAAATAAATGTTATGTAAAAACAAAAGACATCAAGATTTTTCTTTAAAAGGTTACTGGTCTTGGAATTGAGATGCTTATTCCTTCTAGGCATCTTAGGTGATGTATACCTAACCATTTTCCCTCTGTTCCTATCTGTCATCTAACTACCTATCCATCTATCACCCATCTATCATCTGTCTTTATCTATCACACATGCACCTCTACTTATCAATCTATCTCTCTAGGTCTGTCTATAGAGAAAGACAAAAAAAGTTACAGATACTTTATATAAGGTGGTGGGGAGGTCACACATACACAAATATATGTATACATATATATGTATATATATACGTAATATATATACACACATACCTATATATAACATGTATATGTACATATACTTAATATAACTTTTCATTTTACTATGTTATATAAATAGGTCCATATATTAACATAAAATGTAAATAAATCATATATTAATTGAAACATTACAAAATCCATTCTACTTCATTTTTGTTAGAAAAGAATAAGAAGATCATGTATATACAGACTTTAGCAGAGAGGACAGAGAATTAAATAGACAACTTAACAACCCATTATTCAAAGTCATTGACTTGACCTAGGTTTCTATGGGCTTTTGGAAAAGGAAGTGACTATGACATTTCTTTCCAGTTAATATCTTCTCCATTAATATGGTCTTAGCATTGCAAAGCTAGAATGAACCTTAAAAGGAAGGGTCTTAAAAAAGAATCTTCTAACCCTCTCATTCAATGGATAAGGAAATTGTGACACAGACAGGTTGTGACTTGTACAATATAATACAACTACTTCTCAGAAGAGCTGTGCCCAGAACAACTAGTACTAGCTATTAAGTGGAACATCTGGCCTCCAAAATCAGGATTCGTTATCTCTAGCAATCAGCTATTAGAAGTTCATTTCATGGATACATTCATTACAATAATATTTATTGAGTATTTAAGTCTGAGGATTACAAAAATGAATAAGACATGGTTTCTGCTCATGATGATTTTACAATCTAATAAGAAATAATGTTTACCAAAGGCATTGTGGTGTAAAGGATAGGATAGAGAGCTGCCCTTGAAGACAGGCAGAATTGGCTGTGTGGCTCTTGGCAAGGCACTTAGTCACACAGGGACTCGGGCAAAGCTCTAAGGTCCATTATAAACCTTTTTGATGTCATGGACCCCTTTGTAGTCTGGTAAAACCTCTCAGAGTAATGTTTTTAAATGCATAAAATAAAATACATAGAATTCCAAAGGAAATCAAGTATGAAGAAATGTAGTTATCAAAATATTAAAAACTTTCATAGACCATCCCCCCAAATTATATTGGGGACTCATGGATATGAAATTAAGAATCCTTACTCAGAGATTATAAATTGCAGAGTAGGCACCAATCAGCATTAGTAGAGGGAATTTCCACGTTAATAGTTTCCTATTCCATTGAAATCACAGACCTAGTCTTCTGTCACTGCCACCCTCCCCACAATATGCAAATATTAAATCTGAATTCTCACTGTTAATAACAAAGAATAGTATTTATATGTTACCAGTAATTCTTTACAGAACCTGAAAAATCTCAGTGCATGATAAAATTAAACACAGACAGTTCCATTATAACATTTGTTTGAAAATGCAAATATGTTCCAGCATGATTGATCTATTAGGGAAAAATCTAAGCATAAAACAAATTTTGCGTTGTTTATGCACAATTTCAGTCAAGAGAAACATTGAAAATGAAGCTGAACCAAACTATATAGGAATACACAAAAAAGTCAGAGGGCAATGAGCCACACCCGTCCACATCTGGGATTATAACCTTCTCTCCATTTTCAGATAGCTCTCCTTTCACTATTTCAAAATAACTCACAAGCTTCATCTTGCAATATCCATTTCCACAAATAAATTTCTGATCTTTTTTCAAGGTAAATGCCATATTTATTGGTATCTTCTGGTGCAGTGGGTACTGTGGGCACAGGGGGATAAATCCACACCCATGAACTCTAGCCCACTCACCTTCATTTTCCAACATGGCCACAAGCCCCTGTCCCAGAGCTGTGGCCCACTAGGATCTCCCCCTAACCTGTAGCAAAAGATTTTGCCAGGCTTGCTCCACTGAAAAGCACAGTGAGACCAGCAGGCCAAATGTCAATCTAAGACTGCAAAAGCCCCCATTATTTATTAAAATATTTATGTATTTCTTAGCCATGTAACACATAGAAAACTAAGCTACCATTTCTAATAGGTTCCTATCTTTTTTTAATGAGTTATAGATGAAGTTTTTGAGTATTATGCCTTTAAAATCCTATTTTTTTATTATAAGCCCTGTGGTTTTTATTGCTGTATTTTTGCATAGCCGATGACTTTAAAAATACGTGTGTTCATTAGTAACTTTAGCAGGACTGACTATACTTAAGAACAATGTCTCTTGCTATATAGGTCAGAGTTGATGTCAAAGAGGCTAGAGGCAGGGAGTCCAGGTGGGAACCAGGTAGGAGAAAGCTGTAACACTGCATGTGACATATTAGGGCCTGGATTGGGAATGGGACAGTGGTTGTGGAAACAGTATGTGAGAAAGTCCTAGATGTGACTCTGCTTTGCTCTGAGAAGCAGAGAAATGTGGTTTCTGGGATATTATTCTCTTCAGTCCATCTCTGAAGCAATAAGGCATCTTACATCATAGAAAAACCATTCCATTTGGGAAATAGAATTTAGGTTCTAATCCCAACTCAGACAATTAAGCATCTGCATGACCACAGGCAAGTCATTTAAACTTTCTCTTCCTCAGTTTCTTCATCTGTAAAAAGAGAAGATTTGACTAAATTACTTCAAAGTTTCCTTGATCTAAATCTATGGTTTCTTTTTAACTCCGGTTTCAGGAAAAAAAAAAGGGAGGGGGAGCAACCTAGTGTCATGGACCCCTTTAAAAATCTGGTGAAGTCTATAAACCTCTTCTCAAAATATTATTTTTAATGCATAAATGCACAAAATTATAAAGAAAGCCAATTATATTGAAATACAATTGTCAAAATATTAAAAGAAAATAAGTTCAGTGAACCCAGGCTAAGAACTCCTGGCCTATAGGATGCTTTTATTTAATAGAGCAAAAATTAAAACCGGGCACTGTGGCAGGCAGGTACTGCAGGGGAGATAGCATTGACAAACCACAATTATGAACTTCAAGGAGCTAGTCCATCCCTTCACTCCCTGAGGTTCTGTGGAAAGAAATAGCATTTCCCGGGGAACCCATATGCTTCTAGCTAATAGTGTTTTTAGCCTAACTTCAGAGCCTGGGGATGTCCCAGTTCTTCCACTCTTTTCTCTGAAGTGATTTTAGGAACCTGTGCCCAATGCTTCCCCTCAGCCACTGGAGGGC
Organism: Pseudochirops cupreus; assembly: GCA_028627135.1. Classification (NCBI taxonomy): domain Eukaryota; kingdom Metazoa; phylum Chordata; class Mammalia; order Diprotodontia; family Pseudocheiridae; genus Pseudochirops; species Pseudochirops cupreus. The sequence continues at coordinate 302,739,673 of CM053582.1, read as the reverse complement.
CCCATTCACTTATACAATGACTTGGGGACGAGGCTAAAGAACTATTGTTTTGACCCAGGCAGGCAATAGATGACTTTGAGATGCCATAGGACCATCTCCAGCTTTAGAGGGACTAGGACTCTTGGAGGCCCAGCCCTTTCATTTTATAGATAAAATGGCTTGTCCAAATTGGCAGAGGTAGTAAGTAGCAGGGCAAGGATTTGAACCCAGATCCCTCAACTCCAGTTTCTTTCCACTGTACCACAGGGTACCTTTCCCTCTGTCTCCCTTCATGCCCCTGAAGCAGGATCTTGCCTAATTTACTACAGATAGAAGAGAAAATCCACCCTACTTTGAAAGTCCATTTCCAAACCTCTATTATTTAATAATTCTTAGAGTCAATAATTCTGTCTGGCCAACCTAACTTCTTTACACCTTCATTTTGAGCCTTTTTACCATGTTCTGTCTTTGGTACAAATTGAAAGAAAAAAGGCTTTTGGCCATCTTCTGGGAAATAACTGTTATCCAGTTTCCTGATATTCACAGACCCTCCCCAGGCACACACACACACAGTTTGTTTCCCATACCAGTTGAGACCTTGAATGCACCCAGGACACAACTGCAAATATCACTAGTGAATGAAAATTCAATCAGCTGCCAAACTATAAGTAAGAAAAACAAATGACCGACAAGACAAAAACTCAGTCCAGAACAGAGAAGGAAAACGGGCCCTGTGGACTCAAATTCACAAACGGCCTGTGACTAACCATTCCCCGCTCCGTTCTGTTATGCTTTTGTTTTTGGTAGAAAATGGTGCAGTTAGAGAGGGTGCCCAGATGGATACGGTCAGGCAGCAATCGCCCTGAGCCTCCTTTCTGCTCCAGAAGGCCAGGGGGGATTGGCGACTCCAGCACTTCTCTGTTCTCGGAGGTTTTTCAAGAACGCACGAGTCCCCCCACACAGAGGGGCCTTTCAGCTCCAGGCTCTCATCAAGAGGGCTTTCAAATACCCACCAGCTGTTGACACAGGGTGGATATTAACATGCAAATAAGCGCCATTCCCCTGTCCACTCCCACCCCACCTTATTTCTCCTCAGACTTTTTTCTAAAAATTCAGTCACTAATCATTGCAGGAAGGAAGGAAGGAAGAAAAGAAGGAAGAAAGGAAGGAAGGAAGGAAGGAAGGAAGGAAGGAAGGAAGGAAGGAAGGAAGGAAGGAAGGAAGGAAGGAAGGAAGAAAAGAAGGAAGAAAGGAAGGAAGAAAGGAAGGAAGGAAGGAAGGGAGGGAGGAAAGGGAGGGAGGGAGGCATATGATCCTTGCTGAGTAAATTCCACTGACCTTCCTCATGTCTGAAGCACACTATTGTTCGTGCTAGGAGAACGATGCTTTGTGATTTCATTTCAAAGCCTGTAAATGTTGTCTGTGGAAGAACTTTCAAGCTCCCTGTTTTCTGACAGAAGTGTTCAGAAAGATGAATAGGTCCTCCTCAGTTCTGTCAATCAATCTCATTGACTCCATTTTCACAGCTACCAAAATGGAAAGAAAGCTAAAATTCACAACAAAGCCCTCCTAGAGGCATTCAGAGAAATCCCGAGGTTTATTGGAACAACTGTTGTTAGAATGCCACATTGCAAATTGTTCCTATTGTTTATTTCCTTATAGTGTCCTCCCCAGTTTAGCTTGATGCCAGTAATTATTTTGGCTCCTGTATGTTTTTCCATCGTCTCAGAGCAAGAAACCCCCCAGAAGAAAATGCATCTATATAATAGGATATGACAGGAAGTTTGGAGAACTTAAGGCCATCTAGATCTGGGAAAGACCTGAAGAGTCTTAATGGAACCCAATCTCATTTTCTTCCCTCCCCCCAGATTTGAGAACTCTTTATTTTTTAGGTATCTGTCTGATAATTTTATTTTTAATAATATTTATTTTTTCTCATTTACTTATAAAGACAATTTTTAACATTCAGTTTTTTAAGCATTTGAGTTTCAAATTTTCTCTCTCCCTCTCTCACTTCCCTCCTCATTGAGAAGGCAAGCAATTTTATATAGGTTATACAAGTGAAATCATACAGAGCATATTTCCACATTAGTCCTGTTGTGAAAGAAAATACACACACACACACACACACACACAAGACTATGAAAAAATAAAGAATGTGAGAAATGGTATTCTTCAATCTATATTCAGACACCATCAGTTCTTTCTCTGGAAGTGGATAGCAATTTCCATCTTGAGTTCTCTGTAATTGTCTTAGATCATTGTATTGCGGAGAGTAGCTTAGTCACTCACATTTGATCCTTTTACAATGTTGCTGTTACTGTTTACAATGTTCTCTTGGTTCTGATCACTTCACTTTGCATCAGTCTTTACAGAGTTTTCTGCTCGTCATTTCTAATAGCACAAAGTATTCCCTTACAATCATATATCACAACTTGTTCAGCCATTCCCCAACTGATGAGTATCTCCAACCCCATTGTTTTCAAATAAGGAAACAGAGGTCCAGGAGTGTGATTTGTCCAGGGTCATAGGATTTTGCCCTTTTATCAGACTAACTTTTCTGGGTCTGTTTCCTGATCTATAAGATAAGAAAATTAAACTAATCTCTCCCATTCCTTGCAATTTTAAATGTCTATGTTATGAGAGTCTTTTTAAGAGAGAACCTGCAAACCAAGAACTTGTACCTTCCTTGTGATTGTGTTGTTGTTGTTGTACCTAGTTATTTGCTCATTGCCTCCTTCATTACAATGTGAGCTCCTTCAGACAGGGACTGTGTTTTTGCCCAGTACTTAGAATGGTTTCTAGAATACAGTAAATTCTTAATAAATGCTTGTTGACTGTTATTATTCAGTCATCTTACAGACTCACAAAATTGCAGAGTTGGAAGAGCCAATTCCCTCTCAGGGCAGCTCATTTCAAGTTTTGATGATTCTAATTGTTGGCAAGTTTTTCTTAATACTGAGTTTAAATTTACCTCATTCAACTTCCATCCCTTTTCTAGCCTCTGAGGCTACATAGGACAAGTCTGATTCTTCTCATAAGTGACAGCCTTTTCATATATAGTTGAAGTCAATTATCATATCCCTACCAACTCTCCTCTTTTTCCAGGCTAAATCCGTTTCCTTCAACCACTTCTCATATGGCAAAAATCATCCTTTGTTACTAATTAAAGAAAGCCAAGCAAATTCTGTTTCATAGGAATCTCTAAACAGTATAATGGTACTTTCAATAGGATCTGTGAAATATATAGAACAATGCCATACATGGGACCAGGAAAGGGTCAGAAATGTTAATATCAACATATTGGATCCATGAAATGTGTTAGGTAATGTTACATCAGCATTTCCTCTTCTTTTTTTGATGCTCAGTTAAGAGTATCTAAAGAGGATGGAGAATTCACATGAACCTAATTCTACCTTCCCATACTTATTAGTCCCTAGTAAGTGTATGGGTGTTCAAGGAGAACTAGCACCTCTCATGTTCTGAAAGGTTGCCAAGCCCTTTTTAGGGTTGCCTTTGGTCTCCAAACTGACATTCAACTCTCACCTGTGGCTCCAAGAAACTATAGTACGCACAACAGCCACATTCTGGTAAACCATATCAGCAGACAGACTAAATCATGTTGAGAGTAACCTATGGGCCACAGTCCCATAAGTGAGTTAGGAGAGTGTCTACTCCAAGCATGTGAAGACTTCCCCTGGGCTGATGAGAAAAATTTTGCTCCAACAGGCCATGAAGACAGCTGACAGAGATGCTGTGCAGTGCTTAGAGCTTGGTCAGACTTCAAAGTCACCAAGGTTATCCACTGCACCCCAGGCCATCAACAGTCATCCTGACTTTTGTCTTGCCACTGGACTTTGATGACTCTGGAAGAGAGAGTGAGACTGACAACTTTGTGCAGCTCTGACTCTCTTTTTTTTTTCTTTTGGGGATCTTTTTTAAGAGGTGATCGGTGAATTCTTTGCCCTCTGGTTCTAAAATATCTGGGCAATTTTCCTTGAGAATTTCTTGAAGGATGCTTTCTAAGTTCTCTTTTTGATCTTGGCTTTCAGGTAGTCCAAGAATTTTTAGATTGTCTCTCCTGGATCTGTTTTCCAGGTCAGTGGTTTTTT
>CM053582.1:302696740-302735082 GCA_028627135.1 Pseudochirops cupreus | reverse complement strand
GGAATTATTCTCTTCAGAAAGCTTTTGAGATTCTTTTTCCATCTGGCAAAGTCGACTTTTTAAGGCATTCTTCTCCTCATTGGCTTTTTGGGCCTCTTTTGCCATTTGAGTTAATCTATTTTTTAAGGTGTTAATTTCTTCAGTCAGGTTGTTGACTCTCTTTTCATGATTTTCTTGCATCATTCTTATTTCTCTTCCCAGTTTTTCCTCTACTTTTCTTATTTGGTTTTCAAAATCCTTTTTAAGCTGATCTCTAGCTTTTAGGAAGTCTTCATGTTTCTTGGAAGTTTTTGGTGTGGGAGTTCTGACTGAGTTGTCTTCCTCCTTTCTCTGCTTTGATCCTTCTTGTCCCCAAAGAAGGAATCTAGAGTTTGGTTGCTATTCTTACTTTGCTTCTTTTGCCTGCTCATGGTTGGCCAGTCAATGATTTTTTAGCTCTGTGGAACTCTGCTTCCAAAGGGGAAAGCTCTGTCCCAAATCACTGGGGTTTTCCCAGCTGCCGGAGCTTTTAGGAGGCTGCTGCAGCCCCTACCAGTTTGGGATCACTGAAAACACACCCGAGGACCACCATAAGACCACGATCTGGATCCAGGCCGCTCAACGCAAGAGCACTTGGCCTCTGAACAATCGCTTGGCCCACCTGCAGTCTGCAGGCTGGGAGCTCTGAGGCAGCAATGTGGAGGCGGCTGCAGGGCCTCCACTTCTGCTGCTTCCTTGCCCTGGAGGCCGTTTGGCCAGACCCGCTTTTCTCCCCCAATTTTAGCCAAGTTCCACTTGCCTTTTACTTAGTCCTTTTTTCTTATGGCTTAATAATTCTGGAAACCGCCATAGCTGCCACAGATCCTCTCTCCCAAAGCTCCAGCTGTGGCTCAGCTTGGCTCATGCAGCCACCCCTGGGGCAAAGCCATGGTTTCAGGCTGGGCTGGTTTTGGCTCCCAGCACTGAGATGGTCCAGTCGAGCCGAGCTGCCTTTAGTGGGAGGTATATCTGTGTGCATTTTAGAGGCCTAAAATTTGTTTAGAGTCATATTTTTTGGTATTTGATGTGGCTGTGTGGGAGCTGCCATACCTTGCTGCTCCTACGCCGCCATCTTGGCCCAGCTCTGACTCTCTTAAATCCAGTTCACCCATGAGTCAAGACATCACCCTGTGATGTCATTGGTCCTCTCTGAAAACAAAGGACAAACAACATCATGAGCCCTAATTCCATAACTTCCTATGAGACTAAGTCTATATTAGTACAATGGTGCCTAATACAGACTTCTTTATTAGTTCTTGTTATCCCCAATGTTAATCTTATGTAATCTTCTCAAGACCTCAAAGCACTTTTACAACATTTATCTTATTTCATCATCACATCATGTTTATAGGGTCAAAAGCTGACATTTTCATTTCAGATATGGGGGAAACTGAAACATAAAGAGATTTTGCCCATAAAAGATTTTGCCCTTTGACAAAGTGGTAGAGTTGGACAGGAAATAGATTACTGTCCTCCCAGATCAATTGGCTAGAGTCAACTCATAGCCATTCAGGTATAGTTGGTTCGAATTCTGAATTCATCCAAACTTTGCTGCTATTCTTTTGCTCTTCAACTAATCAATTTCACTGCTTGCTAGAACATTCACTGGATAGTTAAAATGGGGCAGTTACTGTAGGAATCCTGTAATTTGGTGAAATTGAAACTATTTGCTAAAATTAAGCCTTCAGAATTGTCATTGAAGTAAAATTTTGAACAATTGGTAGATATGTTTTCTATAAAAATAACTGGAAAAAGATTTCTGCTTGGGGACCCAGGCCAAGACAGGCCACATAAATGCATATGCTCATAGGATAGTAGAAGGAGTTCTGTATTTGGAATTAGGAAATACCTGAGTTTTAATCTGGCCTCTGACACAGTTTACATGACCATGGGTAAGTCACTTTTTTAACTAGGCCTAATAATAATAATTTCTATTACATCAGTGTCCAAGGATTATGAAGACTAGATAAGAAAATATGTATGAAGCACTTTTCAGACTTTAAGGCAATATCTAAATGTCAGACATTGTGGGCATTGCTTGGTACTGACATATTAGCTGTAGTCTGACTCAGGTACAGACTTGAAAGTTGGTTTCATAGGAATAATGTCATAAACTGGCATTCAGCTAAATCTTGTTGTAGTGGGATTTTGTGTCTTCATGGTAGGTGTGGTTATACTATATCAAGGGCACTAGATTTTACATTCAAATCCAAATTCTGCTACTTTATACCTGTGTGACCTTGGACAACTCATTCAACCTCTATGGGCCTCAATTCCCATCACTAAAATAAGAGGATGGGACTAAATGACCTCTGGGGTGCCTTTGGGCACCCCATTTATAGTAAATACTACAATATGTTACTTTAGACAAGTTAAGTAATCTCTCTGACAGTTTCGTCTTCTAAAAAATTAAACAATTGGACCTTATTGCCTCCAAGGTCCCTTCCATTCCATTCCAAAGGTCTGTCCTCAATCAATGATTGTCTCCAAAATGATTGGTCAGAGCAACCTCGTGCAAGATCACAATACCTGTGCTTGTAATCAGTCTGTAAATCAGAAAATAGGACTTACAGAGAAGCACGATGCTCAGCCAGAAGCTTTCAGCCAAGTCCCCTCCTAATTCCCCATTTCCGTTTCTAATCCTTTAACAGCTTTTCCTCAATTCATACTCTCAGGTGGGGAGTAATTTTGTATCATTTAGAGTAAAATTCAGTCAAATTTACTACCTGCAGCTAACAGTGGGAAACAGTGGAAGCAATTTTAATTTCATGCTTTCTTATCTTGGCCACTCACATATAAGTCAAGCTTAACAATTCCTCATATTTAATCAAATGCACTTGCTCTTCCTAATTAAGGGGGAAAAAGTGGGAGGAGACCCTCAAGCTTAAACCCAGCCCTTACTATAGACAAGTGGTGTTTCAAAAATCCTGGAATGCATTGTTTTCTTTTAAAAAACTATGTCGGGATTTGGGAAAGAAAGAATAAGGAGGGTAAGGGTCACAAAAGAGCCCCCCAAAGCCTGTTTAGTGTATGATATTGCTTCACCAGAATGCTAATAGTAAATTACTTCAGTTTTAGATCCTGCAAATAAAGCCCTGTTCAGTGCTAGAAGGAGGAGGAAGAAAGTTTCTGGCAGAAATTTTTCCCTAGGCAAAATTTTTTAAAGCTGGTTAATTTTGTCTCTGGCTTCTTTTCACCTCCCTCTACCACTCTTCTGTCTCCCTCCTTATGCCTCTCCCTCAGATTCCACCATGTACTCTCCATGTGCTCCTTCCAAGGCCTTCCACTTCAGCATCAAATCCAGGCCTGCCCTGGACCACAATCCTCCCCCCTCTCCCTGCCAACTGTTTGATACTACAAATGATCATTTTGTGTTTGTTCTTTTAATCTTCCCTCATTCAGTGCCAATTTGTATTCTCTCAGTGAGGCAGATCTCAGTTAGGTGCTAGAAGTAATGCCATCTGGTTGAGCATATACACCTGCAAATTGGTGATAGTCCCTTTTTTTCATTTTTTTTCACTCAGAACATAACAAACACCACCTACCATGAGCATTTCCATATATATCATAGAACAGAAGGAAAGGATCATACATGAAACTGCAAATCTCTATTATGTTCTGTTTGCTTTTTTAAAAAATGTACAGGGTGCCCCAAAAGTCTTAGTGTGGCTTTTTTTTAGTTATTAAAGCTTACAAATATGTGTGTATACATACATATGTACTGTATATAATTGGCTCAACAGAATAATAGCTAACATTCATATGGTGCTTATATATGGTGCCAGGCACCATGCTAAGAGCTTTACAGTTATTTTTTCATTTGAGGTATAAGGGGTATTCAAGGAAGACTAGTACCTCTGGTGTGAGGGCCTGCCAAACCCTTTGCAGGACTGCTCATCCACCTGGCACTCAACTCTCACCCGCAGATCCAAGAAGCTGTAGCATGCGCAGTGGCCATACCCTACTAACCCATATCAGCAGGCAGGCTAAACCAGGCTGAGGGTAACAGATGGGCCACAAACCCAGTGGTGAGTTAGGGGGATGTTGACTTCAAGCATATGAAGACTTCCCCTGGGCAGAATAAGCATATGAAAACAATTTGATTCAGTGGCTACAACAGCAACTGAAGCATATTCTGTGGAGCACTTAGAACTTGGTCAGACATCAAAGAGGTCAAAGTCTTTAACTGCCATCTGGGGCCATCGCCAGTTGTCCTCACTTCTGTCTTGCCACTTGGACTTCTATAACTCTGGAAGAGAGAGTGAGGCTAATGCCTTTCTTAAATCCAATTCATACTCCACGATGTTATTGGTCCTCTTCAAAAATGAAGGACAAACAACAATTGTTATCTTATTTGCTCCTAACAACAACCCTAAGGAAACTGAAGCAAACAGAGGTTAAGTAATTTACCCAAGGTCACACAGCTAATAAGTGTCTGAGGCTGGATTTGAACTCATTTTCCTGATTCCAGACCTATTCTATTCTTCTCATGAACAAACCCCCAAAGCAAAACATTAACCTCTCAGAATATATAACAAAGACTAGGGCCCCCAGTTGGCTCAGAGCTAGTAGGCACGAAACCTACTTGACTTAGCACAGCTGTGAATTACCAGGGTTCAAAGGAGATCAATCCTTCAGATGTTCACAATTTCACCTGAGCCTGGGAAACTGAACTCCCAAAAGAAAACAACAAAAATCCCACCTTGCTTGTGCTTACAACAAGCTGCAGGACACTCTCAACTAGTTGCCTTTTGTCAACAGACAAACGTTTAGATAATCAATAGTAAATAACCATTTATTGAGAAACAAATAACTGTAACTAGAAAAATTACTCCAGTGACAAGATCGGATTTCAAATAAATGTCTAGGAAGGTGGAGCCGAGACTTGATTCATTGTTGTCCTTCATTTTTTTATTTTGGCAATTCACATTTATTCATTTTTTTTTAAAGTCAAATACAGTGAATCCTTCCATATCACCTAATATGTGTATGTGTGTGTAAGCCTAATGGGAAGCCTCACCCATGATAAAAGAGCCAGACATGGATATTCAGTTCTAGCTTCTAATCGTTCTTTTAGGAATAATTTTGGAAGAGACCTTTGCATGGGGTCATCTTGATTTCTATAGAAAGAAAGTATGCTCTTCAACCAGCAGAAACCCTAGGAATGGTATCGTCAGGGTCATTATGACGAAATGAACACAATGGTTTCTGAAACTTGCTCTGTACCCATACCCGATGCATTTTCACTTTTTCTTTCCTATTAACTTGCAAATTCCAGTCAACCAGGTTCTGCTTTTCATCTAACCCAGCCTGATGGAACATATTGTGGACTTCCCCTTTTGTAAAGAAATATGCCCTGGTACCATCTCCTCAAACATAAAAGTTTTCAGACAAGCAGCATCATTTTTTGAAACAAGGTTGAGTAAAATCGTATCTTCCATGGTCCCAAAATAATAACATTCCTCCAGGTTCCAGTAACTTGGGCGATCTGTTTACAATGCCTTGCATCCTGTCAGGATGAATAGAAGAGAGCACAAAGACTAAGAGAATGACATCCAGGATCCCATCTGGGAAAGGGTAGGATAAGCCATCATCACATACATCATGAACAAAGGCAGAACACTGGGCTGGGCTGTAGGATGAGTGGGACTTTACTAGCTCCACTGCTCCAGAAGCAAAATCACAGCAGTAAAGAAAGGTCTCTGGAGCATTCTTCAGAGCACTCAGAATGGGGAAAACACTATTTCCAGCACCACAGCCAACCTCTAGGATCCTGAAAGTGGCATGGCTGCCGGGGAACAAATTGGTCTTTGCAGCCTCTCCTCTCTTCTTTTTAGGATGCTGGCTATCACCAGACCTTATTTTGCTCTGGCTGTAGTAAAAATCACCAACAGAGTCATTTTTACTAGACTCCACTCCATTAGGCAAGTCTGGGCAATCTATTTTTGAGAAAGAGTCTATACCATTAGTTTTTTACGTGATCCCAAGGCATTTTTCCCTTCTCTTCTTTAGTCTGTAGTCCAACTGGAAGAACTTCAGGAAATTCCCTCAACAGCCAATTACAATCCTTGAAAAATTTATTCTTATGAATCTTGTAAAAATTATTCAAATATTTACTGGCTTGACTCTCATATTTGACTTGGTCCTACAGCCACACTTTCACAAAGGAGTTTTCAGTTGTTTTTTCTCTAGCTGTTGCTTCTTCTTCTTGCAGCCATTCCACGTGGTCCCACATGTTGCGTTCATAAACTTTGGCTGGGTCTGTTAAAATCCGGGATCCAAAAGGTGTGGTGGGCCGGTTGTTATTTTGAAACCTTAATGGCATCTTTCTTTTCCTTAGATGAGAAGCCAAAAGTCCCTGAATTGTAGTCATTTTAATTGGACACCCTCAGGTTAGCTTGGGTATTCTTTCTTCTATAGCAAAACTTGGTGAACCACCCTGTGGCCTTACCTTTAATGTGCTGCTTGCTTTTCTGGTTTAGACAAGACACTCCCTTCTTGCACAAGAGGGAACCTAGATGCTGGGACACAGTGTCCCTCTCTGTCCCTGACCCAGGATGTGAGCAAGGGCTCAGTCTGGATACACAACACACTGTATTAGAGGGGACAGAGGACTGCAAGGGGAACGCAGAGCATCCCACATACACAGCCTTAGACCAAGTCCACTCTTCCTCTCCCACCTGTCCAGACTACGCACCACCAGCCGCAGCCACTGCTGACCTGCACACCCAGGGCCCTGGGACCCCAAGCTTAACTGTCCTTCATTCTTAAAGAGGACCAAAATGACATCACAATGTTGGAGTTAAGGTACAATGTATCTGACTGTGGCTGATCAGATCAATAAGAGTTCAGAAGGCTCTAGCATAGGTTAGGCACAAATAGTCCATATGAACATTTGAAGTGGAGATGTCTCTCAATTTGAGTATCTTACACTTCTTTTGAGCTACTGCAATTCTACTTCACTAAGAGCACAGCACCTTCTTGATTACAGCTAGGTGTGCCTTTGCCAGTGTCTCCTATGTCTCATGACCAATTCCAAAGTTTTTCAGAGAGATTTTGAGAGTGTCCTAGCATGACTTCTTCTGACCTCCATGTCAGCACATGTCTTGTGTGAGTTCTCCATAAAATAGTATTAAATGAAATAGAGGACGTCAAAGCATTCCCAACGGAAAGACCAGAGCTGTGGTAAAACTTTAAAGTTCAAACAAAGGAGTTAAAAGAAACACAAAAAGGTTAACATGAATGAATACTCACAAAGGACTAAAAAGATCATTTGCTTACATTTTAAATATGGGGAGATACGTCCCCTCAGAAGCTTATCATCATCAAAGGTCGTAGAGGCAGTCCAATTAGGCAAGGGTTAGGAGTGCTTCGGTTATGCCTTGATGATCTAAAGAGAGGAATGGAGGGAGAAGAGAAGACAAATACACTGCGTGGGGGAGGGAATGGAAAATTAAGGAAAATTATCTCACATAATCAGGATGCACAAGTAGAAATCTATACAAGCAAGAAGGAGTGAGGTGTGATGAGGAAGGACCAGCTCTTGAATCTCACTCTCATCTAAATATCTAAATAGTTAGGGATGGAAGAATATACACACATACACACTATTGGGTATAGAAATACATCTCACTCAACAGGGAAATAGGATAAAAGAAAAGGAGGTATTACAGTGTGGACAGATTAAGGAAGAGTTTAGTTCTAAGCTTTTGCAGCTGTTCATCCTTCATTCTCGAAGAGGACCAATGACATCAGGAGGGTGATGTCTTGACTTGCAAAGGAATAGGATTTAAGTGAGGCAAAACTGTGCAAAGTCATCATCCCTACTCTCTCTTCCAGTGTCATCAGAGTCCAGTGACAAGACATAGGTCAGGATGACCGGTAATGGTCCTAGATGCAGTGGAAAACCCCAACCTTTTTAAGCTAAGGTCTTTCCCAGGTCTCAGCTCATCTAAGGCAACTCCCATTCAGTGATTAAATGCTAGGAAAAACTCTAAGGATATACAAAAATATTTATAGCTCTTTTTGAGGTGGCAAAAAATGGGAACCTGAGGTAGTACCAATCAATTAGTAAATGACTGAAAAAGTTATGGTTTTATATATATATGCACATACATATATTTATATATATGATGAAATACTAATGTTCTGGAAGAAATGAAGATGGTTTCAGAGAAACCTTGGAAGACTTGCATGAACTGATGTGGAATGAGATTAACAGAATCAGGAAAACAATTTATACAATGACATTAATATTGTAAAGATGAGCAGCTTGAAAAGACTTAACTCTGATCAATATAATAACTAACCATGGATCCAGAGAACTAATAATGAAACATGCTACCCATATCCTGATAAAGAAATGAAGGACTCAGAGTATAAAAGCAGACTTTTTCTTACATGGCAAACAGAAATTTGTTTTGCTTGACTATATATGTTTGTAACAAGAAATTTGTTTCTCTTTCATTCTCAGTAGGGTTGAGGGGGTAGTTGGGTGGGAGGGAGAAAAGGTGAATTTTGCTGATTGAAAAATAATTTTTAAAAAAACAAGAAAAATGCATCATTTTCATCAGGAACGTAGGCCTACAATGCAAATACTTGGACCAGATTTAGGTTCTGCACTAGGAAGAAATATCCAATAAAGTACTTTTACTTATTCACACTTATCCTCCTATTTTTCAAAACAAATGAAGGTTTTTACACTGACCTTGGACAACCAAGTGATTCTTATAAGGACCAAGAATTCCTTCCTTTGTATGTTTCTGTAATATGTTAGGGAGTAGCCAAAGGGGAAAGGAAAAGGTGCTTAGCTAACAAATATTCTTCTAGACATCTTCCCATTTTTCTGGTGCCACCAGAAAGCCATAAGCTATAGTGACATCTTTATTTTACCATTAACCAACTTTACCTGACTTCATTGTTTTCCATGAGAACTATCTTTTTTTTCCCCCTCTTCTTTCTCTTTTCTCTGAATCATTTTGCTTTTTCCTTCTCAAGGATAACATAATGCTGTAATATTGAACTCTGACTTTAAAAGCTGAAGACTAAAATTGAATCAAATCCTGAGGCTTTTTGAGAGGAGAGTGATGTTTAAAAAGTTCAAGAGACATAATTTCTGGTTAATTAATCACTTTATTAATAATGCTAGCATTTCATCAATAAAATGGATCAGTGACACTCTTGAAGGCCAAAGATTAATTATGGTGGTGGGCTCACAGTTTATATGACCTTGGAAGAGTGGGTGCTCCTGATGGTGGCAATTAACCCTGATTGTATAACAGTTAATGAGAGAATGAATATTACAATGAGAGGTGGACCAATTCTAATGAGGGCCTGGGGGATACAACTTTGATTATGTCATTGACTCCTAAATTTGCCAGCCTTGGTCAATCTAATCAAAGAATCTATCCCCTCCTGTACCTCTGTGTAGAGCATAACAGGTTTCTCCATTTTAGATTAAATTCCTTGTAAGTAAGGTTGGGTGGGGTCTGCACAAGATTGAAGAGAAAGTCAATGAATACAGTCTCATTATCATCAATGTCCTTCAGAGACTGAGCTTCAAAATGAGGACTTTAGAAAAAAGGGGGAACTCTGGATCTCCCCAAATCATTGATTATTAATAACCATTTCTCTCACGAGGAAGAAGGACCAAAGAGAGCAGTGAAAAAGAAGAGCAAATTCATTATGCTCTCAAATCTAGTTACACCTCATTGGGTCTCTAATAAAAGAATCTGTTCCTTTCCTTGTAATCTGGTTGTTGTCCAAAGACCCATCATTTAATAATAATATTCTCCTGAAGACATTCTATATCTTCAAGTTATGGGACATTACGGCAACTGAAGAACATAAAATGAATACTAGTATCAGAGTTCAATGGAAAAGCTCATGGTATGTATGAATAGAATGAAAAATATTGCAAATAAGGAAGTGTGAAGAGCTGGAACAAAGCATGTCATTTATTCATGGGACAAGCATTTATTAAGCACTTATTATGTTCTGGGCACAATGAATGAATGAACAAACAAATGAGTGAATTTAAAAATATTTACTAAATACTTATTATGTACAAAATGATGTGCTAAGTACTGGGGATACAAAGAGTGTATGAAGGAAGCTTCTCGCTTCTGGTCCCATATATCATTGTATAAACTGATATGTATGTATGGACAGGCATTATTCTAGCATGTCATTAAAAATACAGCGTTGAGGAAAGAAAATGGGCTGGTCCCATGGCAGGAGTGAGGAATGACTGATGCAGGCTTTGTGCTTCACTGGCATCTTCCCAATATTTAGACAAAATGAGGAAGGCCTACCCAGACTGAGGATGAGAAGGCAGGAATGAGAGTCATTGGATAGACAGCACTGAGATAAAGGGGTTGCAGTGTGCCTTGTTGGAGGGGACATCAAGGAAATCACAGAGTTTTAGTCAAGAAAAAAGCCACTTTGAGCGAATGAGTCATTTTGACTATCATAAATACCTAAATTAGGGGCGGCTGGGTGGCACAGTGAATAGAGCACTGGCCTTGGAGTTAGGAGGACCTGAGTTCAAATCCCTTCTCAGACACTTAACACTTACCAGCCGTGTGACCTTGGGCAAGTCACTTAACCCCAATTGCCCTGCCTTCCCCCCTCCAAAAAGCAAAAAAAACACCCCGAACAAATAAATACCCAAATTAAACATAAAGGATATATGAAGAAAGATGCTGTCTATATCCAGGGAAAGAACTGATAGATAGAAGCATGTACGGAATAATTTCACAAATACATACCTAGTTATGTCTAATGGTAGCCATCTCTAGAGAGGGGGGGAAGAAGAGAAGAAAAAAAGAGAAATTTGCGTGATAATTTTATTGTGTTTGAAGGGAATAGCAAGTTGTACGCAATAGACTTGCAGTTTCATGAGCAATCATCTTTTTTTACTATGCTATGTGCTATGGAAATGCTTGTTTCATTCCATAGATTAAAAATAAAATAAATTATAAAAAAGGAAAAAAACCACCACAGCACTATCCTGACTGACCTTTTAAAAACCACCCAATGGATGACAAACCAAAGAGGGGAGGAGGGTTGATTTTCCTGACCCCCCTTAGCTCCTTGGTTGTCAGTATCTTCTCCCCCAATTTAGTTCTTGTTGATTGTGTACATTGCACAATTATTGTGTGTACACGTCGCACATTTGTTTATTACTTACTTTATATATTCCTTATATTGTGTATTTCTATATTTTATTCATTAAGTGCTTACTATGTGCCAAGCTCTGTGTTAAGCCCTTTACAAATATTGTCTCATTTCATCCTTACAACCATTCTAAGAGGTAGGTACTATTATTATCTCCACTTTGCATTTGAGGGGACTGAGGCCGATGGAGGTATGGTGACTTTCCCAGGGTCATACAGTTAGAGTCTGAGGTTGGATCTGAACTCAGGTTTTCATGACTCCAGGCCTAATGCTCTATCCACTGAACCACTTTGCTGCTATATATGTGAGCACACACACACACACACACACACACACACGCACACACACACAACTTTTGTTTTTCTAAAAGTCTTAGTGCAATTTGGGACCCTGGTTTATGCCCATCCCCTCCTCCCCCAATACAATGTAATCTCCTTGAAGGCAGAGAATGTTTCATTTTTGGTTTTATATCCCCAGCCCAGCACAGTAGGTGTTTAATAAATGCCTGTTGAATAAATGATTGATTGAAGGAGTCCAGTGACTGGATTGCAGTGAGTCGAAGAAAGTAACTGGGTATACACACACTTTGCATTACTCCAATAGGTTTGGGAAACTTTGTCTAGAATCCTAGCCTCATAGAAATTTCCTCCTTCTTCTTTGTTGACAGAATTAATTATGGAATGATAAAACCTAAGAACAGAAAGTAATCACGTAGTCTAACCCTCTCATTTTGCAGATGCAGAAACTAAAAGGTCTTTCACTTCTAAACTGCCTCAGTAGTAGAGTCAGAAGGAGAACCCAGTCAGGGGAAGGGAATCTATGGCCTTGAGGCCACATGTGACCTTGGGTGCGGTCTTTTGACTGAGTCCAAGTTCTACAGAACAAATCTTTTTATTCAGGGGATTTGTTCTGTGAAGTTTGGATTCAGTCAAAGGACTGCACTTGAGGACCTAGAGGGCCACATGTGGCCTTGAAACCACAGGTTCCCCACCCCTAACTCAGATTTTCTCTATATCTATTGTCTTAAACTCTGAATATTCATTAAGGCTGTGTTCATGTTAAGCTGCCTCTTCGGGAACTAAAAGTTCATTGGCCTTTTTTTTTTAAGCTCTTTAGCTATGATTAAAAGTAGCACATATGACTTACCTAACATAAGGTTAACTCTGGTGTGTACAACTGGAAAGAGCTGAGTCTTTAGTTCTTAAATAATCATGGGTGAAATGTATACAGCATTTTTAGATTCACAAAGCATTTTTTTACATTAGAGATTATCTACTTCACACAACAATTGTGCGAAGTAAGCACTATATCTATTATTATCCCCATTTTGCAGATAAGAGAACTAAGGCTCAGAGGAGGTCAAATGATTTTTCGCTTGGTCATGCAACTAGCTATGTGTCAAGATCTGATTTTGAGTTCTGGTCTTTCCTGGCTCCAACTCCAGCATTCTTTCCATCATATCATACTGCCTTCCTGTGCCTTTCATGCATGAAGAGAAGTCAGTCATGATGCAGGACTCAGAATATGAACTCTATCCAATCATCTACCATGGTACATGATGCCTCCACCATTAAGAGTTGGGACTCTGAAGTTGTCAACCTGAGTGAGTGGAAAGATCATAGAGTTCTCAACAGCTAGTTGGCAAGGTGGATAGAGTACTGACCTGGAGGCAGGAACCCTCATCTTCTTGAGTTCAAATCTGGCCTCAGACACTTACTAGTCATGTGACCCTGGGCAAGTCACTTAACCTTTTTGTCTCAGTTTCCTCATCTGTAAAATAAACTGGAGAGGAAAATGGAACACCACTTCAATATCTTTGCCAAGAAAACCCCAAATGGGACCATGAAGAGTCGGATACAACTAAAAAACAACTGAACAACAGAAATAGAAAAGTTTGGAGGAGGGGTGGGTTTGGTTTGAGGGTGGAGGAATTATGAAGGTAAATTCTTAGGTTAAGGCAGTAGTTCTCAACCTTTTTGGTCTCAAGACCCCTATAAGATCTTAAAAATCAGTGGGCATCCCCCAAAGGACTTTTCTGTGTGGGCTAAATCTATCCATATTTGCTGTATACAAAATTAAAATTTCTTAGTACTATTATGAAAATAGTTTTGACCTCAAAAATCTCCTGAAAGGGTCTTGGGGATCACCTTTTGAGAACTGCTGCATTAAGGCATCATGTCCAGAAGGTCCCTGTCAAATTCATTTGGGTAACTTGTGAGAGATAACAAATGGATACATCAGAAGGGATTATTTTCTCAAATTGTTTTGCTACTTAAGAAGAGAGCAAGGCTGATAGTATTGTAGAGACACAACATCATGGAGGTATGTCAGAGGCCATCACTCCATTTCATAAGGTATAGGCATTGGAGGGTCAGGAAAGGGTAAGAATATTGGTCATTTCTGGGGAAAGAATACCAGAGTAGGTGGAGGTAGGTTCTCCAGCTTCCAGGAGAAAGCTCAGGGTTTTAAGTTGCTGCTGGAGACATACGAGAAAATAAGCAAAATAAATTCCAAATTCAGAATTTCATCTAGGCTGAACTAAGGATTTAGTGTGTATTTATATAAGCCCCAACCATTTGCAGTTAAATATTAAATACCAATCCATTTGTACATCAAACTCTGTTCTATGGGGCGGCTAGGTGGTGCAGTAAATAGAGCACCGGCTCTGGAGTCAGGTGGACCTGAGTTCAAATCCAGCCTCAGACACTTAACACAAAAACTAACTGTGTGACCTTGGGCAAATCACTTAACCCCAATTGCCCTACCTTCTCCCCTCCAAAAAGAAAAAAAAAAAACCCCAAACAAACAAAAACCCTGATCTACTCTGGAAGGAAAGTAGGCCAGACATGACAGACCAAACAAACATATGGAGTTTCCTGCTCTGCTCTGGACCGTATCCCACAGCTGTATTGCACTGTAAACCATCCTTTTATTAGCCACGATAGAGCCAGAATATGTGAAAGACATGCTACAGTGATTTTTCAGAGCTCTGATAGCTAACCTGCTCTTAGCATCTTGAAAAAAAATAACTCTAAAGTACCATTTCAGAGTAATTAAAAATTTAGGATTTATTTCCAAAGAGGAGAAATTCATGATTAATTTACTTATGTTTCTAAATCCAAGATTATGTACAGTTCTTCTCTTCCCATTGGAAATCATCAGGCTGGCATTTGTACCACAGATGGCAGTCTGCTTTTCCAAACAGTTTTACTTGGTGTTGTCTGCTGGAAGTAGTCCTCATGGAAATGTGGATGGAATCTAGAATTCTAGAATCCCCTCTAGTGTTCTAAATTCATTCATGAATGTCTGCCATGGCAGACAAGAAATCCTGTATAACAACTTTCAGCCCTGATAACCTACAGAAAAAATGCTTCAATAAAACCTGACCCAATTGCTCAACTACAGAGAGTCAATAATTGCTGGTGAAAATTGGGATATTATTTTGAATGTAATTTATTTGAGATCAGTGGAACCATCTGGAGGTTACTGAGACAGATAAAATTACTTGAACATCAGCTAAATCTCCCAAGTTAAAGACTCTCATTGGGACAAATGCTTTCTCTGGGGAAATAAAATCACTTGTCAATGTGAGGGGTTTGCATTGTAATGCGTTTAATAAACTCTCAGGCTAGTTTGTAAACAGACACTACTTTTGTAACATGCAATTTTGCATGCTGTTGGCACAGGAAAATGTAGTAAAATAAATCAAATTGCTCTTAAAGGTAGATGAAACGGGTTTTGCTCTTCCTTTCCTTCAAAGCTCTTTCCTCCTCTTTGGTCTTTCCTCCATGATATCTGAAATAATTCCTTGTTCTACAATCATATACTGCCAATGGCCTTAGTTGAGTGAATCCTTACCCCCTTTAATGCTTTATAAGAATGTGAGCAAAATAGTGGAAAGATCAGCCTTTGGCTGGCTTCCCTTTCAAAAATAAAGTTCTTCCCTCCAAGTACTCCAAACTTCCCTCCCATCTATATTTTTAGAAGATGCAAAATAAGAAATTGAATTAAAATGTGGTCATTCCAAACCCCTAAAAAGATAAAAGACAAACTATTCCCCATTACTCAAGAATATTGTTTCACTAGCATATCATCCACTGAAACAATACTGAGGCTTGTAAATGTAAGCCCAGTCCCTTCTCCCTCCCCAACATACACTTTAATTGGATTGTCTGGTTTGTCCCTGAATATACCTGGGTTGGTTCTTTTGGGAATTGACTGCCACAGGCTAAAAATCTGGTGTTCAGAAGAACACAAATATGCATCATTCTAGCCAATATTGCATAATATTTCTGGCTAAGTAGGTTCTAACAACACTTGACTATTTCTAAGAGACCCACAACATGTTGGCAGACCCTCTCTGGTGATCTTCTGGGAGAACATGCACAAAAGCTCCATGTATTGGGCAGGTGTGGATAGATCTGAATGGTTGGAGAAAATACCCACACTGACAAAATCATAGATGCATTGAAATACTGGATTTTTCCTGTCCTTGTATCCAAACAGTTAACACATTGTCTAGCACAGAGGAACTTATTTGGCATACCACCCCCTTTTCAAATAAAAAAAATTCCTCCGTATCACTCTGGAAATTTATTTTCTTTAACTCTTTAATGTTTTTTTTAAACTTGTGTCATTTTAAAAAATTACACATCAGAACAAAAATTGGGAGTAGAATCTCTTAGGGAAAGTATAAGTTTATATATGCTTGTGTATATATGTATACATGTATGTATATATCAATATCTACATATAAATATATCCATGCTTAATTGTAGCCTAGAGTGGGAGAGTGAGGGGGAAAAAGAACGAAGTAAAAAGTGTGTAGCAAAGAACAAAAGAATACTTACAAAGAAGCAAAGATGGACAGCTTTCAATATGACATGCAGTATTTAATATATAGGCTTTCTTGAAATGGAAAGTTACTGCTATATATTCTGAATCTTCTCCTACATTTTACCATATACATGACATATTTTTTCTTTTCTTATTTTATATTTAAGTTTATAATGTGTTTCTTTTTCTTTTCTTATTATGCATTTAAGTTTTAGTATTTGTCTAAAGTATTTTTAAATGGCATTCTTAAATTTAATAATTTATTGTAAATTTGTAGAGTCTTTCCTGCATTGAAATTTTGATGATGTAATATTGCATCATTGCATGCATAGTATCGTGTTATAAACAAGTCATTACATGTACATATTACTGCCAATGCATGCTGGACTTCCCAACAATGCACAATTGCATTTTGCATCTGTTTGTAAAAAATACATGTGCAAAAGTATATTTCTAATTATTCCCTAAAATCAATGGCACTAGTTATACCTCAGAGTCCTCTTTAACAAGGTTAGTGGTATCTTTAAATATATCTTCAATTGCTATGTAAGCTGGACTTAACTTCCTTGTTAAGACCTGTTGGCGGACTTGACCACTGATCAGTTATAACATGCATTTTGTGTTTTTATTTGGAAAATAATGTAATCACTATGACTTTAACTCTGATACACAACAGATAAAACATGTATGAATAGTTTTTCAAAATTTTCTTCTCTTCTTTCCTTATGCTTCCACCACCCCCTTATTTTTATTAAATGCCCCACAATTGCACCCAAGGCTAATACTATTTCCCTGATCATTCCAGCACTCCCCAGGGGATGGTATCCCCCACTTTAGGAACCTATGGCTATTAATGCTTAATGATTCAACTTAATTAGACTTATGTTCCCCATTTCCTACACTAAAATATTCCAGGACTACATGTTGCTAAATGAAATGAGTCCTGTCCTGGAAATCTTGTGGATTTTCAAAAAAAGAATCTTACATTTCAACCAAGATGGTGCAGCCTACAGTATTTTTATTGGTGCTATTTATAAAAACCCAGTTCCTTGGAATCTCTGCAAAGAACAAGAGAATAAGCCCATAAGTAAGACACCAAAAGGTATGAAGTATAAGTCTGATAAAATAACATTTATTAGGTTTATTCAGCAGCATCATTTCCCAGTTGCTTTTCCAATCAAAATACATTTCACTATAATTACAACAAGAGCTCTAAACACAGGGAACAAATATGAGAACTCAGGACAGGACAATCAGTGGAAGAAGATGTTTCATTCATTACACATTTATTAAATTGGCAGTTTATAGGTGTGGTTAGCTAGGGGGAGGTGACAAGAAATGTTAAATTGTACATTCTTTCAATGGCCCTAGAATTCTATTAGATGGTTCCTGTTATGCAAACTAGTTTATATTATTACATAGAAAAACTAAGCTATCAAGTACGTTCTAGTCCAGATACATAGATTCAGCCAGAGGACCTATAAGGACTATTACTAAAAACTATTTCCCTTTCCACGTCAGGAAATAAATAGTCAATGACAATGAAATTTGCACAAACCCCCCCAAACCAAAGTTTGAGTTCTGATTTCCTAGGACTTTTTGTAAGATACTGGATGAAAAGGCAGATAATTAAGCATTTTCCAGCTATAGCATTTCAATCCCGCAGAAAGACTGTTTAAGGGGCTAGTCAAGTGAGTGACCTGCTCTATATATCCTCAGAATAAAAAAAATATATCATTAGATGAAGTAAAAAGTGTCACATAATGTGACACCTGTATCTAATGATACAGAATCTTCTTATAGACACTGTAAATAGAAATGTTTAATTGGCATTTTAGGAGCGAGTCCACAGAGAGGGGGGAATAGCACATATATTCCACTTCAACAATATAAAAATGTACAATGGCTGTTTAAGGTGTAAGTCTTTGAACTAAAATATACTAAATTATTTTCCTATCTTCTGCATAAACCGAAGGGTCTATAGTCATCCTTTACATATGTGTGTGTGTGTGTGTGTATGCGCACAGAGTCCTCTTATAATATGAAAGAATTTGGACTTTATCAGTGCATAGTAATTTGGTGCTGCTGTATACAAATTGACATTATGGAGTTGTCCATTTTCCATATCCTGAATAAATCTGAAGATGGGAATATGGTACCTTTTCCTGAAATGGATAAGGCCTTTAAATTTCCTTGATTTTTATCCCTCCATTGAAATAATTTACCTCTCGAGATGCAATAACCAATTCAGCAGACATTTTTATTAGCAACATCAATGACATGATAATCTCTCCAAAATTTACAAATATACAGATATATTTATAACATTCCTTTCAGACAGCTTTCAGTGCAAAGATATACATATAGTACATTGTGATAATTCTTCATAAAAATATGAGCTGGCATAAGTAAAAAAAAAACACAAGGCATAGTTTCAACAGACATCTCCAACTATAGGCAAGATATTATATATATGTATATATATGTATATATTTTATAAAGTACTGAATGTTAACCTTTTTCCATCTGTTTGTAAAAAATATATGTGCAAAAGTATATTTCTAACTATTCCCTAAAATCAATGGCACTAGTTATACCTCAGAGTCCTCTTTAACAAGGTTAGCAGTATCTTTAAATGTATCTTCAGTGGCTATGTAAGCTGGAGTTTGGTCTTTCCTTTGTATGATGTCAGCAGAAAGTGAGGGAGAGGGGGATGGCACAGCAGCCGTAACTTCCTGTTGCTCCTTCTCCATCTACAAGAATAATTTAAGAATTATTGACCTTGATTCATCTCCTACTGCCTCTCAGACATCTCAAACTGGATCTTCAAAAGAGATCTTAAACTCAGCATGTCTAAAATTGAACTCATTATCTTTCCCCCTAACTCCTACCTTCCCTGTTATTGTAGAGGGCAACATCATACTCCCAGTCCCTCAGGCTCACAACCTAGCTATCTTCCTTGACTCCTCACTCTCTCTTTCCCCCAATACTCTGTTGCCAAGACCTGTTGATTTCCCTTTTGCCACATTTTTTTAAATACCCACTCTCCTCTCCTCTGATGTGGCCACCACTCTGGTGCTGACTCTCATCAACCCATGCCTGTCTAAGTGCAATAGCCTGGAGGGTCTGCCTGCCTCAAGTCTCTCCCAACTCTAATTTGTCCTCCATTCAACCACCTGAGTGATTTTCCTAAAGCTCAGGTCCAACCATGTTAAATCTCTAGTCAATAAACCCCACTTGCCTCCAGGATCAGGCATTCAAAGCCCTTCATAACTTAGCCTCCTCCTACCTTTTCTGTCTTCTTATATCTCACTCACTGGCACATACTCTTCAGTGACATCAGCTTTCCTGTTCTTTCATGAACAGACACTCCATCTATTGGCTTTGAATTTTTTTTTACTGTCCCTCATGCCTGGAGTGTTCTCCCTCAGGAACTGTCTTCATTTAAGTCCTAAATTAAATCCCATCTTATACAGGAAGCATTTTCCAACCTTCTTAATCCTAGTGCCTTTAATCTTTTAATTATTTCTTATTTCTCTTTCTTGTTGTTATTAGTTGTTTGTCTTTCATTTTTGAAGAGGACCAAAGACAAAAAAAAAAAAGACCAAAGACATGTCCTGACATATGAGTGAATTGGAAGCTTGTTTGTACATTTAAGATGGCCCCCTGCCAGGCACCCGCTATAGTCCCACCCCCCCCTCCCCATACACACACACACTACTTTCCAGCTTCCTTTTGTGTGTTATCTTCCTATATTAGATTGTGAACACCTTGAGGGCAGGGACTGTCTTTTGCCTCTTTTTATATCCTCAGCACTTAAGCACAGGGCCTGGAACATAGTAGATGGTTAATTTCCCATGTGTAAATGGAAGGACAGATGCATATGTGGGAATGAAAGAAATCTGGGTGAGTAAAGTCAAATTTTGGGATTGATTTAAAAATGGAGGAGGAGAAGGAAGAACAAGAATATGTATATCTGACTTGGCAAATTAATTTGAGCCTAAAGGGGAAAAAAATCCCTAATTAAGGAAATATTTTACCTCTGCATAGATTGGATTTTCAAAGTTGGTACTTTGCTTCAATTTTCGTTTGAAGAAATTCCATTTTGACTCCTAGAGGAAGAGAGAAGGGTTGGAAAGGGGGGAAAAGGTTATTTTCAATAATGAGATTTTAGTTTTTCTACTTGATCTCCTTCTCTAAAAGGGAAAGGAATCTGGGGCCATGTTCTTCAGCTGGCCCTGTGAATGCTTTAGTCTATGGTCTCCAAAAAGTAACTGAAACATAATTTTATGCTCTTTTTATTCTTTTCACTTAATAGTTTTCAAAGCTCCATCCACCTCCAATTTTTCAGTGTATCTACCTCTCACTTTGATTGATGGGTTATTATACCAGTGTCCAAATAAAACATGCAGGCCAGTGGACAAGCACTGGATCCAGAGTCAAAGTATCCACCACATGTAAATCCTGACAGACATAGCTGCTTTTGACCCTATTCCCCTTGGGAAATTATTTATTCTCTCCAGGACTTGGTTTCCTTATCTGAATGATGGAGCATAGTCAACAGTGAGCTGGACTTGAAACCAGGAAGACCTTGGTTCAAGTCTCACCTCAGATACATACTGGCTGAGTGACCCTGGTCAAATCACAACACCTCAGTACTCCAGGTAACTGTCTTGTCAACTTACACTGGTAGAGGGAATCTCCCCATTGGGGCAGCTACATGACACAGTGGATAGAGTACAAAGCCTGGTTTCAGGAAGACTTGACTTCAATTCTGACCTCAGACACTTACCAGATGTGTGATCCTGGGCAAGTCACTTCACCTACATCTCCCTCCGTTTCCCCATATGTATGTAAAATGGGTAAAACAAGAGCACCTATCTCCTATAGTTGTTGTGAGGATAAAACGCGATAATATTTATAAAGTGTTTAGCATAGTGCGTGGCACATAGGTATTGTTGTTCTTCTAGGAGTTACCAATAACAATTTAAGAACAAGTCCAAGCCCCACCCCCCTGAGCTCCTCTGTAGCCCCAGATCTCTGATCCAGGTTTTACATAAAAGTAAGGGGAAGAAGTTGGATTATGACATCATTTCCTGCAATGACTTCCTATTCATTAGCTGATTTTCCACATAACTTCTCATCATAGCATAGTTACTTCCCAAGCAGTGTTTAAAAGACCTGGAAGCACAGAGACTAATGACAAACAATAAAGAGATCCTTAACCAACCCACCTACAAGTCATGGTGGCAGGGCCAGTGATGTGGTAGCTCATGTCCCAGTACCACAGTTCAGGTGATTTGTACACTATCTCTCAATGCCTTTGCTCAGAGACTCAATTATTCTTACTGCCTATTGGACCTTATCAGAAAGCACTGAAGTAGGGCCAGCCTACTCCAGATGGCATCTAGACTACTTTTTCATGCTTTTTAAGGACAAGCAATGGAGTGATGGTAGCTTTGTGTCTCTTAGAAATCTACCAAGTAGCCTAGAAATTTTATAATTCACCTGGTTTGTGGTGTGGAAGCCACCCAAAGTTCAATGGAATCAAGAAAGATCTGTGAAAGAATTCCCTCTACCAAGCAAATCCCAATCTATCCATGACTTAGTGGATAAATCCTAGGAGTTATCTGAGGTACATGTTAAATGATTCCCCAGGGTCAAAAGCTAGAGTCAGTCAGAATTTGAACCCATGTCTGTTGGGTTCAAAATATTCAGAAGAGTCCATAATTTCACAACTATGAAAGGGGTCCAAGACACACAAAAATGGTTAAAAAATCTTTGTTCTAGGGGAAGGATTCTTCCTAACTCTAAACCAGTGTTTTCCCCACACACACATCTCACCTTTCCATGGTGTTTTATAGCTGACAAAGCATTCCCTTTACAACTCTAAGAGATAAGTATCATTATCCTCATTTCACAGCTGAAAAAACTATGGAACAATCTGTTCCATAATCTAGTGGGTCTTTGATCTTCAGTATGATCAGGCTAGGGACCCAGCTCTTTTTGAAGAAGACAGAAAACTTCCCGAATCACATGCTTCTGTGTGGACTAGCCAACCTGGCTTTGTAATAAAACCCTGTATAAGGGCTTGCCTGAGTTCAAAATCAAAAGGTTCCTAACAAAAGAAGTAGAGCTTGTAACTTTTTGCTTTTATCTCCTAGGGAAATCAAATGCATTTTTAATGAAAGCCTAGAAAAATAATATCATGGAAGCACTGAGATTTCATGTTCCTAACCTGGATTCTTTTGAGCACATTTTCAGGTGAAAGAAAACCTGCTGAGAATCCCCAGTACTTTAATGTCACCCTGGAGTGACCCTTAACAACTAAAGTGCTGCCTCCTTTGAAACAGTCACACAATCACAGGTATAGCCAACACTGGAACAAATATCTAAGCCCCTGGGTATCCAGGGGCAACAAGTTCACTCAACTATAGAAGGTTGAGATGAGCATCTGGCCCTATTAAGTATCACATTCAATCATCAGTTAATAATTCATGAGACCAGATTGAAAGCTCAGGAGAGGAGATGACTAAAGACTAAAAAACCTGCAGAGTCGACTCTTCTTCTAGACTCCCCTCAAACTGTTTGTGGTGATGGAGAGTTAAATAGGCTTCATCCTGAGCCAATCAGTCACCACAGTATCCCCAGCCACTTTTTCCTACTCACTCACTCTAAGCCATAGCATCTCTTTTATCTAGTGAAAATGATGATACAAGAACTCTGTTTGATGAGGCTATGGTACTCAAAGCGCACAGAGGGAAAAAAAAGAGAAGCCTGTGAAAGCAAATCTGTTATTGCCCAGAGCTTTGTCAGGGCTGGAAGACTACATTTGTGAAATCCAGGCATGAGGTGCCTGGGTTTGGAAGGAGATATGTTTAATATTCAAGGAAAAAATCAGCCCTTTGAAAAATATGACTGAAAAATTCTCTTTCAAGCCAAGGTTCTATTTTCTTTGATAGAAGACAAACCATAAAGCCAGAGATGGTCACTAGGTCAGGCATACCTTCAAATGTTATCTTCAGCTGGACTTACTATACTAATAGCAGTTTGCTTACATCAACTGAGTGCCCAACCTTGACTGAATCTAAACCCTGTGGTCACAATAAAATGACATTTTATTTTTTAATTTAATTTTTAAAATTTTTATGTTCATCTAAAAATTTTTTCAGTTCCAAATTCTCTCTCTTCCTCTAGCTCCTCCCCTACTCAAATAAAAGAAAAACAATATGCTATCTATCATGCATGCAAAGTCATACAAAACATATAAATGGCCATTTTTTTATTTTTTGCTTTTTATTTGGAGGGGGGGAAGGCAGGGCAATTGGGGTTAAGTGACTTGCCCAAGGTTGCACGACTAGTAAGTGTTGAGTGTATGAGGCCACATTTGAACTCACGTCCTCCTGGGCCGGTGTTCTATTCACTGTGCTACCTAGGCATCCCATAAATGAATATTTTAAAGGATATGAGATGGATAGGTAGACTCCTTTCTTCCTTTATAAGAGAGAAATCAGGGTTCATGGGATGTGGGAAGGGAAGGAATCAAGGAGAGGAAAAATCTGGCTGATAATTCTTAATCCTTCCAAGGCACAGAATGAACCCCAGAACTCAATGGGCACTATACTTTTATCAATATATAACTTACATTTAGGGGTAGAAGGAACATTAGAAGTCAGCTGGTCTAACCCCCCAACCCTGCCATTTATAGAAGAGAAAACCAAGGTGTAGAAGGCTTATGTGACACATAATCCCAAATTGAGCATGCTTTCAATTGCTATCAAACTGAGTCAGATGAAACTCTATTAAACTACCTGCTGTTTGCATTGCAAAACTTTGCATTCTTTACTAAATGGAAAACAGATATTTTCTTAGGCTTAAATAATTTTTTGTGCTTTAGCTCTATGCTTCCTTGGTCCATTCAAGCATGAACAATTTACCAAAAGATCTGGGGCAGAGGTTCTTATTTCAGGGGGTCTTGGAACTTGGATAGGAAAAAAAAATTACATCTTTGCTTTTACTCCTCACTCTAAAGAGTATATAGAGTCACCAGACTATGAAAGGGGTCCATGACATCCAAAAGAGATTAAAAATCTCTGTTCTCAGAAAAGTACCAGGATAAAAAATCCCCTTCTAGGCTCTTAGAGCAAATTTTGACCACACCCTACCCAAAGTCCTAGATGCACTGGTCGCTGGGGAGAAGGTATGAATTCTCAATAAATTCTTGACTAGTGTCTTAATTTGTTACCATTTATCCCCAACCTTCCCCTGTCAAAAAGAATGATTCTGAGTATCAACTGTAGGTATGAATCACAAGCAGTCCATTCATTATACATTAGTGTTTGGAATTCTCTGTTTAAGTAGAGACAGGACTTCTGAGGACAGTTAAAGGTGAAGGCTATGTTGATAAAATTCTAATTAATTTGGAAACTATTCCTCTTAAAGACAGCCTTTCTCTCAAGTCATCACCCTGACAACTAAGGACAGATGGAATGCTCTATCTAGTTCCTAAACTCCCATCCATAGGAGGCTCGAGTTAGAGTTTCCAGGAATACTCTTGTTTCTGAACTCCCTACCTTGCCTTGCCTGGCAAAATCTAAACCTACTGAATTTTAGGCTGATATCTAAGAAATTTCTTCTGAAGTCCAAGAACTAATTTTTGAAGCTGACAAAGAGTATTAAGAAGCAGAGCTAACAATAAACCCAGGACCTCTGACTTCAAATTTTGCACTCTGATCTCATGTTATAGCCTAATGTTCAATTTTTTAAAATAATCCAATGATTATTCATAAAATATTTTGTAGTATGTGTGACTATTTAGGCATATTTTATTGTTGTTGTGTTATGTTTATTATACTGTACTGTGAATCTACTTCCCACTTTTTTTCTTGGTGCAATTTGTAAAAGTTCATTTTTATTTTTAAGTCCTATGTTTGGATTAAAAACAAATAAATAGCCAGACGTGGTGGTACATGGCTGTAATCTCTGCTACTTGGGAGACTAAAACTGGCAGCTCTCTTGAGTTTAGCAATTCTGAGCAGCAGTGGGCTGAGCCAATCAAGTGTTCTTGCTAAGAAGACTGGCATTCATATGGTGAGCCCCTTGGAGCAAGGTGCCACCAGGTTGCTTGAAGAGGGATAAACCAGCCAGCCCAGGTTGGAAAGAGAGCAGGCCAACCTATCTATGCTGATCAATGGTGGGTTCAGACCCATGAGTTGTCCTTGAACTTTTAGCTTTGGTGCCATATAGATGAGAGAGAGAGAGAGAGAGAGAGAGAGAGAGAGAGAGAGAGAGAGAGAGAGAGAGAAAGAAGGATAGATGGATGGATGGATGGATGATAGATAGATAAACAAATAGATATTAAATATAATAAAAAATTTTAAGTTAACATCACAAGTACAAAATGGGGGGAATATAAACAAATGTTCTTATGAAAAAAAATATGTGAGGATTGAATGGATTGTAACTTCAGTATGAGTTAACAGTGTGTCAGGGCAGACAAAAAAAAAAAGCTAATGCAATGTTAGGCTGCAGTAAAAGAAGCATCACTTCCAGAATGCAGGGTTTGAGAGGACTGTTCTCTGTCCAAATCAAACCATATTTCAAGTATTTATGTTCTCTTACAAGTGTCATATTTTAAGAAAAAAATGACAATAACAAAAGAGGGAGACCAGGCTGGTGAGGAACTTCTAGATCTTACTAAGAAAGGTCAAAGAAAGTGAGGAAACAAATATTAATTCTGGAAATAAAAAGACTTGTGAAAGAGACAGAGTTCATAGACAAGAACTGAAAGCAATCTAGTTGTTCATGAAGTTCAACATCTTCATTTCACAGGTGAGAAAATCAAGGTGTAAAGGTTGTACAAGTTAAAAGATGAGTAGGTAAAGGGGAGCCATGGAAACTATAAGGAGGTGTTAAAAGAGTTGGAAGAGCCACCCTGGTGAGTGAGACAATGCATTAATTAGGCAGGTGTGAAAGGATTGCCTAGCAGCAATGAGGGCCCATTTGAGGTTATGTAGCATGAATTTGTAGTTGACCTGATTGGCATGGCTTCATAATTTTCTCCAGCTTCATTCATCTGCATGTGTATAAGAGCAAAGGCAGTAGAGGGTGGGAATAATCCAACACTAATTCTTGGCAGGACAAAATCAGCAATACAGTCAGGTAGCAAAGGACTCAAGAAAAGAAAATGTAGAGTTGAACTAGTTCACCAAGGAGTCAAGATGAGGCAGGGAGGAGAATGTAGTTAGTTTAGGGGTGACAGCCTGGTATTCATGATGTTAGAGGGGAAGGGTAGGAAAAGAGCTACTGGCTAAGAGAAATAGCCTTGTACTGATTTGAGAGCTAGGCCAAGACCTGAAAGGCAATTTTCAAACTAGATTGAATAGCTAGGCACCCGATTTCAAAGAAAACCAATGAATAATGTTCAGACTTTCCTTTAAGATAACTCTAGATGGTTTATCTTGTTTATAGTAAGAATCAGAACTTTGGAGCAAAGAGCAGAAAATCTAAGCATTAGAAGAGAACCCCTCACTTACTTCCCCAGAAGTTGGCCATGCCAGGACCTATCCGGTCCCCCGTCCTCACACTATACTTGTCCTTTTGTGAGTGAGCTCCAGCTTTTTAATATTTGTCTCAAAACATGGCCTCAGAACTGAGCACAATTCTCTAGATGTGATTGGACCAGGTCAGAATGCAGGGAACCTATCACTTTTAGCAAAGCCTAAGATTGAATTGGAAGGGTTTTTTTGGAAGCCAAGACACAAGGCAGACTCATATTGAGCTACTAGCTCAATAAAATCTCCAGATCTCTTTCAAACAGATTGTTCTCTAGCTGCACCTCCTACACTTTGTATTTATGAATATTTTTGAGATTCATTTATGTAACTTTAAAGAAGCTTACAAATCATACGGGTAGAAGTCAGATCTACTCATAGGCTATACAATTTGATTAATTCTAATAATATAAGAAAGGTGCCTAATTGCACTTTGACTTGTATTATTATGTAAAACTGAACTAAAAAAAAGCTTCTTGAATATATTTATAACTACTTATGATATGCATTTTTCTTCATAAATAAGTAGATTTAAAATTTTAATCCACTGACTTTTCTTATGATGAGACTCTGGTAATAAGGTTATAAATTACAGGCTTCTAATT
This sequence comes from Pseudochirops cupreus, assembly GCA_028627135.1. NCBI lineage: Eukaryota > Metazoa > Chordata > Mammalia > Diprotodontia > Pseudocheiridae > Pseudochirops > Pseudochirops cupreus. The sequence continues at coordinate 302,707,892 of CM053582.1, read as the reverse complement.
TTTTAAAGCCAGATTGCCCAGAGAAAGAGTGCAAAAGCCATCTGGTGGCCAAGAACCATAAGTGCTACTGGACTATGTCAAAAGTGCATTCGATTGCCACCCAGTGGCAAAAGTTAATACAGTGGCTCAGTTGCCCAACAATTCAATTCCACAGATATTTACATGATATATTTAATATTGAGAGAGACAGGTGACTCAGTGGATAGAGTGCTGGACCTGGAGTCAGGAAGACCTGAGTTTAAATCCAATCTCAGACACTTATTAGCTGTATGACCCTGGGCAAGTCATTTAACCCTGTTCATGTCAGTTTCATCATCTGTAAAATGAGCTGGAGAACGAAATGGCAAATGACTCCAGTATCTTTGCCAAGAAAACCCTATCAACAGTATTGGTCTGATGTGGTCCAGAGGGTCATGAACAGTCAGATAAGACTGAACAAAAACATTCAATATAGCAAGTACCCAACTACACCAGTGGTATCAAATTCAAAAACAAACTGTTGGCCACTAACCTGTGCATAAGGATCCCTGCACAATGACTTAGAAAATCACATATTAACATTATCTGTTTTATTGTATTTGTTAAATATTTTCCGATTTTATCTTAATGTGGTTTAACAGCACTCAGATTGTATTTGACACCTCCGAGGGACACAATAATTAGATTCTACTAAAGAAAAAAGGTTCTATGCATGTATATTCTAGTCTGGAAATGTCATAAAACTTGGCAAATATATCGCACTAGGACATATCTCAGGAGAAAAAAGCACTGGCTTAAAAGTTTAAGGGCATGGGATTGAATCTGGACCTCAGGGAAATGGTCTAACCTCTCTGAGCCTCAGTTTCCTGTTTGTGAAAGGAAGACTGGATTAAATGGGCCCTGAAAGTCTTTTCCGGTTCTGGATCTATAATAGTCTATGTTTGGTGTGTCCTTTTTCACTGTGGGTTTTCTATAAACATTAACTCAAACTTTGTTAAAGTCACATCCCAGAATTTAAAGAAACCAGATTGCAAGAGCCTGTTGTCCTTCTCTGATTTTTAAAAAAATGCTAAATATTGCATGAAGCTTCCAATAAATATAAGTCAGAGTATTCATCACACATCTATCTAATGTTCCTTGCATGTTACTTGGAGGTGCTTGAGGAGGCAGAGGGAAGGAGGCAGTGAGGGAGAGAAGAAGCCTTAGTGCTGCACTATTGTGGATTGGAGAATCAGGGTTTCTTAGTTCTGCATAGAAATACACATAGCTCTGGAGTTGACAAAGATGTCACCAACGGCAAAATTGAAAAGCTCTCTAAAAATAAAGCACAGCATACCTGGGCAGCTTCTGTTGCTTGTGTTGTTTCTGCACTTGTAGAAGGCTGCTTTTCATCAACAACAATTTCTGAAGAACTGATGGGATTTTCATAATTTGGATTATCTTCATTTCTGAATTCAATTCCCTGTAAATACATTAAACCCTCTTATCCAGCTCCAAAAAAGATGAAACAGCAATTAAAACTTGATTAGAAACTTCAGGTTGAGAGAATTCTGAAGAGTAAGGAGAAAGGATTTGCTCTTTAAGAATAAAAATTTAAAGACTGGGTCCCCAACAGTTGAAAATCACTAGTTGAGACAAAAACAGAATTTCTCAAATGTTTCATTCGTGTCAATCACTTCATTCATTGGGTATTTTGCTTTCCCATATCCTTGAAGTCATATTTTCTTTTGATAACATGAGGAAAATTCTACGTACTAGCAGAGAGTACAAAAACTGTTCTACTTTCCAGAAGATAAAACATTAAATACTAAATTAGTCCCATAATTAGAGGGTAAAAAAATCTCCAAACCATATCAGTCGCAATCAAATTTATTAAAGGTGCTTCTGCCTCTTTTTACAATATACATTTCTTCCCCAAACTCTCTATAGTACTTGATTAGAAGAATTCATTTGCATATACCAGTAAATATATTTAGAATAATAGGATACTATAGGGCCATAGGTGATATTTTAGAATAATTAATCTTCCTTTAGGTTATCATTTTTATCTGAACCCTTTGTTGAACTGGAAAATTTCCCCTGAAGAATCTTTCCTTCCAAATACAGTACTTTTCCAAAAATTCCCTATCACAGTTGAGAGTATCACCATCCTTCTATCCCTGAGGTCACAATCTTGCTGTGATCCTGGAATACTCACTCTCATCCCACATATCCAGAAGGTTGCTAAATCTTATCATTTCTTTCTCCACAGCAGCTTTCAGCTATGTGCCCTTCTCCCCATTCACACAACCACCATTCAGGTTCTGCCCTTTATTACGTAAACCCTAGACCATTGTAGTAGCCTACTAACTGGTGCCCCATCTCAAGTCTCCTCCTTCTCCATCCAATCCATTCTCAGCTGCCAAAATGTTTTTTTCCTAAAGCACAGGTCTGACCATGTCATCTCCCTATTCAATGAACTACAATGATTCCCTATTACTTTAGGATCAAATCTAAACTCTTCTTTTTGGCATTCACACTCTTCACAATGTTGACTCTTCCCATTGTCCCAGTTTTCTTACATATTAGTCTCCTGCGTACACTCCACAGTCTAGGCATTCTCCCCTACTTGCTGTTGTCCTTCACATCGGTGCTCAATCTCCTTTCTCCATACCTTTGTACTGACTGTCCTTTGTGCATGGGGATGCCTCCTCATCTCCATCTCTTAGAATCCCTGACTTCCTCCAGGATTCAGTTCATGAGCCACCTTCGTCAGGAGGACTTTCCCAGACTTCCCAGCTGCTGGTACCTTTCCCTCTAAGACTACCCCCATCTACTCTGTATGTATCAAGCATATACATATTTGTGTATATGTTATGAATGTAAAGTCCTTGAGAGCTGAGATTGTTTTTCTATTCTGGGTTGATCTTGGTTTTTTTTAATTTTGTTCTTATTTTTGCATTTTCAGTACTTGGAATAATTTCTGACTCATAGCACTCATTTAATAAATTATTACTGATTTGTAACACTTGAAACTATAGAGGTAAATGTGATAATTAACCTTCCAGAAATTTTCTACATTTTTATAGGCATAGATATCCTTTCTGAAAAGAAAGTACCACAGTGTCTAACACAAATTTTAGAGAACAGAGAGGCAGAGCATACTACATTTCTTATATGTCCACAAGCTATCCTTTAGGTTCATCATTAAATTTATTCTAACTTGTGTTCTCCAGAGGCATAGCTATGTAGAGAACAACAAACAAAACATTGCATCAGTAATGGCATGACATTAAAGCTTTAATAACCACACATCAGAAGGTTAGTTAAATGTTTTCAGTACTCTAAATATTCTGGTCCTAAGTAAGGAAACATTTTAGTCTGATATTTAAATATACCATCTGTTATCATTCCAATGAAAGCCTAAGTGTTAACAATGAATTGATGCTTAGCAAGAGTAGGCAAAAAATGATTTTAGCTGTTGAATCCTAAGCTAATGAGTAGCTCTAGGCCTGCTCTTCCTTCTCTTTTTCTCTTCTCTTCTTCCCAGTAAAATACCATCCAGTGTTGGAGTTATAATTACTTGGCTTTATGCAAGCCAAAATGAAGAGCTTCTTCATACAACCAGAGAAGGACTCTAACCTTTCAACAATTTTTATGGGACATAAAATAGTTCTGATCCTTTAAATATTGCTGTAACATCTTGAATCAACCCTATGTTTGCAGAAAGTCAAGGTTAGAAATTAACTAAATTCATTCATGTGCTTCTATCTGTTTGAGAGGAGAAATTAAAAGAGATATTAAATTGATGGAACTGGACAGAACAAAAATAGGGAAGTAACAGTACCAGAAGAGATGATCAAAAAGGAAGCGTGTTCAGTTCTTACCTGGGCCTGCTGATCAACACTGATCACACTGTCTCTGGCTGCATACATTGGATTTTCAAATATGATGGGCTGCTTCCCCATCTCCACTGCAAAATTTTCATTCTGAGAAAGAAAATGATGCTACTATCACAATCCCTAGCACCAGTGCCTTCAAATATCTCACAGATTGTTATCAGAGCAAAATTAGCCAGAGAGAGAAATTATCTTAAAGACCTTGTAAAACTAAAAGGCAGCAGAGACATGGGCTTTACAGAAAATGGCATTATCTAAGCAGCATGAATACATAAATTCAGTGACACTAGAACTGCTTTCCTGACGGGTGACAATCTCACATGGCCCACCATATCTCAAAGCCCCCAGGCATGATTCATTTTTCTCCTGGCCATGTTCTCCATGCCATACCCGCTCTGCACTCTACACTTCTGGGAAGATAATTGAATCAATACTGTCATTTCTACTAAAAAAAAAATAGGAGAAGATTCTGGGAAGATAGTGGAGTAGGTCAGAAAATTCCAAGTTCTGAAGACTTTTCCCCACAAAAGAGTTCAGATAGCACCTTAAGGCAAACAAAGTATGGGTAGAGATAAATAAGAACAGAGGCATAACAAGAGTCCTCCTGGTACAATTTGAGAAGGTAAGAAGAAAAATCTCAGGACAAGGTTTGGTCCCTGTGAAGAACAAATACCTCCAGGCTTGGTTCCATTTTAACAGCAAGCTGCAAGTCTCTTAAACAACAAGCAGCAAGCCCTGGGGTTAGTTGGTTTGAGAGGCTGCCTCAGTCCCAGCCACCAGAACTTTTACCCTGACAGTGAGGGGAGTTGGACATTTGAGCCTGGGAAGATGGAGGGAACCTCTGCTGACCAGTACCGGCAGACCCAGCTGTGCTAAGAAGAGCAGCAGGCGAGAAGGAACCAGCACACGCCCAGTGAGTGTAGAAGCAGTGGGGCAGAAAGCCCCTGGCTGTGGGCACTTACAGGAGGTTGGAGGTTTGGTTTTGATTCCAGCCTAGAGGAGAGAACTGGGGCAAGAGGCACCATTTCCCATACCCCAAGGGTATAGGTGATTACAAAGAACTAAGCTATAACCACAAAAAAATGTACAGGCAAAGCAACTATAGAAGCTATTATGGGAATAGAGATGAATGGGTTCATCTTAAGAGGAGGATATTGAAGTAAAGAAACCCCCAAAGAGTAACATCAAATGGTCACCTGGCCAAAAAGAACTCACAGAAGATCTAAAAAGAGACTTTAAAAATCAAATGACAGAGATGGAGGAAAAACTAAAAAAGAAAATAAGAATAATCCAAGAAAAACAAGAAGCATATGAAAAGAAATTCAACCAATTAGAAGAAGAGATCCAGAATCTTAAGGAAGAAAATGACACCTTGAACATGAGAATTGGGCAAAGTGAAGTGAGTAAAATTATAAGAGATCAAAAAATGATTAAACAAAACATGAATAATGAAAAACAGAAGAGAAAGTGAAACATAAGAAAAACAACAGATTTGGAGAATAGGTCAAGAAAATATAAAAATAATTGAATTAACTAAAAATTACCATTAAAAAAGCATCTTAATACAATAATATAAGAAATAATTAAAGAAAATTCTTCTGAAGCATTAGAACAATGAGGGAAAGTAGAAATAGGGGGAAAAAGTATATTAGTCTATCCTCTATGGTTCCACTCACTATCCCTGTGACTTGTCAAGACAAAATGCTCCTCCCTGGCTATCACTTCCCTATATCTGCTCTCCCCTACTTGCATTCTTGAAAGCAGGAGGTGAAGGTGATTTCATATTTTTATCTCCAACATTTAGGACAGTACTTAGCATGTAGTAAGTGCCTAAGAAATGCATTTTAAAAAATTTATTCATTTGATAAGTTTCTTTAACGTTGAATATCCATTTGCTACCCAAAGCACAAACTATGAATCTTGTTGGTTATATATAGACAGTAGAAAATAGACAAGTTGGTGAATGAGAAAAAAGATTGGAAGGAGTGACTGAGGAGGAATGATACTTCTAAGTGATGGATAGTGTGAAATCATAGGGAAGGAGGACACTAAGTGGAATGTAAAAAACAAAATATGCCATATCAGCCAAAAAAACAATCTAACCCCCAAATACCTACAAAATGGTTCCAGATAAGAAAGGATTTTTTTTTCAAAAACCTTATACTTCTGAGACTGTATAAGAAGTTTTAGCCAATCAAATTCTGTTTAGAACTAAAAGGTTCCAGAAAATATTAATTTTATTTCTACTTTCAAAACTTTGATAGACTCTATGAACAACTCTATTCTTTCTTTGCATTAACTGTGAATTACTGAAATCTAATTTGCAAAGAAAAATATCAGAAAACTTTAGTACATTTCTGTCCTTTTAAAAAATGATTCTATCCAACCCATACTTAAACAAGAGAAAAAGAAATCCACATTTTAAAAACCCATTTGAAATGACACTTGCCATTTGCATTGCTCTGTCAATAGCAGAATCTGGCCCAAAACCTGATACTCCGATATCCATGCTCACGTCAGCTCCCGATCTGAAGGTCACACCACTGCCATTTTCTGTAGACTTTATTAGACTGCTTAAGCTGAAAGGAAACCAAAAGGAATCTTTGAAAGAGTGCTTATCAATCAGGATTTATGTGAAGAAAGGGGCTAAAATGTCCATTCTTTGTCCCAGAGACCCCACTGCTAGGCATAAACTCCTTGGAGGTCAATAACTCCCCCACCACCACCAAAAGGCCTCACATTTTTTTGTAGTAATAAAGAACCAGAAACAAAATGGATCCCATCAACTGGGAAATGGTTAAATAAGTTATAGTATATGCATGCAATGGAATGTTGCTGCTCAATAAGAAATAATGAGTATGATGAAAGCAGGGAAGCGTATGAACGGATATGAGGGGAAGTAAATAGAACCAGGAAAGTAACATTCATAATGATTACAAAAGAGGAAGTGAAAAGAACAACCACAAGAAAACAACTGAACCTGAGTGCCACAAAATTACAATGCCCAATCTTGGCCCTGAACAAGAGATATGAGAAGATTCTTCCCCACCTTCTTTGCAGAGATTAGGGACTGTTGTTATTCAGTCATTTCAGCCATGTTCAACGCTCTGTGATCCCATTTAGGGTTTTCGTGACAAAGATATTGGAGTGGTTTTGTCATTTCCTTCTCCAGCCCATTTTATAGACGAGGAAACTGTGGCAAACAGGGTTAAGTGACTTGCTCAGGGTCACATGGGTAGTGTCTGAGGTCAGATTTGAACTCAGGTCATCTTGACTGCAGACCCAGTGCTTTATCTACTGTGCCACCTAGTTGTCCAATTAGGGACTATGGGTATGGAATAGATTTTTATTAGATATTTTCACCGAGTTAGTTTTACAAAACGTTTTTCTTTGTCTTTTTTTATTCTTGTTATAAGAAATGGCTGTCTGAGTGGGGAAGGAGAAAAAAATACACTGGAAGATGTATATATTGTAAAAATGAGAGAGCAAATAAAGTTGGGGTTTTTTTTTTAAGAAAAAAGCAAGGAGAAGTGCTTGCAATTTTTTATCACTCATTAATCCTTCAGGAAAAAAGATCCCAGTTTGTACACTGGTTATACACATGTTATAGGATGGTATAAGGAAAGAGAGAAAGAGAAACAGCAACAGAGACAGAGGACAGACAGAGGGAGAGACAGAGAGATTACCTGAAGCATAACCTAGACTTCAATGTAACATGAACATTTCAGAAATAAATTAATTGCTTGTTATTTTAGCTTTAAAGCAGTGTCTAGTAAAACTGTTGAGAAAACAATGATTTTAGATGCCTGTTTACTTTTTTTTTAATAGAAGAGGTGAAATGTCCATTGAGAGAAGGCTGTTTCTATTTTAATTGGGAAGGGAGGCAATAATTGATAAAGCCAAAGGACCAGAAAGTCTATTGCACAGCATCCCACCTTGGTAGCTTAGGGAGAGATGGCAGAAGGGAACCTGTTCTCTTGTAGTTAAAAAACCCTCCAATTGCCAAAGCACCAATAAGAAGGATCAACACAATTGTCAGGAGCACAGCAACCGCTGCTATAAAAGAAAGAAAGAAAGATAAGTGAGTGTACCCTGGGAGGGAAAGGCCGGACAAACTTAATAGCCAACGCTGAGCACTGAATTAATAGATTCAAGTGATTATATCACGTATTTCTTGTTCATTTTTCTGTCATGTCTAGCTCTTTATGAACCTATTTGGAGTTTTCTTGGCAAAGATACTGGAGTGGTCTGCCATTTCCTTCTCCAGCTCATTTTATAGATGAGAAAACTGAGTCATAGAAGGTTAAATGACTTGCCCAAGGTCACACAGCTAGTAAGTGTCCGAGGTCAGATTTGAACTTAGAAAGATGAAACTTCTTGGTTCCCAGCCCAGCACTCTATCCACTGTGTTACCTAGCTGTCCCAGATTACATCATAGTAAAGTAAAGGAACAAGTAGGTCCCCCACATTCTTAAATCTTACTTGTTCCTGGAGGCATTCCTCTTGAAAATCCTAATTCACAATAATTTCCAGTGTAGCCGTTAGGACACCTGAAAATGCAATTAACACCACTCGTTGTCTGTCATTTTTAACATACATCCCACATTGTTAACTTAAGCCACACTCCCATTCAGCTTTAATTAAATAAGTCCACATTGAATTAGACAAGTAGTTATTGCATGAGTCCTATTGATTCTTAAGAAAAAAAAAAGAACCTTAAAAATGTCAAACTGAAAATTAGAGCAATTTGCATGAAAATTCACTTTCAGTGATACACCACTGGCATCTACAGGTTCAGACTAAGTATTTACAATGATTGATTTCTTTTTTTCTCTATGTTGCTAAAGATGGAAAATGGGACGTAAATTGCATTCCTGTCCTTTGCGTTCTTCAGTAAAATATTTTTAATTAATCTATGTAGTTTACATTATTATGAAAACAGGAACCCTTCCCAAGAAATTGTTGATGTTAATCTACTGTCTAGGTGAGAGGTGGTGAAAGTCTGAATAACAGGGTGGTCATGAGAGTTCAGATGAGAATGGATTCAAGAAATGTCCTAGAGGTATCCCCAGTATCTAGCAGTACCTATCTAGCATAGTCGCTTGCACATAATGAGTCAGATTTATTGAATGGTTTTTTTCCCTTAATTCATCAGCATAACCCTGCCTCCATTTTAAGGCATATACCAATAGCCATTCTCCCATTAATTCTATGGTGATTAGCAATCCAAATACATAGAAGAGGCTGACTTCATTTCTCTGAAATATATGTCTCCCAAAGAGTAAGCTGTTTAAAAGACTAGTGGACCAGTAAGACTTTTCTACTTATTTTCATGGTCATGTTGAAGTACTGAATTGCCCTTTATGACACAAACCCAACAAATCTGACCTCCATATTTTGACTTACTTGCATTTGGGCAGACCACTTTCATCAACATAGCATGTTCCTCCATACATACACCTGCATGCTGGGGGCATGGTTGGGGGAGATTCAATGGCTGCAGAAATTGAAAGCCATGCATGTGTTAATAAGCCATACTCAGCAGAGCATACTGTTCCATGCAAAACCTTGTTCACCCTTAATGCCAGGGGTACATGTTACTCTCCTTTCAAAATATTACCCCTCATTTAGAGCACTTAGAGAAAATGAATACCCTTACAAAATAATAACGGATTATGAGGTAGAAATATGTGTTAAACAGAAGGAAAACTGGGAATTTTCAAAATTGTCTTTGTCCAGAATGAATACTACTGGAATCCAGAACGTATTCAGAACGTAAACGTGAAAAAGAATGTAATGGCATTATACTTAATGGCACCAATATGGTTGACATTGGTTTGCGTCTCCCTAAATTGTATGTTTCATGAAGATAGGGAAATGTGTCAATTATCTTTGCACCTCTCCATAATGCCTTAAATATACTAAAGGCTTGCAGAAATCTTTTTTGAACATCCAGCCAAAAGAAGACTTTGGTTTAGAACATCCACACTTCCAAAAAGGTGAACAGGATTTCTTAGTTTAGGTATATAAACCTGGCCCCAATTTGGAAGCCCTGTAAAACTGCTCCTTTTCAAATTCCCACACTTCCCATCTGTTGCACAGAGATTTTGAGATACCCTTCACTTTCTCCTGTAGCAAGACCTCCATGGTCACTGATATTACACTGCCTTTTCCATAGAAAACATCCATTCATTATTTATTGAATAGGTGAATGAATGAAAGGATGAATGCGAGTGAATGAAATCCAGGTGCTATTTGGAAGCACTGACATCATGAATAAGCTTGATTGACCTGATATTACAATTCTCCTGAAAGAAAGTCTTGAGCCAATTTACTGCAGCAAGAAAAAGAGAAGCAGATGATGCAAAGAAACCAGGAGAAAACCTCTTCAACAAAGTGAGACTGGCACGGTATGGGACAAATATCCAGAGCTAGAGGTGCAAATCCCTCTTGTATCTCATCTGTATCAATTGATTAAGTCATCTTCAATGGTCAATATGGTTTATGACTGAATTCTCATATGGTAATTTTCATGCACATGACATAGCTTAGATCCCAGTTAATCCTTAATGCCTACTATGTAACAGAGCAGCATCATTATTCTCAACGTACAAAGCAGACACAGATAGACAGTGCCTCACCCAAGAAGAGAAGAGATACAGCAATACTGGGATAATGATGAGATTCCTCATTTCCATTCTGATCCTCAATCACCATGTTTTTGGTTTTCTTCATATTTCCCATAATTAACACAGTGTCTAATACATAACGAGGACTTTATAATGTTGTTCACTTGTTTCAGTCATGTCTGACTCTTGCTGACTCAGATTTGGCAAAGTGGTTCACCATTTCCTTCTCCAAGTCATTTTATAGATGAGGAAACTGAGGCAAACAGAATTAAGTGACTTGCCCAAGGTCACACAGCTAGTAAGTGTCTACAGCTAGATTTGAACTCAGCTTTTCCTGACTCCAGGCCCAGTGCTCTACCCACTGTACCACCCAGCTGCCCTTAATATATGCTTGTTGACTATTTCCAATTCCAGATATAGCTTTGCTGATATTGCCAACATTCTAAAATGAGCATAGAGAGCACATACTGCTCTCCCCTACTACATAAGCATTTGCTGTAGGGGCAGCATCTTTCCAAGGAGATTCAGTCTCCTTGCCAAAGGAGCCTGAATAAATGGAAAAACATTAACTGCTCATGGCTGGGTCGAGCTAATATAATAAAAATGACAATTTTACCAAAATTAAATTATGTATTTAGTGCTATACCAATCAATCTACCCAAAAAT
>CM053582.1:302673778-302696240 GCA_028627135.1 Pseudochirops cupreus | reverse complement strand
ATTTTATAGAACTAGAAAAAATAGTAACAAAATTCATTTGGAAGAACAAAAAGTCCAGAATATCAAGGCAATTAATGAAAAAAAATTCTAGGGAAGGTGGCCTAGCCTTACCATATTTTAATCTGTATTACAAAGCAGCAGTCATCAAAACTGCTTGGTACTGGCTAAGGGATAGAGTAGTGGATCAATGGAATAGATTGGGTACAAAAGACTCAATCATCAATGATTATAGTAATACACTATTTGATAAGCCCAAAGACCCCAGTTTCTGGGATAAGAACTCATTATTTGCCAAAGGAGCCTGAAGATTTATAGAATAGGCTTTATAGTAAGGACTATAAGTAACTTTTGAGACCAGAAGATTTCAGCCCAATGGGAATCTTTCCTGAAACAGATCAAGAAGAGTTGATCTTGTTCGTGAACCCCACTACTGAAAACTTCTTCACAGGAAGATACAACAGGAGGGTCAGAGACACTGACAAAACCTCAGCCAGATATTAGTGGTGGACTAACCCCAAAATAGCTTGCCAAAAAGTGCCCAGAAATCGTTAGAACACAAAACTTTGGTCTGGCCCACTAGCTTTCACTTGGGATGAGGGAAGGGAATAAGTATTTACACAATGCCTACCATATGCCAGGCGCTGTGCTATGTTAAACACTTTTTTCTTTCTTTCTTTCTTTTTTGGAGGGGGAAGGAAGGGCAATTGGGGTTAAGTGACTTGCCCAAGGTCACACAGCTAGTTTTCTGTTAAGTGTCTGAGGCTGGATTTGAACTCAGGTCCTCCTGACTCCAGGGCCACTGCTCTATTCACTGCACCACCTAGCCACCCCTATGTTAAGCACTTTTTAAAAAATATTATCTCACAGTCCTCACAACAGCCCTGCTAAGTAAATGCTATTATTATTTCCATCTTAGAGTTGAGGAGATTTAGGCAACCACAGGTCAAGTGACTTGGCCAAAGTCATACAACTAAGAAGTGTCAAAGGCTGGCTTTGGACTCAGGTCTTCTTGATTCCAGCATTCTGTCCACTGTGCCACCCGATGCCTCTAAGACAAGAGTGCTTGAACAGGAACTTTGGTCCTTGTACTTAACTAGGCTTCTATTCATCCACTCCTGAATTCACCCATTCTCTCTTTCTACAGCTACTATATCCCAAACAAAAGGCAAAGAAATTACAGTGTGGTTTGTCATTTGGAGTTGAGATTTATCCAGAAGACAGTAAGAGGAAAGAAGGGACAGGAGGGTTCAGTCGCTTGCTTCTAGCCAACACAGAAGGAGAACATGCAAAAGAAAAGCAGACAGCTCCTCATAGGCCCCAGCTGCTGCTAGGTTCTCTAGCAACAACTTTACCTGCATCACATTCCATACTGCTCCCTTCCACAAAACGTGTGCCTTCTGGGCAGCTGCAGGTATAACCCCCAGGTCTCAGCAAGCAGAGGTGGCTGCATATGTCTTTACAAATGTTGGGCACTAAAATGAAGGTGAGGCGAAAGAATAAGTAATATGTAGTCACCAACCTGATTTTCCTAAAGAGGAAACAAGTCACAACTCAGAAAATGCATAAGTATGAGACCAATACCACACTGACTGTCCTAAACTGATGGCTCTAGGAATTTCTCATCTATGTAACTGTGGAATCCATGTGGCATCAAAGTGGCTGCAGAGCCAAAGGCTCCTTAGGTAATTCACCTAATAAATTCTACCTCTTCTCCAATAAATCAACATTATTCTCTTCCCATTCTCCCTTTCATCTCCCTCAATTACTGAAACACCCACATTTTCTATTAGTTATGTGCTGGTCAGTCATCTTTCCCAGTTAGACTATTACTATTTTGAGGATAGGGTGGCATATTTATTGTTCCTAATACAACACCAGTATCTAGTATACTGGTGTGCTAGTACATATTTAACAACCAGCTTTTGGGGGTAAGGCAGGTGCATACACTTTTAAGTTTAATTTGCATTACAAACATTTTCTCCATCACTTTTTAAAGTCTAGACATTCAGAAAAAAATGAATCAAGTCCTGATTTATAGTATTTGCTTATTTCCATGGTTTAAATGCTCACACTGAAAAAATTAACAATTGGCTCCATCAAGACAGTATGAGCTAGCTCTCACACACTGCTGGCAATAGGCAATGTATAATAAGTGTTTGAGAAATACACTAAGACTTCATCATAACAACTCACAATCATCAAAATTTGAATTTATCAAAGATCACAGAATATTCTCCAAAATGGCTCCATTGAGAATGAGCAAAAGGAGCTAGGTTGGATTTAGGAGAACAGACATATAGGGCATTGCCAAGGCTCTCCTCAAAGCCACTGCTGCTTGGTAGGATCAGCTAGACCAGAGATTCTTAACCTCTTTTATGGTCATGGGCCCCTTTGGCAGTCTGGGAAAGCCTATGAACCCCTTCCCAAAATGATGCTTTTTGATACAAAAGATAAAATACTTAGGATTACAAGGGAAATCAATTCGATGGAAGTGCACTCATCAAAATGTTTATAGAAAGTAAGTTAACAGACCCAGGTTAGGAATTTCTGTTTCTGTGTTCAGCTAGCATAGCCTCCAAGGTGAAACATGGTGTTGTAAAAAGAGGGTAGAATTTGGAGTCAGAGGATGGGGCATCAAATTCTCATTGTAAACTACTTAGTAACTTCTCTGAACCTGTTTCTTCACTTGTAAATCCAGCTAGGTGCCCTCTAGGGTCCCTTGAACCTCTAAATCAATCATCCAATCAACAAGTGTTTAAGAATCACCTGCTCTCAGTCAGGATTCCACAAAACCCACAAGAAAAATCAACTTCATGTTTATACGAACTGATGTAAAATAAAATGAGTAGAACCAGGAGAAAAACATACACAGTAAAAGCAATATTGTAAGATGATCAATTGTGAATAAATTAGCTAATTCTCAGCGATACAATTATCTACAACAACTCTGAAGGACATATGATGAAAAGCGCTATCCATCTCCAGAGAATGAGCTGAGGGAGGCTAAATACAAATTGAAACACACTTTTTTTATTTTATCTTTCTTGGGGTTTTTTGGTCTATGATTTCTTTTACAACATCACTAATATGGAAGTATGTTTTGCATGACTGCACAAATACAACCTATATTAAATTGCTTGCCTTCTCAATGAGGGCAGCAGGGAGGGAGGGAGAGAATTTGGAACTAAATTTTTTTTTAACGAATGTTAAAAACTATTTTTATTTTTTAGTTTAGTAATTGGGGGAAATTTGGGGGAAATTAATTTAGAAATTGGGGGAAAATAAAATACTACTTAAATAATTTTTCTAAAAAAGAAAAAACCAACTTTATTACTCTATAAGTGAAACTGTGTAAAGGCTAGAGGGAACAGATGGTCAAGAACCCATCTCAGAGTAAATTATTTCAAATAACCTCAGAAGCCAAGGAAAATGGGGGAAGGGGATGGGGAAAGGGGATGTTATGTTATAGCCCATAACAGAGAGACAGCTTGACATATTGTTTACAGAGCCAGCCCCAGAGTCAGAAAGACTCTGGTTCAAGTCCATACATACATACATACATACATACATACATACATACATAAAAGCTATATGACACTGGGAAAGCTATTTAACCTCTTCAAGGCCAAGATTAGCTGGTGCCAACGTGAATTAGTAGAGGGAGTTTCCTCATTGGCAATTTCCTATAGAAGCAAAGAGGTCCAAACCACATACTGTGAAAAATATGAAGAGGGATGATCTTTTTCAGCCAGGAAGTGGAGACAATCAGGAGGAAGGCAGCATGGAGGGAACTAGTGACCAAACAAAAAGATTCAGAAAGCTTAAGAAGATTGTAGTTTCTTAGCTCTCCAAACCACCTATTATTATGACGCAGGGCCTCATGCCAAGGACACAGACTCTTAGTATCTCAGACATAGAAGGGCCCTAGGGATCATCCACTCCAACCCCATCATTTCCCAGAAGAGGAAGCTGAGAATCAGCAAAGGCAGACAACTTGCCCAAAATCACATAGCTGGCTGGTGACAGAACTGAGACTAGAATCCAAATCTCCTAACTTCTAATTTCATGTTCTTTCTAATATCACTCTGAAAGATAAAAGCCTTCCTTAAGTAGAGGTAAGTTTGTGAACAAGTATATAGAATTCTAAACTTATAAACAGGAAAATATTTATATTCATCTGGAAAAGATACATAAAATTTCTGAACTCAGAGATATACAACTGATTTCTAGGATAAGACTGAATTAATTCAACAGGAGCTTGGTGGGCCTGGTATGTGTATGCTGGTTATGCAATTCTTGGGGCTTATTCTGCTCTTAAAAGCCACAAAACCAAGTTTAGAACCATCCTGTAATACAACTGGGACCAAAAAACCACACTGACATCGTGTTTGAGGACCTGAAGATTTTGTGGCTATCTCTGGACACTTTATGACCTCATGTCCTGTGAACTCCAGATGAAGACTGAAATATTTCTGCTTTTTGCCTATTATCTAGGGATGTTAATAATTATACTTCAGTTGGTTACATCAATCCCACCTTTAGTAGGTCAAAATATTGAAAACTATTCATGCAGCAAGAGACGTAGCAATATTTCCTACCAAATATTCTGATGGTACTGTTATTAATTTGGAATAGCTTTTTTCAGATAATAGGGAACATCTCATTCCAAAACTGGGGATTACCTGAGTGATTGTATCTGTGCTGATGATAGACCCGAACTTGAGTGAGCCAAGGGTTTACTGTCAGCACTTTCACTCTGTCACCCCTCCCGAATTTATCTTCTTTCCAGACTTCACCCTTCTCTTTAGAGGTCCAATACAAATGGCCTTCAAAGACATCCAGGCTATAAGGGTTCCCTACTTCTCAACCACAAGCAGGGGAAGGAAGAAAAAAAAGAAAAAACAGCCTTTGGTTAATTAAAAAGCAAATCTCCAGCATTACTTCTGTATCAGACATAATTCTCCCAAAATTAAAACCTGAATGCCCAACCCTAACTCAAAGTCTTGAAATTCCTGGAACATTCAACTAGAATGTCATCAGAGAACCATAACTCAGATCTCTATCAGCAGATGCTGTCATGTAAATGTCCTCTGCACTGAAGGATCAAAATGAAAGAAATTATACTAGTTTAACCACACCATTTATGGGAAATATCTCTTTCAGTTTCACATTTTTCTATCTTATTTTAAGGGGAAAATCTTTGATATTCTGTTTGTACCTTTTTTTTTCTCTGAATATAAGTCAATTATGGTCACTCAAGAATAATGTCTGCTTCCTTTGCTGAGAATAATACATATGTGTGTGTATGTATATATATATATATATATATATATATATATATATATATATATATATATATATGATATCTTAAGGGTTCTAGTTTGGAGTGTTGAGTTAGGAATTGTTCAGTAAAGATCTAGAAAACACCAAAAGCTATCTTCTGGGAGGCACCTTAGATAGAACGCTGGATTTGGAGTCAAGAAGACTTGAATTCGAATCCTGCTTCAGACCCTTAATTAAACAAGTCACTTAACATCTCCCAGACTCAATTTCCTCATTTGCAACATAAAAATAAAAATAATAACTAACCTCACAAGGTTGTTGTTAATATCAACCAAGATAATACAAGTATTCTGCTTTGCAAATCTTAAAGCCTCAAATTAACATTAACTTCTAATTTTCCTTCCATGTTTACAATGGTGAAAACTGATTATAGATTTTATTGTCACATTAGGTACTGATATGTCCAGTACATCCACAGAAGCATCTGAACTCACAACTCTAACCTTTTCATTACATTTTTTCTCTTGAATATTATTTACATTTCAACAACCAGTTCAGAAATAAAAGGCAGAAATTGCATTTATTTCTGAAGTGAGTGAAGAGTTAAAGAACCCCATCTTGAGAAAATAGAAAAAGGATAAAAGGATATTGGCTAGTAGTCAAGAGCCCCAAAAGCAAAATAAAATCAAGATTATTACTAACCACCAGTAGAAACAAGTCTCCTGTCAGTCCCATCGTGTTTCATGGACTCAATAATGTTCTCTTTGGAATCACTCCAGTAGATCCGGTCATTGTTCAAATAATCAATGGAAAGGCCAGTTGGCCAGCCAAGGTCATTGGAAACCAGAGTTTGCCGTTGCTGCCCATCCATCCAGGCACGTTCTATCTTGGGCTGTCTTCCCCAGTCAGTCCAGTACATAAACCTACAACAGAGGTTTTCTCATTTTTAGAATTTTAGGCAGAATAAAACTAACTGAGAGGGAAACAGCATGGTCCAGGTGACCCATGTATTAACCTTCATGTTTTATCCTTCCTAGATGTTGAGGAGAAGGGGAATAGCAAGCTGTCACCCATGAAGGCTCTGCCTTGATGCCTCACATCACAGGCATTTACCAGGCTTACTTTGTGGAAGTAGCCTGGCCTCATCTGACACAAAAAATAGGGGCATAACAAAATTCAAAAGGCAATTTTCCCCAGATGCTTTTAAATCAACATATGTTTAACTACTCATAGAGAACAAGGCCATTTTCTGATGTCATTTTGTGTTTTTCTAATTTTCATGGATTACACAGGCAGATAATAGCCAAATAATGCTAATGAGTAAGACATCCTACACATTAGGAATTACACAGCCAGATCTTTGAGAAACAATATTAAATTCTTCCTAGGGGTTTTGCTTTTTAAGGAAATGGGGGCCCCATAAGAGCCAGAGGGTCTCCCTCAAACATAGAATAGCCCAGAAATGGTCCCAAAAAGGACCCTAAGGAAACTTCATTTTGACCTGTGTTTGGTGATCACACTCTCTCTGCAAAAGGTAGCTAAGGGACTTTGCTCATTCTCTTCCCTCTGCTTAGAATGCCCTTCCATAACCACTATTTAAAGTCTGCCCAACTTTCAAGTCTGTCTACTTGGAGTTCCACCTGTTCCATGGAAGCCTTTTGTGGTGATCTATTATTTGCTCAGTTTTGGGAGTGGAGGGAATGAGAAATATATTACAACTGTGTGCAACTAGGTTGTACAGTAGATAAAGAGACTTGAGTTAGGAAGATCTGAATTCAAATCTGACCTTAGTCACTTACTAGCTGTGTGACCCTGGCAAGGGTCACTTAGTCACTATCCTCTTCAGTTTCTTCAACTATACAATGTGGATAATAACAGCACCCATCCCATGGTATTATTGTGAGAATGAAATGAGACAATACCAATAAAAACCTTTAGTGCCTGGTATCTCGTAGGCACTTAACAAATCCTGGTTTCCCTTGCCCTTCTCCTTCTATGTAAAACCAATTAATCAATCAACAAGCATTGATAAAACACCCACTATGTGCTGGGCCCTCTGCTACACACCAGAGATAGAGATACAACGGTGAAGATAGCCCCTGCCCTCCAGGGGAAGCAGAGGTTAGACTAAAAATATCTAAGTTTCCTTCCTGTTCAGACTCCTAGATCCTGAATCACAAACATTGTTTTTAGTTATTACAAAACTGCTCCAGCTGGGAATGAGAAATGACAGCTACAAAAAGTCAGTGGAGGGCACTGCCCAGATACTTCCATTGGCAAAAAGCAGCACCAGAGTGCAGCAGAATGGCGGCTCTCTCCTTCCTCTACCACCGATATTTCACTCCCTCTAGCCTTCTACAACAAAATACCAGGCAATCCAGTCCTTACTAACTATCCTCAGGTACGGTTCTCTGTTGTTTCATGAATGTGTGCTCCTGGTTTCTGGAAGGACAACAATCCCACCTCTGATTCTTTTTTTCTTTTTTGTCTCTTACAGTCCCCAAACACACTATTTTCATGCCATTGATGAATTAGGCAACGAGGTGGTGTTGAAGAGAAAGTGCTAGACTGAAGAAGTTCAGAGTTAGACTCCCACCTCAAAAACTGACTTATTTTGTAACCCTGGGCAAGTCGCTAAACCACTCACCCTTGGTTTCCTCCTCTGTAAAATGAGGGGGTTAGACTCAACAGCCACTCAGATCTCTTTCAGCTCTAATTCTATGACCCTATGTCCTGGGATCCTACGAGTCACTCAAAGAGATGATCAATCCTGAGGTTGCAGGAGGTCTTAAAAGTCATTTAATTAAATCTTCTGCCGGGAATACACATAGGTCACCTCAGAGAAATAAGAATCAGGTCAATTCTATGAAGAGTAGGAGCATAAACATTATGAATGGGTGAGAATTATTATTACGAATGTAATAATTACACCAAGTTGAAATGGTATTATTATAACATTCGGTATCTCCTCATGTTTATCCTTTGCTCTAATTTGGTGTTAATTTCGCTGTTGTTATTCAGTCATTTCAGTCATGTCCAACTCTCTGGGGCCCCATCTGGAATTTTCTTGGCAAAGATACTGGAGTGGTTTCCCATTTCCTTCTCCAGCTCATTATACAGAGAAGGAATCTGAGGCAAAAATCTGAATAAGGGTTAAGTGACTTGCCCAGGGTCCTAGCTAGGAAGTGTCTAAAGACACATTTGAACTCAGGTCTTTCTGACTCCAGGCTGGTCACTTTATCCACTTCACCACCCAGCTGTCTTTTATTTAACCATGCTAATGTGTACCTTTACTCTAACTAGCCAATGGTCTGACTTCCTTATTAGTAACCAATCAGATGTTGACCTTACACCCTGAGTGCCAGTAATTAACATTTATACATAGTTTAAAATTTTTATGTGTACTTCCTAATGGCCTCTATCTCTTTTTTTTCCTTGAACTTCCTTTTTATCACTGCAGAAACAGAAAGAAACCAAGATTATTTTGTATTTTTCTAATTTTCATGAATTACCATACCCAAATAACAGCCACCTAGTGACCAACCTGCAATCTGCACTACAGGAGGGAGTACATGAACTGATGAAGTCACAGATCCATCAAAACGTCAGATAAATATGTACCCATTTTGTAGATGAGATCATCGAGGCCCAGAGAGTTTAAATGACATATGGCTAGTAAGTTGCAGAGAGGGACTCAAACCTAGGCCTTCTGACGACAGGTCCGAAATGCTTTCCATTACAATATACCATTTCTTATGGAACCTTAATATACCTTAAAGGATTGCTCTATGTATGTATGAGCACACAGACTTTTGACACTGAACGATGCTTTTTCACTATAAGGTAATATATCTCATTAGGTTCTTATTGGGGGGCTAATTCTACCATTTTAAATTTTTTATGAGCCATAGGCACCTTTTAGGGAACATAAGTTACTAGATTTATAAAAAATATGGCATAATGAAAAGAGAATGGGATGAGTCAGAAGATTTAGGTACATATTCCAACTTGTTCACCATATAACCTTGGGCAAGTCACTTAAAATCTTTGGGCATCAGTTTATGAGAAAGATAGGGCTAATAATAGCACCTTATCTACCCACAGAACCCTTAGGAGGAGCAAATAAAGACAATTCATCCCAGCCTTTAGGAAACTAAAGCATCACACTTAAGGTCTCATTGCTATTGTTAACGTGATTGCTGCACTGACTCCGCATGAGAACAATCTCTGTTGGCATATTCAGAAACGCAGCTATTTGCAAATGAGTGAATTTATCTTCTAATGGTCAAACTCACCCTGACCAAAGGATAGGAAACACCCAAGAAGCCATTTAAAGCCAAAAACTTCCAAACCAAATGTGGTATCAACACATTCTGAAAAGGTCGATTCACAACGGAAATGCCAACTTGTCACTGTTTAACGATACGCAAAAGAAAACAATAAAACACGATAGAAATATCTTAGGTGATATTTGACTTTGAAAATCAGGGTTATTTTTTCATCTAAGAATGGACACATTTGTCCATATAGATCATATGTGTCCATAAGGGCCAGGGAATTGGATCTGTGATTTCATTGCTGTGAAGCACTCCCACGAGGGGATACTCCCTCTCTCAATTCAGATTGTCATCTTCTCTGCAACATGTAGTCTCAGAGAGTAACCCAGGGAGCTAAAAGGTTAAGACACTTGCTCAGAATCATATAGTCACTATGCAGCTGAAGTATAATTTGAACTCAAATATTCCTAGGTTTAAGAAGAGCAGTCTCTACTACAAGCTACCCTCTTTGTTGTTCAGTCATTTTCAGTCATGCCTGACTCTCCATGATCCTGTTTAAGGTTTTCATGTCAAAGGCACAAAAATGGTTTGCCATTTCTGTCTCCAACTTGTTTTTACAGATAAGGAAACTGAGGCAAATGAGGTTAAGTGACTTGCCCAGGGTCACACAACTAGTACATGTCTGCAACCAGATTTGAACTCAGGTCCTCCTGACTCCAGAGCCAGTGCTCTATCTACTGCGTTACCTAGTTGTCCTTATCCTACTCATGCATGAACATAGCTACATGGGCAATCTACCCATTCTCTACTGAAACCCTCCCCTAATTATCCATTGCAAAAATGGAGATGACCTTGGGTTCTTGAAGGCTATGCCAGCTGAGTCCAAGCTCTGACGGATCCTGCCAAGCTGGAAGGGCTGCAGCTATAAACCTGGCAATGAATAGTATGTTTTCCAAGAGCTAGCTTAGGTAATCATGCAGTTTCCTCTTAATAAGGCCATCCACCAAGTGATGAAATTTTTTAGGCCCTAGCAACTCATAAATTACCACGTACTGAGGCATAGTAGGATGATGACCTATTTTAGTAGCAGAAGTAGCCATAGATCTTTTGGAAATCTAAAATATTCAGAGGTGGCTAGGTGGCACAGTGAATAGAGCACTGACCCTCGAGTCAAGAGGACCTGAGTTCAAATCCGGCCTCAAACACTTAACACAAAAAAAACTAGCCATGTGACCTTGGGCAAGTCACTTAACCCCAATTGCCCTGCAAAACCCCTCCAAAAAAAAAAGGCAATAAAATAAAATAAAACATTCATTAGGCTGTATATAAATCTAGTGAAGTCGTCCTAGATCTCTATAGCAAGTATAATGATTTACTTATTCAAAAGTTCTGTAACAGTGGTTCCTAAACTGAGGTCCATGGATAGATTTCAGGGGTTCTGTAAACTTGCATCAGAAAAAGAAATAGACCTTTAGGTGGTACAGTGGATAGAGTGCCAGGCCTAGTGTCAGGATGACTCATCTTCCTAAGTTCAAATCCTGCCTTAGACACTTATTAGCTGTGTGATCCTGGGCAAGTCACTTAACCCTGTTTGCCTCACTTTCCTCATCTGTAAAATGGGATAGAAAAGGAAATGGCAAATCACTCCAGTACCTCTGCCAAGAAAACTCCAAATGGGGTCATGAAGAGTCTGATACAACTGAAAAATTACTACACTGAACTTATTTTCAATAACCAGAAATTCAAATTTAGCATTTCTATCCTTTATTTAAAAGCCTTCTGAGAAAGGGTTCACGGACTTCACAGATTATCAAAGGAGTCTGTCACAAAAAAAAAAAAGGTTAAATACCTCTGCTCTATAATAATGAGAAGGGGGACAGGGGAAAGCATACCGGGTCAAAGTCCCATCAAAGCAGAAGACTCAATAAATAATGTCAAAGTTCAAAGCCACGACTGCTAGAATTTTCTAGAAAACACATCCATGCACTTAATACAAACACTGCTGAAAGGTGCTAAGAAGGTTTTCTAATAAGGGGAAGAAAAGTAAGGCAATAAGCATTTATTAAGCACCTACTACATACCAGCCACCGTGCTAAACACTTTACAAACATTATCTCCTTCAGTCCTCACAACAACCCTGGCAGGTGGGTGTTATTATTATTCCCATTTTGCAGTTGAGAAAATTTAGGCAGTCAAAGGTTGTGACTCACCCAAGGTCACAGAGCTAAGAAATGTTTAGAGTCACATTTGAACTCGGGTCTTCCCATCTCCAGGACCAGTGCTCTATCCATTGTGTCTGCCTCACTGCCTCTATGTCTACCACTGGCACCCTTGATATTAAGAATAGTTTCTCTTTTGAGAAAAAAATGGATCTCTCATTTAATTTTTGTGACATTGCAATCCACAGAAGAATCTCTTGTTGTAGTCCTTGAAGGCTTACCCCAATTTAGGATTCACAACAACTGCAGCTGGTTGATCCAGTTGGGTGGAAACAAGCCACTTTCTGTACCTTCCATCCAGCTTGGCCACTTCTATTCGATTGGTGCTAGCATCAGACCAATAAATGTGCCTGAATTCAAGCAAAAAAAGTTAAACAACAAAAAAGGCTAGAAATTCTGCATCAGAAGTAGACATTTTAAGATGAAATTACTTAACATGAAGAATATTTTTGTATATAAGAGTAGGAGAGATGTTAATCTAACATAGGAACTCTTCCACTCATTAGTGGTATCCAGACTTAGAGAAGCTGAATATCCTCCCTCCCACCTCCTTTGGGGTCAGAAAGAATGTAGAATTGGAATGTAGAAAACTCATCAGTTCAGAAGAAAGGATGAAAATGGTTTTTAAAAATAACATTTGGCTCAGCAATGTCCTCCAACCCTGACTCATATTACTTACCATGTCCAAGTCTTAACTATTCCAGTTTCATCTTAACAAAGTCTCAGGTCAAGAAGAAAAGAAGACAGATGACAATCCCAATTAAACAATCCTCTAATTGGCAGAGGGAAATGTCACATTGAAAAGAGCCTGGATCTTCAGGCTCTGGCCTCTGGTAACACATCTCAAAGATTTCGTTCTTTGGCAATGGACTCCAAAAGAAGTAGTCCGGTATAAAATCTTATTTTAGCTGCAACAGTGGGGAGCTAATTAACATCTTCAGAGATGAACCTGTCTTCTGGGAACACCAGATGGGTTTGCTAAAAGGTGAAAATTAATTTATACTGCAAGTGATTCACCATTCTCCAGGAACTTTGTTGGTCCCAAAGCTCCTTCTCCTCAAACATCTTCCCATTAGGAGTTCCATTTCAGGAATGTAGATGTTTGTATAAATGCTTGAACTCTGCCCCTAATGTAATTGCTTCCCCCTAAATATCACTCTATCCCAAGCATCATCTTTGAGCTTGAACTAAATAACTGTATATGACATGGATCAATTAGATAATTATTCAACTTATAGCTTCTGTTTAAAGATCATTCCCAACCCTGTGGACTCTGGGATTTCAGAAAATTTGGATGGTAAGGAACAGAAATCAAATGTGACTTCGACAAAGATGTCTCTCCCTCCCCCCCTAAAAAGAGTTAATGGTGGACGCAGGGTTCAAAACTAGAGTTCTTTCATTCCCCATCTATGCTTGGAAGTCATTTCCTGCTGAAGTCTTAGTCCTTAGACAGCTTCTCTACAATGATAATTGACATAGAGAAAAGAAAAATTTCTAAGCCAAATTTTCTAGTGGAACTATGAAAATGAGACCCAAATCAACAATGCTACATAATGTTGTTACACAGTGAAGCTGGCTCTTGAAACCCATAATGAATTAGGTATGTTTTCACACTTTACTTAGTATCTCCGATGAGTTGTGATCTTTAAGAGATTAATATATACTTTAAATGATAACAAATGATCAATTGATTCAAGAACCCTTCTCACTTACCTTCCAACCCAATCCACTGCTATCCCATCAGGACGCACAATATATTTGAGATTCAGGTCAACTTCCTTCACGGGATTATTCCCACTGCTGTCAAAAGTAGGGATATAGGCACGTTTGATGGAACCAAAATCAGAGCCCTGACCTAGGACAGTATAATATATAACACCTGCAGAGATAAAACACAGAGATGAATTTCACATTGGGGATAAGTGCCATTAGAGATCTGGGGATCTAGTCAGATGAAATGCTGTCAATTAATTGGGAATTTGTTAATGCTGTTGATTCAACTATATTGCCAAACTCCAAAGCCCAGGGGTGTGTGTGTGTGTGTGTGTGTGTGTGTGTATGTGTGTGTGTGTATGTGTGTGTATGTGTGTGTGCATGTGCGTGTGTGTATATGAATGTGCCCCACTGAGTGCTTCCACTGAGGGATAACAACGTGTCCCTAGCTTCCTTCTTTTTGTACCTTCTCAGTTCCAGACCTTCTTCCTCAGTTCACCTGTTTAAGTGGGTATTTTTTTCCCACTTCAATTTAACATTCATTAAGTACAGTGGTACCTTGACATACCAGTGCACCGACTTGAGAGATTTCCAAGATATGAGTTGTCAGACTTTTGCTTTGAATTGTGAGCCAAAATCTGAGGTACGAGCTGCGGCTAGTTGGCACAACGAACACCACAATCCAATGCCCACCCAGCATCCCACGCCTCACTTGTTCAGTCTACATTTAAGTTCAGGGATAAAGTGTAGCATTAAGAGTGTAGCAAGTAAGTGAATGTAAATGAACGAAAGTGACCAAAAAAACCACGAAACAAAACTCCTCTAACCTCCTGTATCTATTTCCTCCACCCTCCACCCTCCACCTTTGCCAGTATCTTTTGTTAGCTCAAGTCATCTGATGTCCACTGATATACACTTTATAAAACAGTTTATTTCTTTACATTCTCTTTTACTATGTTTTTATACAATATTTGTTATTTATAAATACTTTTTCTTATTTAAAAACACATAACAAAAAATACTGGAGTGGCATTTTGGGGGCTGGAACAGATCAATGGCATTTTCAATTCATTTCAATGGGAAAAATGATTTGATATATGAGCAAATTGAGTTACAAGCTCAGTAACAGAACGAATTAAACTTGTAAGTCAAGGTACCACTGTATTTCCTATGTACAAAATAATGGGGACATACAGACAAAAAAAAATCAGCCCTGCCATCAGGGAACTTACATTCTACTGGGAAATATAACATGCAAACATATAAATAAGTACAAGATAATCTGAGGAAGGAGAATAAAGGGAGAGAGAGAAGCAGAGCATAATAAACTAGGAGAAATCAAAAAGGACTTCCAATTTAAAGGGGAGTAGTTTCACCACCATTTAAAAGCTGCCAGCAGACCTCTTCCACATCACGTCTGTTTACACTTCTCTTGGTTTCTGCCACACTTGCTGGACAATCTGAGTTATCTGGCTCTGGATTCTGCCCACAACTGCTTTATGAGGTGATATTGCTTCCCACTTTCCATCACTTTCTTCCGCTGCATTTTGTGAACCAGCTTGTACTATTTTCGTAAAGTTGAAACTTTACCACTTAAATTGTGCTCTGGCTACAATTTATAAACATAAGCCAACCTAACCAGGGCCTGCTGAAGAGCAATTTGAAGTAGGTAGCATTTGGTAAGATAAAGATCAACACTCCAGGCAGCCATAAAATGGACATTTCTGGTATAATTTTTCATTTATTTCTGTCTCTTAAGAGACACATACAATCAATCCAATCATTCACAGATCTGGAAAGGATTTTTGTTGTTGTTTTTCAGTTGTTTTAATCCTGTCTGACTCTAGGCGACCACTTTTTGGGGTTTTTTTTGCAAAGATTCTGGAGTGGTTTGCCATTTCCTCCTCCAGGTCACTTTACAAATGAGGACATTGAGGCAAACAAGGTTAAGTCACTTGGCCAGGGTTACACAGCTAGTAAATGTATGAGGACAGATTTGAACTCAGGAAAGTAAGTTACTGACTTCAGGTCCAGCACACTGTCCACTTCACCACTAGTTTCCCTGGAAAGGACTTCAGAGAAAACAAAATCTAATCCCTTCATTTTATAGATGAGGAAAAAAACCCAAAGAGGCTAAACAATTTGGCTGCGGTGAAAAAAGTGGTAAAGCCAAACCTGGCACACTAGTCACCCAAACTAGGCCCTGAAATAGCTATGCAGTTTAACCCAGGGTAGAAATCTCTGACCTGGAAGTAAAACAACTAAAATTCTAGTGCAGAAACATCGGTCAGTATGTGACTTTAGAGGAGTCACTCAGAAACAATATAATTTTAATGTAAAGACGGAAGAAGAGTCATATGCAGTCTTGCAAAAGTAAATTCACTGGGACCTGAAGTAGTGACTTCTTGAGAGAGCTGCAGCCCTTAACAGTTCTTTGCTGGGAGAAGCAGTATGGTAGAATCCGAAGAGAATCAGCTCTGAATCTGCATTCAAACCCTACTTCTGCTGTTTGTTAGCTATGTAACCATAGGCAAGTCACCTAAGACCTTGTGGCCTTGGGTTTCTGTGAGGAAACTGAACATGAGATCCTCTGGGCTCCCTTGTAGCTACAAATCTATGACCCTATGAATTGCAGTTGCTGTTCAGTCATTTCAGTCATGACCCTATATAGCATTTTCTTGATAGAGATACTGGAGTGATTTGCCATTTCCTTCTCCAGCTCATTTTACAGATGAGGGAACTGAAGGAAACACGGTTAAATGACTTGCCCAAGGTCACACAGCTAGTAAGTATCTGGGGCCAAATTTGAACTCAGTACTCCAGGCCTAGCACTCTGTCCATTGTACTACTTAGATTCCCGTGAATTGTAGGCCATCCTTTAAATAACCAAGGTAGACTGAAATTTCATTGCAAAAATCAAAGTAAAGCTTGCTGGCTAAGTTCACCCAATTATGAGATCCTTCCCCCCCAATGAACAAAACTTGGTTTACTCATATTAAGAAGAAAAAAAAACCTCCAAACAAGTTAACTAGCTAACAAAATCCATTTTGTTAGTACTTAAAACAAATATCAAAGTTTATTATACTCACTGAGACCAATGCCCTCAGGATCCCAATCATAATCAATGGCCTGGATGTGTTCCTGATTGTCAAGGTAATCAGAGTACTGCTCTGATGAGAGATTGTATTTTCGAATTCGAACATTGTCTGGTAGGAGTAGTATGGGAGGGTTGCCTGTAAACAATTAAAATGTTCCTTTTATCTGTACGCCATTTACTTCTGCCTTTTTCTGACATTGAGGATAAGCACCAGGAAAAGCCCCAAACTCCAAACACCCCAACACACCTGAAACATCCTTGATCAGGTAGCTAACAAGCTTTGATACTCTACTGATAGTTTATTCTACCAGGACAGGTTTACTCATTTCTATTTCAGGTAGAAGGCCTGGGTACCAGTTTCAACTAAATCTTCAGCATGCTGATTAAGCATCAACCATATGGAAAGCACCATGCTAAGTGAAGGAATTGAGTGAACCACACCAACGCTATCCTGTGACTCAATTCAGGAGCCAGCTCGGTCCCCTTCTATTCAATTATGGGTCTAGTTCAAATTCTATGTCATGAGAAAACTTTATTCAATTGTGGGAATTGGGAGAAAACCTTATTACATTGTTTGAACTTAGCACTAAGTGTCTTGGAAACTGGACCATCTCTACCTGCTGCTCAGAGACCCTTAACCAAGGACCTAGATTATGCTGACCAGAAACCCAGTCAGATCCAAAGACTGATGCAAAGAGTTTTCTCACAATTGTACATCTCAAGAACCTATACATACTATCTAAAAACTGGCCCCATACTGATCAATTAGTTATTGTTTCTAGGTTCCCCTGACTATTTACAGACCCTTGGAGGGAGTGGGACACGTCTTTTTCTGAATGAGGAATTACACCAGTTCACTCTCCCCCTTCCAACTTGGAAAGTCCCTAATCTTTTCTCCAATTAGAAATCAGGTTACCTCATGTTATGTTGTTTCCTTTTAATTAACTGGTCCCATTTGATTAATTGTTTTTAATGTATAAAAATCTATTACCCTGTATAGAAGATCCAGACCTAAACCGAGGCAATCTGATCTCCGTTTGTTGGACAATTTGAATGCATTACTTAATAAACTGAGATGCTAGGAAGATCAATCTTTGTTTTCCTCAGTCATTTAATCTTTCACCCACCACATAAGGAAGAGAGAAAGATAGGGTTAAGATATGGTTCCATGTCCTTAAAAACTCCATCTATTAGGATGACATGGTGCATAAATATCTATAACAAAAATTGAAACCTGGCAAGTGTACAAGATGGTCACAAAACTAGAGCCATGTGAGATTTGAGGAGGGAAAGATCACTAATGACTGGGAAAATCAGAGAAAAAGTCATAGAAGTGGCACTTTAGCTGGATTTGAAAAATGGGTAAGATTTTGGCAGGTAAAGATAGAAATGAGGGCATTCCCAACAAAGGGATTGCTAGAGGCAAAGGTAGAGAGAAAGGGAGAACATCATCTCAAGATACCTTTGGGAGAGTCCAGTTTAGCTATAGAACACACATGGAAGAGGAGAATAGTATGAGATGAGACTAGAAAGGGATGGTAGTACCAGGTTGAGGAATGCCAAGGTTTCTTTTTGCTTGCTTTATCTATTGTTCAGTCTTAGAGCTCAAAGGGCTGGATTAGGGAGGAATTTTCCCTCATTTGCCAGCCCTACAATGACTTTCTTTTTTTTTTCCACTTAATTTTCTCTTTATTTTCTGGTGTTGATTCAGTCAAGACTGTTAAGTAGAAGGTCATATGAGAGAAACAAAACATTCATAACCTTAATAAAAAGTTTACCAGAAACTTCTTATTGCCTTTATTTTACTAATGGGTTTTTATTATTTTTTAAGCAGGTAATCAGCTCTGCGATCCAATTTTACTTCTACTTAATGAGGAAGGACAATTTGTCCTTGATATTATTTTTGAACCTAAAATAAGTATTTCATTCTCTGAGATGCTATGCATAGGATTTTCTTATTTAATGTATTTGGACAGCTATTTTCAGTTGTGTAGATTTCAAATCCAGTTTATGTAACTTTTAGAAAATCATATTGTCTTAATCTCTCTATATCTCAGGTTCTTCATCTGTAAAATGAAGGAATTAGACTGATCTCCCTTCTGGCTCTAACAATCTATGGTTCTCTATAAACTGATTCCTTCCTAGACTCTACATTTTTATATGAACATAGGGATTTATTTCAGTTACTCCAGCTTCAATATAGTTAAACAATTTTTAAATGTGCTTCTTAATTATCAGACCAAACTTTCAAAGTGCCCTTACTCTACTTTCATGCCTGAAATGTTCAATGGATGCAATATTTAAGTATGCAAATCAAATGCATGTTCTAATGTGTTCATTTGCATGCCAAAATTGAACAGTTAAAATTTTCATTTTAACCACTAACCATTTGACATGCAAATTAAAAATGCTCTTCTCTAGCATTCCCCCTTGAGCCACTAGCATATGCCCCAAATCTAAATAAATGGGGTCATAAAAAACTTGTATACAAAATTGGGTTATATAGATTTAGATGATAGTATTGGGAATTTGACCTGCTGTGTACCATTTCTATTCCTTCCATTTTGTCATTTCTAATACCTTACTATTCTTTCTGCCTTTTTCCAGTTCATATCTCTTAATTTTATGAGCTAAATTCCTACTTATTCAGAGACAGATTTTCTGGTGCTAACATTAGCCTAAGATGTAGAACTAATGACTGAATTTATAAATGAGTCAGACCCCTTCTGTCTGTGATCGTTAGTCTATAGACAATAAAAAAGTAATCTGTCAACAAAATGTCCTTGATTTGCCCCAGCTTAATGGGTCCATTTTCTGAAACATCTTAAGTTACACTGCCTAAAACCTTGATTCAGTGGAGCTTGGAGTCTGATGGTTTCATTAATTTCCTTCTGCTGACAACCATGACATGAGCAGACTTTTGTTGTTGAGCAACTTGACAGGAACTATCCAACCCACATATCTTTTCCCAATAAAGGTATTTATCAATGTGGCCAAGAGGCAAGATCTGAGACAAGTAGGATATGACTATTATCATTTCAATTCCTACAGGTTTTAGTAGTTTTTCAAGGCAAGGGGAAATGGGTGATGAATGAAAATGAAGAAACTATGGCTCTTAAATGAATTTCCACCAGTGATAAGTGTATTCACCTCCCCCTGCCTGTTAAGGTTGATTTTTCACTGATGACATCCCAATATCAGCTAAGCATACCATCAGCGGCACACTGTTTTCCCTCGTGGTCACCCACAGACCTGAATCCTTCAGCACAGATACACTCATAACTTCCTTTGGAGTTTTTGCAGTCTTGGGGACAGACTCCAAATTGCTCACACTCATTGATATCTGGAGACAAAACAAAACCAAAAATACATTTTAAAATCCACTCCTAGAGACTTCAGTTCAGTTGTTTTTCAGTAATGGCCAATTCTTTGTGACCCCATTTGGTGTTTTCTTGGCAAAGAGAGTGGAGTGGTTTGCTAAGTGCTCCTCCAGCTCATTTTACAGATGAGAAAACTGAGGCAAAGAGGGTTAAGTGATTTGCCCAGGGTCACATAGCTAGGAAGTGTCTGAGGCCACATTTGAACGAGTCATCCTGATTGCAGGACCAGTGCTTTATCCACTGTGCCATCTAGCTGCCCCTGGAGACTTGCCTCTGTTCACATTGACATTTTCCAGTGATGAAGATCAAGGAAAACTCAAATGAAAAAAATAAACCAACAAGTGAAAAAAAGTGAAACTAAAGAAACACAGCGATTTCAGTCAAAAAAAGGTAAGGGACCCAAAGATGAAGTCAACTTTCCATTTCCAAAAAGCTGCCACAATTTTTTTTTCTCATCAAGGGTATCACTTTCCCTTAGCTAACGCAGTTTTCAGGTGCAGGACTTTATCATTTAATCTTTAACTGATAAACTCTTGAGTTTCAACTCCCCCAAAGAATGTTTTCACTCATCTCTACTTAAAACATACCATGGAATCAGGTACATTAAATCCCACTGACCAGAGCTGCTGAAAACATACTTAACACTTATCACTTTTATTCTTATCACATACTTTGTGACTGATTCATGATGAAAAGGCAAAACATGATTAATATAGTAAGATTTTAGAACTCATAAGCAAATCATATGATTCTTGGCTATGGCCCCTAGACTGCAGTCCCAAAACACTTGAGAAGACAAGCCTTCCCCAGGCCAGACAACAGTTCTAATCCTTGTTCATTCTGAAATGTAAAAACCATAGGCATAATCCTACTAAGGGAATCTGATGGTTCAGCATCGAGCGCACAAAGAATAATTAGACCACTTAAAAGCATAATTAAAAAAAGATCCACGTTACCAATGCAAGAGTTTCTGTCTATAGCACTAGCATTGTACCCCGGCCTACAGGAACAGATGAAACCTCCTTCATTTAGATTGGTACAATTATGTTCACAGATATTTTCAGCACAGGTCCTTTCTGCCCCTGGGTCTGGGAAAAAAAAAGATAAAATATGAAGAAAAACAATATAAATTGAAGAACCTATCAACCAAAAATTCATATTGTATGTCAGAAATAGTCCCTCTTCTATTCTCCTTGGTAATAATGTCATTATAGGGGGAAAAAATATTTTTCCTCAGGAATTTATGGAGGACAGATGCTTCTGTGATTTTTTAAAAACTGAGGTCTCCCTATCTTGCCCAATCTGGAAGTACAGGGGCTGCTTGTGGGCAGGTCTTATTCTGATAGGCACAGAAGCTTTGACTTACTCTGTTTCTAACCTGGGTGGATTTGACCTTCCCTAGACAAACAGGTATCTTTCTGCGCTTGGGAAAAAACAATGCAGACACCCAACTGGTTTAGCCCATCGCAGCTCAGGACTCCTAAGCTCAAGACACCCACCAGCCTCGGCCACCCTGTAGCAGGATTATAGCTCTGTGTCACTGTGTCCAGCTACTTTGAATTTTTGATGGACAACTCCACCATTTTTTGTTGTTCAATTGTTTTTCAGTTATGTCCAACTTTTCATGACCCCATTTGGGGTTTTCTTGGCAAAGACACTTGAGTGGTTTACCATTTCCTTCTCCAGCTCATTTTTACAGATGAGGAAACAGAGACAAACAGAGTTGAGTGACTTTCTCAGGGTCACAAGCTGGTAAGTGTCTGAGGTCAGACTAGAATTTAGGAAGATGTGTCTTTCTGACTGCAGGTCCAGTGTACTATCCACCATAACACCTAGTTGCCCAACTCTACTACAGAATCTATGATTTTGTTGCCTAGGGAACTTCTTCAGTCAAGGTACATCACAGCACTATGAATACCTGACTTTCTTTAAGGCTTACCTCAAGAATCACCTAATACATGAAGCTTTTTCTGATTTCCCAAAGTGCTATTGCTTCTACCCACACCTAACCACCCCAACACCACCACTCACACAGCATATCTTGTATCTATCTTGAATATACCTATATTCTATGTGTCCACATTATGTCTCATCACTACATTATAAACTCCTTGAGGGCAGGGACCTTCATTGTTTTTGTCTTTGTGCCTGCAGTGCCTTATGTGAATAAATGTATACTTTATTTTTTTTTAACATTTGCATGTTTTATTTATAATTTATTTACAATACTCCAACAGAGCAGCCCCAGTGCTATGTTTCTAATTCTTAGCATTAACTCCTACAAAAATAAACCAAAGCTTTTACAGTAACTTAGTCAATGCATAACTAAAACCTTTGTAGCTAATTTAAGGGAGTTTTCATTTACCAAGGTGCTTATTTCAACAAAATGCCCTGTCAACCAGAGAGGGGCACATGCCTATACTAAAGATGTAACCCATTTATTCATGCAACAAATTTATGTTCCCCACCCTCCCTCTACCCCACCTTTAAAAG
>CM053582.1:302654731-302673278 GCA_028627135.1 Pseudochirops cupreus | reverse complement strand
AAAAGGGAGGAAGGGGAGAAAGAGACCAAGACACCTCAAAAGAGGTTACCCATGAACACTTCCAAAAAACAAGTGGTTTTTACTCAGACCAAGTCCAAGTTCAATTGAAGTCCAAACTATAAGCAGTAGTACTGTGGGATTTTCCAAAAAAGTAGTAAACAAAATGACCCATTTTCTCCCCACATTAAGTGCAGCATTTACAATGTTTCTTATATACACAGCATCACCTTTGTGCCACTTAGCCTGCAAGAGAAAAGATAGTGACCAAGACTGGGTATTTGTGCTCCATGAGGGACAGCTGCATCTTCCCCTGATCACCCTCTTTAGATCTGGCCATTTCTGACATAGAAAGAGGCTCACCTAGCAAAACAAGCAGGGCATTATCATGTGGTATAGTGAACGGAGCATTACTCTTCCTTGAAGAAGGTCTGGGTTCAATAGTGCCTTTGACACAGACCAGTTGTGTGACTAGGGCCAAGTTTCTAAATAACTTGGAGTTGGTGCACCTTTCAGTGACAAATGAGTCACCAATCTTCATAAAGACAGTTCTATATCAGCAAATTTCCAACACCATTGAAATCACAAGTCCAAAAAAAAAAAAGTTTCTCCTCACTCCAAATTACAGGCAAATGAAGTCCTTGCCTAAAATTTTTCCTCTTGTTGGACAAAGGAATAAGCCAAATTTAACACATTGCTGCTGAACGCCTTTAGGAGGCTTCTAGTCTGCTCTCAATTTTTCATAAATCTCCTCAAACAGATTTATATGTAGGTAAAAAACAGCTATTCCTCCATACTTACAAATAGTTACACTTTTAAACTCTCCCAGTACCAGCTCTATGGGAAGTTTGGTTGCGCCCGGCTGTTCCGGTGCCTCTTCCACCTCGAAAGCCACCCCTGAAGCTACAGCCTCGAAGAAATCTTCCTGACACTCCAAAGGTCCCTGTGTTGAGCTTTCTTTCTTCAGCCCACGTTGTACGCCTAGAACTGGACTTTAATTCAGAAGATATATTGTCAAAGAATGACTTGGATTTGTCATAATAGCAGTTAGGTCCCAGGAGGTCCTCCTCTGTAGTGCTGTCATTGTTTTGAGTTACTACTGCTGGATTTCCCTTCTCTTCTTTCTCTATTTTGTCATCTTTAAAATTCAGTTTCTTCTTAAATTCCTTGTCAAGTTCTTCTCTGTTGAACTGAGCATTTGCACTCTCAAAATCAAAGTCACCTTCAAACTTAGTAGTGTTTTCCTTAACATCTGTTGGACGGTTCTGCCCTCTGGAACGGCTCCTTGTTTGCCTGTTCCCTGATCTTCTCCTTTGAGGTCTTCTGTTTTCATCATTCACCTGCCCTTGATTTTGTACAGGTACTGGTTGAGCTACATCACTTGTTTTGCTGTTTGGTTGGACCTGGCGACCATTGTGTTGGATCCCTATGGGAGTCTTGGTGGGGAGTAGTTTTTAGGCATTTAGGTTATCAACAGAACCAGTCTGGACTGCCTGTTCCACCATGGGACTCTTCTGTACTGGGATGGATGGAAAACCAGCTCCCTTAGAAGAGAGCTGATGAGGCTCTGAGGACATGTCAAGCTCTGAAACAGGCTGTGGAGATGGAGAAGAACTAGGGCTTGAAGCAGCGGCTGAGGCTGGAGGGCTTACCAACTTCTCTAAACCTAAGGAAGCTGCATACTGCTGGCTAAGTAATGAGCTGGCAGCAAGCTGGTTGTAGGGTGGCATACCTCTAAAGGGGCTGTAAGGCACATGTGGTTGGAAGGATGATGTAGAGGCAGAGCCCAGGGAAGATTGGACAATAGCAGGATCCTGAGGGAGAGTGTGTTGAGCTTTTGGAGGTTCACATACAGTAATATCTTTGATATCACTTCCCCGGAAAATGATGTACTCATAAATTTCCTCCCTTGGAGGAGCAGGCCTATCAGTAGGACGGTCTTCTGTACCAAAGGACCTCACTTTGGCGAGGGCCACAGTGGAGTTGTCCGTGTCGATGGTGTAGAGGATGCCCTCGTAGTGGATCTGTGCCTTGGAGATGAGGCCGATCTTACTGCCTAGGTACGGGGTGCCCGACGAGCCGCTCATGGCCACGGCCGGCCGGGGCCGAGGCCTGGCCCGTGGTCCTCTCGGCCTTCCTCACTGAAGCCGCACAAGCACTGAAGCCGCCGCAGCTACTTTAACCTCCCGCTGCTGCCTGTGGGGCCTGGGCCTCTGGGGGGAGGGGAAGGAGGGGGAACATGGGGGGGGGTGGAGGGAGAAGAGAGCCACATCCCGGCGCTCCCCGACTGAGCTGCGCGCTCCACTCCCACGCACGCACACTGCGGGCCAACCCGCCGCACTTGCCGCCCCTAAATGTATACTTTAAATGAAGTGAATTGCATGTAATGAAATGAAATGAATTGTGTGTGCGCACACATACACATTTGACCATGCACATACATGAAAAAGACTAAGAAAATCCATTAAATTATCACTATCCTATGAACTCCAATGCTTAAATGGTGATAGCTGTAAGTATTATTATGAGGTCTTTCCAAGAAAAAAGGAAGGCACATTCTAAACAAGTTATAAGATTATACTCACCTTATAAAAATCCAAATTCTCTGCCTTGTGAGGCCCCTATGAGCACCTGCAAGAAGGTACCTTTCCTCTGGAGCTCCTCCTTCCTCTCGTCAATTTTTGGAAATTTCCTGCCTAAAACTCTCTTCTCCTACCCTTGCTTAGAAACTTCCATGCCTCACACTTTTTACAACCAGGGCCTCATAAAGTCATCCCTAGTTTCTCTCTGCCTCTGACAGGAGAGATGGGAAATCAATGAGACCAGCTGAAGTAAGAAATGGTCTCCTCACTATAAAATGCATGGATCTTCAACCAGGTGGCTGAGCTACCCTTAGGTAGAAAGGATGGGAATAAGCACTGATTAAGTGCCTACTGTGTACCAGGCCACATGTTAAGTAAGCACTTTACTAATATTACCTCATTTGATCCTCACAACAACTCTTGAGAGGTACGTGTTATTACTATCCCCATTTTAATCAGTTGAGGATAATGAGTCAGATAGAAAGGTTAAAGGACTTGCCCAAAGTCACATAACTTGCTTAAGGTAAGTAAGTGTCTAAGTATGGGTTTAAAATCAGGTCTTGAATACTGCCAGAGAAGGAAATGGCAAACCATGCTAGCATTGTTGCAGAGAAAACCCCAAATGGGGTCATGAAGAGTCAGATACAACTGAAATGCCTGAACTAGCAACTTCCCGACCACAGGCTCACCCACTCTGCCACCCACAAGACAGGCATCCCAAACATCAGCTAGGAAAATAGCTAATGAAACCTTATTGAGTTCAACAGCTAATGAAACCTCATTGTACATCAAATCCACAGACAGCCTCTTTGAAGGACCATGACTGGCCCCCATCTTTCTTCCTGCCAGTGCCTCAAGACCATTGCTCCCAAGTCCTACCACTCTAACAATGGAGATCCAGTTATATTCTTTGTCCTCTAGTGATGGAACATCCTTTTTCCTGACTATCTTTTGAACTGAACCCTTTTCCCTTGCCCCAATCCTCCATGCTCTCACCCCTACTTATCACATCTTTATGGCCTTTGGTCTTTTCTTACATGAACTAAAACACATCATTTTTAACGTCTATCCTTTTATGTACCACTGGCCTGCTTGACTATTGTGAAATGTTGATTAATTTAGATGAGCTTTTTTGTTTTGTTTTGCTTTTTTACTATATCTAAATTTTTCACTATATCTAAATTCTATATCCCTTCGAATGAATTAAATAGTATATTTCCCAAATCAAGTATGGGCACACGAGTAAATTTTTCATTTTATAAAGAAGGAATGACTGTTACCAAGTATTTCAGAGCACTTAAAAAGTCATCCCAATTTAATAATCTCCCAAATATTGGTTCCACCAACAATTAGCTTTCTTTCTTTACAGATCACTGATGCTAAAATCTTAATGTCTTATTAAACTTGAAAATATTTCCAAATGCCTCAATGACCATTTAAAAAAGAAAAACAATGAGGAAAGGGAGAGAGGAGAGAGGGGGACAGATTATAAATGCATTAAAATAAATAAATTTTCTAATAATGAAAAAGGAATGTGTTGTACTAGTACTCACACAATGTCACTTAGAAGTGACATTTAATTAGAGACGACTTTAATTAGAGGTACAAAGTTTATTTTATATCCAAATTACTGACCCACATAATAATCACTAAGACTGAATTCTACCGGGTTACATCTTCACCACTTCAAAAAGCAGTCTCAATACTTATGATTGCATTGGTGAGGTTACTCTTTCTTCTAATACATATTGTAGCCCCTTTCCATTTTAGTAGATGAATTCATGAGTTTCTATACCACCACCACCATCACCCCAAATGTTTCTAAGCTGATACTTGGACAATGGACCCATAACCTATTGTTGGATATGTCCTCAAAGTCTTTCCAGCTTGGTGAGACCTGTCAGAGCTTGTGGTCCAAGAGCATAACCTTTAAAAAGCCAGGGTCTCTCCACACCATAATGAGTAAATACTCAAGTGAAGGCTTTTGTATCAGTGGTGTCAAATTCAAATAGAAATGGTTCTTTGTTGGCTGTACATTGACTTAGAAAACCACAAATTAGTGTTGTCTTTTTATTTATTTTGTTAAAAATTTTCCCAAATGCATTTTAATCTTTGCTGCACTCACAAGTTCTGTGGGCTGATGCAGTCAGTGGGCCACGTGTTTGTCCTACATTATAGAGCACTGGGATTGAGAATCAGACAGACCCAAGTTAATATCCTGCCTCGAATATGTACTAGCTCCCTGATCCTATGCAATTTAATTAACTTATCTATGCTTCACTTTACTCATCCGTAAAAGGTAAAAGATAAACCTGAGAGCCTCTAAGGTACCTTCTTACTTTAAATTTATGATCCTATGATCCTGAGATATACCAATGTATTAATAGCTGAGAAGATATGTGGCCTTAATTCCCATACTCATTTGGGTGCTACCTATTTTCTGTAAATATATGCCAGTTTTAATTAAACGCCATTAAAAAGCACTGTGATTAATTTCAAGCAGCTAAATTAGCATGGGCAAATGAAAGAGGAACCAATTTTTATCTCAGTCTTAAACTTGGAAATATTCCAAACACCTGCTATAGTTTGTATCACTCTATCAACAACAGAGGCAGAATCTGAGAGTGGAGTAGCTTTGGTAACTCAATTTATGTCATATTTACATTAACTCAACAGATTATATGATTTGATAGCATTGCATGGAAATGTATGTCAATGTATTGCACGTAGTATTAATCCACGGTAAAGACTGCTAGGAAATAATCTGGGCCCACCAGAATCAGAAGTTGTGAAAGCTCAGAGAACTGATCAATGAACGAGTATTTATTAAGCACCTATGTGTTAGGCTTTGGAGATATAACTACAGAATGAAGCAATACCTATTTTATGTCTCCTCCAGTAGATTCCTTCTCTATCATCCCCACTTTCTCACTGATCTTCTGTCACTCCCTTCTTCTCTATTGACTACAAAACATTCCCATGTCTCCCCATCTACAAAAACTCATTCCTCCTTTGGTCCACCCATCCTTGCTAGCTATTGTCCCATATTTCTCTTCCATTTTGAGCTAAACTCCTTGAGAAGGTCATCTAAAATAGGTACATGGCCACTCCTTCCCTCTCACGCTCTTCGTAATTCTCTGTACTCTGGCTTCTGACCTCATCATTCAACTGGAACTACTTTGTTATTGATAATCTAATTGCCAGATCTAATAGTCTTTTCTCAGTTACCATCCTTCTTAACGTCTTAGCAGCCTTTCACACTATAAATCACTCTCTTGTCCTTGATACACTCTTCTTTCTAAGTTTTCATGACACTGCCCTTTCCTGGTTCTTCTCCTGACTATCTGATCACTTCTCCTTGGTCTGCTTGGCTGGATCTTTATCCAGGTCACACAAACTAACCTTGGGTATCCCACAGGCCTATATCCTGGGCGCTCTTCTCTTTTCCCTCTATAATATCTCCCTGCCTTAGATTCGCTTATCATATATCTTCTAATGATTCTCAAATCGACTTATCCAGTCCTAACTCCTCTGTTGACCTTGAATCTTGGATCTTCAAAGGTCTACTGAACATCTTGAACTAGATGTCCTACAGACATTTTAAACTCAATACATTCAGAACCAAACTCATTATTTTTACTCCTAAACCATTACCAAAATTCCCTATTGATGTTAAGGGTACCATCACCTTCCCAGTCATCCAAGTTCATAAACTAAACATCACCTTCAACTCCTCACTCTCTTACACACACACACACACACACACACACACACATCCAATATGTTGCCAACGCCTGTCAATTTTACCTTGTATCATCTCTTGCATATACCTCCGTATCTCCTCTGACGCCGTCACTTCCTCATCTTCTCATGCCTAGACCCGGTTAGTCTGTCTGCCACAAGTATCTCCCTACTTCAGTTCAATCTCTACTCAGCTGTCAAAGGGATCTTTCTAAATCACAGATCTGAGCAATGTTGCCCATTCCCCTAATCCCACTCAAACTCCAATGGTTCTCTATTACCTCTAGGATAAAATTTTAAATCCTTCGTAACCTAACCCCTTCCCACACCTTTCTAGTCTTCTTATGCCTTATATTCCCACATGTACTATTCATTCCAATAAGTCTGGCCTCCTTATAAAATTGTCCCTCCAACAGGACACTCCATCTCTAGATTCTGGGAATTTTTGATGGCTGTCCCCAGCTCTCCCCCATGCCTTGAATTCTCTCCCTCCTCATTTCCACCTCCTTCCCTGACTTCCTTAAAGTCCTAGCTAAAATCTCATCTATATGTAGCTTTTCCCAATACCCTTTGATTTGGGTGATAACAATAATAATATTAATTAACATTCATATAGTGCCTATCATATGTCAGGTGCTGTGCTCAACTCTTTACAAATATCTCATTCAATCCTCATAACAACCCTAGGTGGTAGGGTCTATTATTATCCCCATTTTACAGACAAGGAAACTGAGGCAAATAGAGGTTAAGTGACTTGCCCAGAGTCACATAGCTAGTGAGTATCTGAGGCCACATTTGAACTTACATTTTCCTGAATCTAGTACCAGTACTCTTTCCACTGTATTACCTAGATGCCTTTGTAGAAATGGTAGTTATGCTGGTGCTGGTGTTAGTGGTGGTGGTATTAGTGAGATCAATAGTAGTAATAGTAGCTCTAGCCCTTAGCACCAGTGCCTGGCACATTTTTATTGTTCAGTCATGTCTGATTCTTCGTGACCCCATTTGAACTTTTTTGGCAAAAATACTGGAGCAGTTTGCCATTTCCTTCTCCAGCTCATTTTACAGATGCAGAAACTGAGTCAAATAGGGTCACACAGTGGTAAGTGTGGGAAGCTACATTTGAACTCAGGAAGATGAGTCTTACCGATTCCAAGCCCAGTGCTCTATCCACTGTGCCACCTAGCTGTTCACCTGGCACATATTAAGCATATTACATGATTGATAAATGATTAACTGACCCACTCCCTATGAGTTTACATTTTAACGGAGGAGACGATTGCATATAAAAATATATTTACAGAAAAAATATAAAGTTGATAAATACAAATGGGTACAAAGTATTTCATTACAAGGTAATTTGGAAGGGCAGCCCTACCAGTTAGGAGGATTAAGAACCTCTTAGTACATAAGATGGTGATTGAACTGTGTTTTAAAGGAAAAGAGGAAATCCATGTGGTAGATATAAGGAGGGAGCAGATGGCGGACAGCCAGTGTACATAGAGAAGAGACTGCATGTTAGATGTGAGAAACAAAGAGAATGCTAGTTTAGGTAGATCACAGAATATGAAAGAGAAAGAGAGAGACAGAGACAGAGACAGAGACAGAGAGACAGAGACAGAGACAGAGAGGAGGGAAGTGGAGAGGAGAGGAGAAATTTCTAATGAGAATAGAAAAAGCAATTGACACCAGGTTTCTGACGACTTTATTAAGTGCTAAACAGAAGAGTTTATGTTTTATCCTAGGGGTTACAGGAAGCCCCTGGAATTGTCTGAATAGGGGAGTCACATGGTCAAATTTGCATTTGACAAAAATTACTTCATCAGCTGAGGGAACTGGATGGCACAGTGAATAGAACACAGGAAGACCCATCTTTCTGAGTTCAAATCTGGCCTCAGACACTTACTAGTTTGGTGACCCTGGGCAAGTCACTTAACCCCGTTTGCCTCAGTTTCCTCACCTGTAAAATGAATTAGAGAAGGAAATGGCAAACCACTCCAGTATCTTTGCCATGAAAACCTCAAATGGGATCATGAAGAGTTGGACATGACTGAAATGACTGGATAGTAACTTTGTCAGCTGTTTGTAGGGTGGACTGAGGCAGTGGGGGACCTGAGGAAGACAATTAGACGGCTATTACAATAATCAAGGCAAGAGGTGATGAAGGACTGAACTAAGGCAGTAGCTGTATAAATCGGGAGGTGTTATAAAGGTAGGAATGGAAAGATTTCTACAGATGGCACACTAAGATAAAACTTTTCACATGTGGTATTCCTATTTTTAACAAGTACTCTGAGATGGTATGATAGACTAGAAGTTTTAGATGATCTTAGAGAAAATCTGGTCCAACTCTTCCATATTACACATGCTGAAACTAAGTCCCAGCAATAGTGAAATCAAAAGGCAGGGGAAAAGATATTAACTTTGGTTTGGGGCATGCTAATTTTAAGGTGATAATGGGACATATTGATGGAGGTTCCCTGTAGGCAATCAGAGATAATAGTTCTATACTACTAAAGATATAGATTTGGGAATAACCTACTTGGAAATCATTTCATCATATGTTTAGAGCTGAAAAGAACCCTAAAAGTTCAACTCCCTAATCCCCCAAAAGAGGAAACTGAGGTCCAGGAAAGTTAAGTGATTTGCTAAAAGTCACACAATAAGTAAATGGCATAGTCAACATAAAAATCTAGTTCCTCTGACTCCAGTTTTAGTTCTGCCTATGCTGGTAATAGTCAAAGGCTGTGGAAACAAGTAAGATTACCATGGGAAAAACTGTAGAGAGAAGAAAAGATTGTCAAAAACAGCACCAGCAGAAACACTCATTATTGGGGGTTGGGAAGATGATGTGAAGCCAGCAAAGGAAATGAAGGAGTGGTTAAAGGATAGAGGGAATCTCTGAAGCCACAGGAGGAGAAAGTACAGAGTGGTCAGAAACTGCAGAGTCTGAGGACTGAAAAGGGACCATAGAAGGTCAATGTTTAATGTTTAAGGTCAATATTCAGTTATTGGAGGTCAACCTTTGACAGCACAATTTCAGTGGAGTGGTATGGACAGGAAGCCAGATTGCAAGGGGGTGAGAAGAATATGAGTAGTGAGAAAGTGAAGGCTTTGGGCATAAAAAATACTTTTTTCAAGAAAATTTGTCAGTAAAGTGAAAGAGAGAGGCAAGATAATAACTCAATGAGGTAGTAGGCTACAGGGAAAGTTTACTGTTTCAACATGGGACTAAGAGGGAGAAATTGAAAGATAAATGAGAAAGGGGAGACAATGACTGGAGAAATGACCTGGAGAAAGAAGGAGCAGAATGAAGGTTGGAGGAAGATAACATCTTTATTAAAAATATCACAGACACCACCACCACCCCCTACACACACAGACACAATGAGTTCCCTCTTAGTACTTTCTTTGTTTTGAAACCTGGTAAAATTTGATACAAATGATCAGCAATGCAAATAATAAAACCTTTGGCAAATCTCAAAAATATGTGTGTGTAGATATAACAATGTTTTAATAAGAGCTTTACTTACTGCAGCCTGTTTCATCAAAATGGTTCCCGCAGTCATCAAAGTCATCACACACATAACTCAAGGGAATGCAGTGTCCATTGCCACACTTGAATTCATCTTCTGCACAAGGTTTAGTGGTTGGGTTCATACCTACATTTGAAAAAAAGGTTCAAAATCAAGACTCCTTCCTGCATAATGTTGTGGGGGGCAGTTAGCCCCGGATTTGTTTTTAAGGATAGAGCTTCTCCCTTTTCCCCCATTGTCCACTCTGACCAGAGCCACCCTTTGGAATCACAGATGCAATATGTTTAACTTGGGAGGCAGCAATGAGGGACTAGTCCTATTTTTTCACTTTCCAAAATCCACCATCCACACAGACACTCTCCAAAATAAATACCTTTTAACTATAGTTTTAATCCCCACAGGTCTATATACACATACCCTTAATGCTACCAAATGATTCATGACCATACAACTCCCTCTGGGATGATGAACACCCTCATTTTATATGTTAGAAACCTATAATATCAGGGATATTAAGTGACTTGTTGCAGGTCATACATGAAAGATTGTAAGAGACTTATTAAAGAATGAATTTTCTGGATATTCCTAAATGATGCCCATGTAGAAGAAAAATCAAAGAAGGAGTGGGAGAAATTAATCACCATACTTGCTCATTGTCCCTTTAAATATCTGTGATTTCACTGGTATAGTTAGTCCCTTCACTGACACTCTTCCACTGTTTGTGTGTTTCTGAGACCAAAAATAACCATCACTTGGTGAAATCTTTCCATGATGAGTCTCTCTTAAATTAGTTACACTGGTTCTCAGGTGACAATATGGGCCTGTACATCAGCTTTTCCAGCTTGATAGTTCCTTTGAGGGTCCTTGCTCTCTATTGGTTTAGTCTTTGAAAACCAAAGTCCACCTCCATGTCACTGCAGAAAATATTTTTCTATTGATCAGATTCAATAGGCAACTGACCAACTGTGTGCTCAATTTGAGGTGTTTAGAAAGATCCTCTAAATGGAGAAAAATAACACTTTTTCCAGCTCTATCCTAGAT
This sequence comes from Pseudochirops cupreus, assembly GCA_028627135.1. Lineage (NCBI taxonomy): Eukaryota > Metazoa > Chordata > Mammalia > Diprotodontia > Pseudocheiridae > Pseudochirops > Pseudochirops cupreus. The sequence continues at coordinate 302,662,384 of CM053582.1, read as the reverse complement.
AAAATGCAGTAGTGTTCATTTCTTACTCCCATGTTACCCTAGTTAATAATTTTCCTCTTATGGAAAATGAATTTTCATTCTTTAAAAATGTACTCTGATATGAAATACTAGAGTTCTGCTCTTTAATATAATGTTTTCACTGATGGCACTGAGAGAGAGCTATGCGATTAATCATCTAAAACAGATCAGTAATTAACAACCCTACATCAAATCATGACTAACTTCATCTCTGAAGAGCAATACACCATTCATTTATGAAATGTGAACTACCATTTGGTGCTCATCCTGATTTTCTCAAGAGAAAGAGAAAATAAATTCTTATCAACTTTTTTAAATTTTAAAAAGTAAGAACCTCACCAAAATTGTGCTTTGTATGATGGCAGTCAGCAATAACTGGACAAGCATAAGGATGGTATTTGAGCACCTGAGTTTACTCAGGCAATGCTACAATTTAAATCAGACAATTATCTCAATATATAATATCCATATGTGTATATACATATATATGTATGCATGTACAACTATAATTCATTGTATTCATTAATTTATCCAAATTTACATATTTTATATTCTCTATTTATTTTAAAATCTACTCTCAAAGTATTGGTCTAAGTGCTAGCAATAAAAAAGATGAAAAGAAACAATCCCTGTCCTCAAGGAGCCTAAATTCCACAGGGGAAGGCAATACAAAACACAGATAAATCAATATAAATTATGTACAAAGCAAATACAAGTAAGTAGGGAGAAGAGCACTAAACCAGGGAGGTCAGAAGGCTTGTGTATATGCTGAGTTTAGAAGGAAGCTCAGGGGGCTAGCCAGTGGAGGGCATAAAGGAGTGTATTCCAGTCACAGAGAACGGGCTGGGCCACTTAGACTTGTTTGAAATTTGTGCTTCCACTCAAACAACTCAGAAACTCCCAACAGATGCTAATGTTGGCTATACCAATACGTAGATAATCCAGGCTCCTTAGTTTCTCTTTCTACCCTCTATTTTGCCCATTTTTGCAATCCTATACTGCATTAGCATCTCAACTAGAAAGCAATTAAAAGAAGAAAGGAAAAATGAAATAGGTTCCTACGTGTGAAAGATGTGTTCTTGGAGCCTGTAGTCCATTCAGCTGGTCAAATTGTTTGGATACTTAACGATACTTTTCAGAACTACACAAAACCTCTATGACTGCTTTTTTTTCTCATTAATTATTACAGTATGTTCAGTTGTGTTTTATGACTTTCAAAATTAATTTATGCAAGTATAATTAGTTAATCAGTTTTTCAAATGGAAACATAAACATGTATATTATAATATATGCATATATATGTGTATATATTTAATAGAATCCACATATAGAGCCAGAAGAGATATCAGAGGCCATCTAGTCCAGCCTCTTATTTTACAAATCAGGGAAATGCGGCTGAGAGAAATTAAGTTATCTGTCCAAGATTGCACAAGAAAGTGACAAAGCAAAGATTTGAACCCAGGCCCTCTGATGCCCAGACCAATATTCTTTCTACTATGCCTCATCATAAATTTCAGAATGAGGTTTGGGGATCTTTCATGTGAATAACTTCTCTTATTGTTATCAGTTATCTTTAAATCCCCCAAAAATTACTTAATAATTCCATTTCTTTTTCTTGTGTTCATGTCTTGAAGACCTGCTTTCTCTCCAAAAGTTGTATGAAAATGGTAAAATGGCTAGTTTCCTGAATTTGATACTAAAGTCTCAGGTACTTACTAGCTGTGTGACCCTGGGCAAGTGATTTAATGATTTGCCTCAGTTTCCTCATGTGTAAAATGGGGATAATAATAGTACCTAGATCCCAGGGTTATTGCTGAATAAGATAATGTCTGTTAAAAAAAAACACAGCACAGTGCCTCATACAGAGTTGTCATTGTTGTTGTTATTATTATTACAGCTCCAACAATCTGGCTCCCACAAACTTCCTAGTCTTATTTCAGACTGCTTCCCACTTCAAGAACTGTATGTTCCAGTCAAACTAAACCAATGGGTGTTCCCTAAATGCCACATCCTATCTCTCACTCCCTGGTTCTCACATAAGCTTTCTGCCATGCCTAAAATGCACTCCCTCCTCATCTCTTGTCCCTCAGAATTCTTCCTTCCATCTTCAAGGCTCAGTTCAGTTGCCAAGTCCAAGATGCTCCTTGAATCCCCTCATTTGTTAGTATTCTCTTCTTCCTCTATTCACTTCGTATTACACTTGTTTCATTATATGCTCCATCCCCTAGGTAGACTGGAAACACTTTGAGGATAGGGACTCCTTGACTTTTTCTTGTCTTTATATCCCCGAGAGGTAGAACAGGGCACTTAGTAAATCACTGATAAGGTAAACTGAATTCCTGAAACCAAAATTCCCTAAAATACAGGGTTGATTTTGTGAAGAAGCATCCACTTACAGTGTTCCTCTTTCTCATCACTTCCATCCCCACAGTCATCCTCATGGTTGCAAAGCTCATGGCTATAAATGCAACGATTGTTTTCGCATCGGAACCTAAATGGTGGCTCACAGGGATTATCCACTAAAAAGAAAGAAATATTGATTAAACTATGGATACATGTTAGGAGAACATCACAGTTAACAGAAAGCCACTACCAGAATCATACTCTTTTCCTTTTAAAACAATTCAGAAGCTATTCCATCTAAATCTGATCAAAACTGTGACCAGCATCACCATTACAACCCTCATTCATGGGTTCATTAGATTGTAAGCTTCTCGAGGGTAGGGATTATCTTTTATCTTTCTTTTTATCCTATCACTTAGCACAGTGTCTATCACGTAGTAGTAGGTGCTTAATCAATATTTGTTGACCTGACTGACTCAGTAATTTAGACCTAAAAGAGATCTTAAATGTCTTCCAGTTCAACACACTTATTTGTTGATGGGGAAATTCAGACTCAAAGAGACTGAGGGATTTGCCTGAAGTCACTAGTAAATTAGCTAGTAAGTAAACAGTATTGCTTTGAATTCCCTTACTGACCACATATACCATCCATATTCATCATGTCACTCTATCATTCATTTGCCTTTGAATTCTTCTCTAGCTAACAGAGGCGGGGGCAGAGAGAGATAACATATATATGTGTATGTATCATGTCTTCTTTCCTAGAGTACAAGCAACTCAAGAGGGAAGACCATGTCCTCAACTGATTTTTTTGACCACTATGGCCTATGATGATGGGCATGGTAGATAAAGAGCTGGACTTAGAGTCATGAAGACTCTTGGTCCAGTCCTGCCTCTCACGCATGCTAGCAAGTCTCTTTACCTCTCAGTGCCCTGCTCAACTCTCTTAGACTGTGAGTAGTCAATCTGCACTGATAAATGGAGATTCCACAAACAGAGCCAATCTCTCCCCATCCCAAATTAATCCCTAATACAAAACCTAAACACAAACACACACACACACACACACACACACACACACACACACACACACACACACACACACCCCACTTCGTAAGTTCTTGCTGAATGAAATAAAGTTATTCTTTGCTTTCAAATACAGGGCACGAATTATTTTACTTGCTTTTAAGAACTGCATGCTTAAAATGCTTTTAAAATATGAGAAGTTATTAATGAAGAGTCTTTGGGAAGAAAATGGGAGAACTATATGAAAAGTGAGATATGCATTTTTGACAAAAATGTTTTATTGAAATTTAATTGAAAATGAATTCTCTTCACTCAAAAGTTAGATGTAAAATTTTAAACACATTTGTGAATGTGGCTATAATCAATCAATTAATAGGCATTTACCACGCATCTACTGTGTGCTACATCCTGTGCTCAGAATTGAGTATAGAAATACAATCAGCATTTGCAAGGAGCTTACGTTCTGACAGATACATATACAAACACATACAGAATAACTATACAGCGTTTCCTATAAAAGAAACTAGGCTTCCTTCCCTACCATTCAAAGTTTTATTTTTATACCTGTGAACATTTGTCTTGTTGAAGGGGTACCAGTTCCCAATTCCCTACCTCATTCACAGTTGCAGGCTTCTAAGATATTTGCTTAAAATTTAACAAGTAAGGAAGTATCAGGAGTGGCAGTATGGAGCCCCTACAAAAATGTACTTGAAACGAAATAAAATAACTCCTCGTGGTGTGAAGGAAAATAGCCATAGATCATCATGGCCCAATAAGACACTCTAAAATGGTAACTAATGAGAAGAGAGAAGGGCTTAGAAATAGAGAGATGGTAAGTTCTTAAGGAGAAACGACTACAAATCTTCCTTTCTACAGAAAAAAACCTCTACCCACTGTAGTGGTGAGTCTCTGTTTTGATCTTATGATACCTCAGAGTATCTCCAATCATTTCAAAGGAAGCTGCAAAAATCTTACAACATATTTCAGTTTAGTTGACTTTCATTTCAAAAAGCAAATATATGTCATACAGAACACAAAGAATGGCAAGACTATCAGAGGTCTCCAAAGGTATAAAATTGCTATCTCGTGAAAAAGGTACTAGGTAAAGACCATCCTTGTTCCATGTGATTCCCTACCACCCCAAGGATCAAATAAAAATCCTCTGGCATTCAAATCCCTTCATAAGCTAGTACTCCCCCTACCTTTCCAGTTTTCTTACACTTCACACCTGCTCTACCACATACTCTTCTCTTCAGGGACATTGACCTCATTGCTGTTCTTCAAATAAGACAATCCATCTCCCAATCCTGGGCTTTTCCATTAGCTTTCCACCATTCCTGGAATGCTCTCCCTCCTCATCTCTACCTCCTAGCTGATATGGCCTTCTTCAAATTGCAGCTAAAATTCCACCTCTTACAGGCAGCCTTTCCCAATCCCTCTTAATTCTGATGTTCCCTCTGTTGATTATTTCCTATTTATCACATATATGTGTATATGAATATCTTGTCTGTACATAGTTGTTTTCATATTTCCTCCCCTATCAGACTAGGAGCTTCTCAAGGACAGGGATTGTGTTTTGCCTTTCTTTGTACCCCCAGCTCTCAGCACAGCATCTGGCACATAATAGATTTTTAATAAATGCTTAATGGGTGACTGAATGAGTTCATGTGAGAGAGTTAATGCATTCATTCTATTTTCTGCCCTTACAGCACAGGTGAAGCTCCTCATCAGAATTGTCCCCACAGTCATCATCACCATCACACTTCCAGAATGGCTGGATACAGACATGGTTCTTACACTCAAACATGATAGCTGCACAGTACGTGCCGTTAGGATAACGGGTGGCTGATGTGGAGAAAGAGACAGAGATCAATTACTGGAAAGGCTGATAATTGGAAGTAGGGAAAAGGCAATTCCTTATTCTGTTCAGTCATTGTTTTTTCTTTCACTGATCTAACGCTAAGTACCATCTGATTCCTGCTTACCATATTCCATTACAGCAGCTGAAAATCTCCAATACACAAGGATTAATGGATTATTCCTTTAGGAGAGACACCAAAGTCTAGCCAGGTTCTATGTGGATCCCAATTTGCAATAATATGTAATAACATCTTTAGGGCTAGAACTGAAAACTATGATTTCAGTACTTTAAAATAAATACTTTGTGAAACTATGTCTCACTTCTGATCAAAATTCTTCTACACTATTTTTCATAGTTATTATTTTTATGTGCTTTGTTTTTATCTAATATATGTTTCTATCGTAAATGTCTATTGATAAAATAATAAAAGCCTTTGTAGAGATCTTTACAAATATGATTATAAAATATCTATTCCTAGCCATTGGCTTCATCGTAGTAACAATAACAACAATAAAGGCATTTATATAGAGCTATACAAATACAATTGTATTATTTAGAGTTACATTTTTTCTTCACTTTATCCATCTCACTTAGTCCTCACAACCACCTTGGGTGTGACAACTATTCTCATTTTATATATGAGGAAACTGAGGCAGATACAAGGTAAGTAACTTGAGCAGCGTCATCTAAGTATCCAAGAACTCAAGCCTTCCTGATTCCAAGTCTATCCCTCTGTCCAAAGCACCAGAGCAATTATATCTGCTGTGCTTCTATCAAAATTAAATAATTCAGTCACACATGCAAGGTAGTCATTGATCACCTACATGCAATTTCATTATCATAGACATAGCCACTACTGCCATTTTAAGGGATTTTATTAATAAATTCTTTTGTGTTAGCCCCTGCATGTATATGAGGTATACTGCCTGAGGAATCAGATAAAACTCAATCAACAAATTAAATCAGACCCTTTGATCATTATTAGTTGCCTATGAAGGCTGAATAGAAAACAGCTAAGGGCATTTTGTCCCCCAAAATGGGCTCACTTAATCACATTGCTTCTTCATATATGCTTTCGTTACAAACAGCTAGACTGACTCACGGCAGCTGGCTTCATCTGAGAAATCGAGACAGTCGGCACTTCCATCGCATTTGAGTCGTTCAGGCACACAGTGACCACTATTGCACTGGAAAAAGCCAGGATGGCAAGTCCTCATTTCTAGAGAATGAAAATTTACCGAAACATTCTTGTTACTCATACTCAGATGACAACAGACCCTCACTAACTCTCATAACTTGGGATCATAGAGTAAGAGCTAGAAAGGTCCACAAAGGTTACCTAGTTCAACCCCCTCATCTGAGCGAAGAGGAACTTGAGTCCCAGAGAAGTAGACTTGTCCAAAGTCATAACAGACAGTAGTAAGCAGAACAGGATTTGAACAAGATTTGAACAAATCTGATATACTTCCCACTCTACCATATTGCTCCCAAATCATTCCCTTTCAAGATAGAGTCATGGGAAGTACTGTCCTTAGTATACACGTGGTGAAATGCTATCTTCAGTAACACCTCTGACATACTAAAAAATACTCATATGTTAACCATTTACTCATAGATCTAATTTTCCATCCTTTGAATATGTTTATTGGTCTTCTCCAGAACCAAGGTAAATATAAGAGGTGAATAAAGAACCAAGGCAATCTGATACTGTTCCAGTGCTCAAGTCTTTGGGACAATGAGCTCCATTTGTATTTTCTTGAGGACCCCATTCAGGCACATGGAACAGGTAGAATAATAACTGCTTTTATCTGTATATGGTTTGCAGAAGTCAATAGAGCATAGTGCTATTCTCAGACAATCCAAATTAAAACTGAATCAACTAGACCACTACACCATAAGTATAAATCAGATAGAGGAAAAAATATTTTAAGTCACCACTGAAATAAAAATTGTTTTTCTCTTAGTGGTACATTATTCAACAGTTACTCTTTCAAAGAAATAAATACAGTACAAATAAATATACATGTAAACGTAGATAGAGAAAGACGTATGTTATAGGTACCACAATCCCGTTCATCGGAATTATCTTCACAGTCATTGTCATGGTCACATATCCATCGGGAAGGAACGCAACGCTGATTGTCACAACGGAATTCACTTTCAGAGCATTCCCGAGGGGCTTAGAAAGGAGACAGGGAAATAATCAGTACATGAAATCTTATTTCTGATAAGCAGGTCAAAGATAACATCATTCCAAAAGTGTAAACCAGGGCTCTAAACCGAGGTTCATAGAATAAGATTGTTCTTAGGGTATAAATTTCCTTGAAGTAAGTCACTAAATGTCCAGCCTGTAAAAAGAAAGGATTCTACAGCAGTTTGAGTATCCTAAAGAAATTCTTTCATTG
>CM053582.1:302638955-302654231 GCA_028627135.1 Pseudochirops cupreus | reverse complement strand
AAAATGCAATCTCAGATCAAGTTTCCTCACTGACTCTTTTAGAGAACTCAAGGTGATGCCCTCATTCCCTCTCTCCCATTGCTTTCACTTATTGTATATATGACAGTGTTTAGTTTTCTTCTGATTTCTGTCTGATGGAACTGAAACTCATAATGAGGAGGAGGAGGAGGATAAGGATGAGGATGAAGCAGCATTGTCATTTTTGGTGAGCTTAAGAAAATTTTGTAAATGTTCCAATTTTTTATTTGAGGAAGCTTACTTTAATGCTTTATGAATCTGAGGTTTTGAGAATTTAATTTAAATCCTCCTTGACTTGAGTTGCTGTGGCTGAAAATATTCCTCATCTAATGGCTAGCCTTTTGGTGATGAACCTATTTCCATTTAACAAGGCTGGTCTTTAGACAACAGAAACCTCTTGATGGACTTAAACTCAAGAGTCTTTCCATCCAGATCCTGCAATCTCCTGGCACAACCTCCCAAAACCCAAGGTTACCTTTACAATCCAAAAAAGAGCCAAGGGAAAATTTCAGTGGAAGAAATGGCTCACAAGTAAAAATAAAAATATCCTATGGACTAATATAAAAAGTAAGATAACAAAGGTAGATTAGAGAAGAAGCTCAAATCTCAGCATAAGGTAAAGTGTGAAAGCGCTAAAAACTCACTGCAGTTCTGTTCATCGGATCCATCCCCACAGTCATCATAGGCATCACATTTCCATCGTAATGGAATACAGTGGTGGTTGTTGCAGCGGAAATCCCCCAAAGGATTGCAAGTCATCTCCTCTGAAATTCACAGGCATTGAAAAAATTTCAAAAAGCTATCAGGACAGTAAAAACAAAAACAAAACAAACAAAAAACCTCCAAAAATAAGTGCTACTTTACTGTAGAACAAATATAAAATTATACTGCAATGGTACTCTTAAAGATCTCTAAGGGAAAGGTATTCTACCTTTCCAGAGCTTTAAAACACTCACTGTCAAGTCATTCTTCTTTGTAACTAATCTAGAACTTTATTGTTTCCAAAAAGTAAACCCATTTCCTCTTGCAACACTGCTGGAAAAATTAATAGTCTTCTAGATGGTAGTTTGTCCAAAGTTTATACCGACAAGTCACTATCATTGATCGTGATATTTACATATCATTATATTTCTATTAGCTGAAAGTTACTATGTTCTTGCTCATCTTTTCTCCAGCTCTTCTATCAACCTAGATCACAACAGATATACTTCTGAAATCTAGGGGAAAAACGTCTTCCTCCTTCCAGATTTCCTTAATATTTCTGCAGTCTTCTTCTAGATCCCTTGAAAATTCTCTCTATATTACCATATTTGAACACAGTACTTTTAGAAGATCATAAGTTAAATCAGATAAATCTTCAAAAGATGAGAAGCCCAAAAGACCAAAACATTGTTATGTAAAGATACTCTTTTTGGGGTCTGATAGAAGGGAAAAGAAGAAAGTATTAATGATAGACAAAAGGTTTCACATTTGAAACTAACTCACACAGGTCCCTGTGATTGAGGTTACATTGCTTCCTCATCAAGGGCTTAATACAGGGTGGGGTCTCCATGATTCAACCGTAATTCTTTTGCAGTACAGGTTATGGGGTAGATAACAGAGGGGAGACATGTGGAAGAGAAGGATAATAAATGTACACTCAGCTGCCAGGAGAGGGAGGTAGGGAAACTTAACAAACCCATCTCTTTCTACCCTTGGATCCTGATCCCAAACCATACCACAGCCTTGTTCATCACTGTTGTCCCGGCAATCATCATAGCCATTGCACACTGCCCACCGCGGGATGCAACGGTAATTTGTTTTACAGCTGAAATCTGTGTGGTTGTCACAACGATAGTTGGGTCCCACTGAAATGGATAGTATTCTTGGTCAGAATAAGTAGTTTAATCATGTCTGAAGTTAATTATATCTCCATCTCAGACACATTTACCAATTTTCAATAGATGTTGAGGAATAGAAAGTCAGAAAACAACTTTTTACTATTTTCAAAGCATTTTCATATCCATTATTTCATCTCCCAAAACTTTTGTGAAAATAGGCAGGAAAGGGAATATCTTCCATTTTAAAGTTAAGGAAATTGAAGTTCAGGGATAAGTGATTTTTGTCCAAACAGACAAAATAAATAATAAGGAAAGTACTTGAAGTCTTTTTTCCTTGGTGTCCAGTCACCTTTCCACCACATTATATTCTATCTTCAACAATGGTGCAATTGTACCAGTAACATCATACTAGCAACAAAAATGTTACTTAATTAAGATCAAAAATCTAGAGTTGGAAGGGACTTCAGAAGCCATCTTGTTCAACCCATTCATTTTACAGATAAGTAAACTGAGGCCCAGGAAGGTTATGTGACTTGCCCAAGATCACCCATCAGAGAACATCAGAAGTAAGATATGAACCCTAGACTTCTGACTCCAAAGCCAGTTTTCTTTCCATTGTCCCATTGTCCCCAATCTCTTCCATAATAAGCTGCCAGTTTCCAGTTCTTTCACTTTCACTTAAAGCAATAAGCTTTAGTTTTCACTTCTTTTCTCATCAAATTTTAAACTGATTAATCTTCACTAATGTGCTTAATTACCCTAGAAGAAATCTGGTTTCAAGATACTTGAGCACCTGAGAACCAGGCATGTTTACAAGACAGTTGGTATCCCTTTACTCTTCAGCCTAAAAATCAGAAATTGGAACTGGGATAAGACATGAAGATACTGACTGATGAGAAATGAGATGAATGAGAACAGCAGCAACACCCGGGCTTGAAGGAAAGCTGCCGGTTCCTAATGCCCAGTGTCCCACATCTTTTCATTCCCAAATCTGTGCAGCTAAGAGGTTCATGTTAAAGCTAAAATGAACTTCATGCCTGATACTGAATATACAATGTGATCACAGCAATATTTATTTTAAGGTGTGGAAGTGTTTTACAAACAATACCTCATTTGAGTCTCACAACAACCCTTTGCAATACTATTAATATTAATATTATTAATATTAACCCTGTTTTATTGAAAAAGGACACAAGGGTTCAGAGGTTAAGTGACTTGCCCAGGGTCACACCAGTGTCAGAGACAAGATTCAAACCAGGTTCTTCTGATACATGTCATACTCTTGACCCTGATTCTATGCTGCCTTACTTATACATAGTCAACAGAGATTCAGGAAATGGCACTTACTACATTCATGGATAGGCTCATCAGAGTGATCACCACAATCATTGTCCACATCACACTTCCAGGACTGAGGAACGCAGCGGCCATTGTCACACTTGAACTGGCCTGGCAAGCAGGTCCTGCTGGCACAGTGAGCACTATCTTCATCAGAGTTATCACCACAGTCATCCTCAGTGTCACACTGCCAAGCCTCAGGGATACAGCGTTTGTTTGCACACTGCCACTGATGGGTCTCGCACTGGTGATTCACTGAAAAGATCAGATATTCAGGGGAATGTTCTGCAGGTAGTAAAAGCCCATATTTCTTGTTTATTTCAGACATTTCTGTAGGACAGGAACCTTACTTTTATTCATATAGGGCCTATCATAGAATTCCTATAGTACTTATTATCTGGACCACTCCTTTGGACCATATCATTTACTATTTTACCTTCTAATAGCTTATTATGATGTAGGATCAGCCTTGAAACTCTCAAACACTATTCTAGATGAATGCTAGCTATAACAAGTCTTATCAAGTTGGAAAAGTCTTGAAAGCCTAGCAAAGAATTGTGTCAATCATTTGAAAGACACCCTAGCTAAATTTGAGGGGGATCATCACTAGAGCATTGGAAACTGGGCGATGAAGCTTTTTGGACACATCAGTCAATAAACCAATGAACTAATAAATATGCTAGTACATGCTAGGTACTGGCATGAATAAACATGAATAGAAAGAGACATGAATATAAAAGTACTTCTGCTCAAACTTATAGTCAACAGAAATAATGTGTGGAAGAGTAGAGCACCACATCACTGGAATAATAATAGCTAACTGTAACCTCAATATCTAGTCCTCTAGAGTTTATAGCATGCTTTATTAATATTTTCTCATTGTATCCTCATAACAACCCTGGGAGATAGGAATTATAATGATTTTTTTTTTTTACAAATGACGAAGTTGAGTCAGGCAGAGGTTAGGCAGACTTGCTTAAGAGTAACAGAGCTATTAACTGTCTGAAATAAAATTGGAATTCAGTTCCTCCTGACTAAAGGTCTATCACAATACTCACTGTGCCACCTAGCTGCCTCTCAGATAAAGTGATGAATGCTTCAAGTGTAGAAACATTGTTAGTTGTGTTTTCATAATATAGAATATAGAGCCAGGAACAAAGAAATGAATTGTCTCTGATTCCCTAGCTCTAAAATGGGAAACATAACACATATAAAGAATTCATCTTATAGTGAACTCAGGCTTTCCAAAGCACCTTACAAAAGATAGGGGGAGGTCAGAGACCATGTCTTCACCCAATTCTTGGAATTAGTTCTTGGTCTGTAATGTATGTCATGATAAAAAGCCACCAACTTTAATAATGATTGATGATAGGATAAGACGATTCAACATACCACAAAGAACATGATCCTCATCTGATCCATCAGGACACTCCCTCACGGTATTACATAGGAAATGTGGATTCGTGCAATTCCCATCACTGCATTGGAACTGGCCAAGTTGACAGAATCGCTGTGGGCAAGTTGATGGTTCATCTGAACCATCCCTGCAATCTCTCTGTCCATCACATTTCCACCAGATAGGGATACACCTGTCAAGATACACTTACTATTTACCTTCTATCAAGTAGCATTTCCTTGCTGTCATCACAAAACACCCGAAATGAATGAATGTCATAAAAGTGGAGACTTATCATTAAACGTCAAGAGAGGATATTAATCCTTTCATAATTACATTTAGACCTTGAAGTTAATGAACTAAGCCTGAGTTGCTAAGTGTACATTAAGAGGGATAATATTTTTAACAAGTGGAGGAGATAGACCTCAAAGGATGGTTGTCAAGATTCAAATACATGATGATAATGTGCTTCAAAAAACTAAAATGATACCATTGGTCTACCAGCATGTATTCTGAATTATTTTATGAGTTTCTGCTAATCCAGCCATACTTTCTAGCTTGTTTCTCTTTATGATCAGTGGCTTAGTGACTCTCTCATGTTAAGGGCAAAGCATGCAGCCATGAAACAGAGTAATGCTTATTGATCTATGTTACAGCTGAAATCAAAATTTTACTTTCATTAGTATAGTGCCCAAAAGAGCAAAGTTAAGAAGTTCATAGAAAAGAATCCACCACTATACAAAGAGCAAGCTAAGAAACCTGTGATCAATGAATATTTATTGTTTATTTTTGATACTATTTTATATACTCTGCCCTTAATATTTATTAAACTTAACTGATGCAGAAAATAGTGCTTACTTCCCTATTAAAAAAACAACCCATTACAAAACAATCATCCTGATTTGGACTCAAAAATTCTAAAGAGAACCATCTATAATTGCCAACTCACAGCAAGCAATGGGACAGTCTGAGCTATAGTTGAAATAGCAAAAAAAAAAAAAATTTAATTAATTAATTATAGATCCCCAGAATGGGAGACCTTGAAGTGTGATGAGGAGAATGTTGGCAGCGAGATGACATACCTTTCAGTGTCACCACACAAGAACTGGGTGCTAGAGCACATGGGTAGGCAATGTGTCACACTGCCAAGTTGGAGAGTCTGGAAATTATCTGGACATTCACAGGTGAAACCCTGTCCACCTGCTTTGATGAGGCAGAGATGAGAGCAGCCACCATTGTTGGCACCACAGGGATTATTTACTAAGGGAAGAGAAGGAAAACAAGTAGTTCTTATTCATAAAGAAAATGCCACTCCTAAGACTGTTTGCTTGTCCTAACTAAAATTAAGACTCTTTAATATTTTCTCTTATAAAATGAGAAAATTAACTTTCAGAGTTATTCTACCTTGCTAACAATTCATACCTAGGGCTAACTACAGAATTATTTAAGTAACAGGTGGCAAATCAAATCCATCCAGGTACTATCAGTAGTACAAAGTCAGTCTTCTAGCTAGAAAAGATATTAGGACCCAGTAAACAAATTATGAATATTAACTCATATTCATGTGTTCAGAAACCAAATGAGATCAGAATTAATCTAAAAAAATAGACACATAAATTGAAGGAATTTTTCCTTTCCATTTTCAATAAAATGTTCACAGAGTTTTCTTAGGAATTTTTGTTTCATGAAGAATGCTAAGATTATGAATTTCAGGCAGACACTGTCTTCTCTCATTCTAGTGATATAGATAATAACAGAAGATAAGGGCTTTGGTCCTGAATACTTAGGAGGACATTGACAAATGGAGGAAGAGTCTATGCTCATTTTGTAGGCTGGTGAGACTATGAGTGGGCCCGTAGATGTTTGTGAGCCTCTGTGTGAGATGGCTGAAAAGTCACCTAAAGAATATTCGTTTCAGAAATGTCACAAGTTCAATCATACGCACAGCTTCAATTTGACAATACCTACCCTTTTTCTAAATTCTAAATTCATCATTCAATACAAGGTCATTTTCACATTTAACAAGGATGAAAAGAGTACACATTCAGCATGTAAAAACACTTCCACCAGCAAGGCATATAAAATGCCGTCCATCTACAAAATTCCAAAGAATCCAACATCGGGGCTTACATAGGAGCAGCAATGTTAAGCAAATATTGGGGAGGAAAAAAAATTTCCCGACACACATGTTTCTGAGACAATGGAATAAGGTGCCCATTAGTCTGTCTTAAACTACTGCAGAACATTCATACAGCTCCACATGCAAATAGGTACATGATATTTTTGTTGATTAAAACTACAGAATCTCTTTCCCTAGAGAGCTATTAAAAATGAGTTGATCTTTACAAATAGGTTAAGATTTAAGAATAAAGCTTTTAGATGCAGCCTTGTATATGAAGTAAGGGACTAGCCCCAATGACCTTTAGCAGATTTTCAAACCAACAATTCCCTGATACTGAATATGCATATCATCTTTGAACAGCAGAAAAAAGCTCCTAAGATTAAGATTTTATGTTTACAAGAGACCAACATAAGAGCTCCCTAATCTGAAGCAGACAAAGGTACATGGGTACAAGAGCTGATTCTATAAATATCTGCTCACCAGTCGGCTGTCTGTATGGGTGGTATACATGGATATCAAATGGTCTGTGTGTTGTATTTGCCAGCACCATTCTGCCTGAACCATTATATTTGTTCCCCTTTTCAACTGTTCTTGTGTTCCAGTCAGTCCAAAATATAGTATCTTCAAAGATTGTAATAGCAAAGGGATGAGGCAAAGTCCCATCAAATACTGTGTGCCGATGTCGTCCCTCCAAATCAGAAAATCTAAGGCAGCAGAAAAAAAAAAGTCATGCCGTGATAAATGTCACCCAGTGAACAAACATTTACTTCATAAGATAACTAAATTTTAAACCAAAATAATTGTTTTTTTAAAAGTAGCTAAACTCAAAATGACACTCTGTCTGACTGGACAAAGAAATCACAATTTCAAAGTAATATTTAAATGCAAATTTAGAGGCACTAAAAACCTAAATGACAGCCACTATGTAATCATAGTGAAAATTTCTCTTCAATACCTGTTAGAGAGTGTAGAGAGTTGGCCTTAAAACTAGGAGACCCGGGGTTCAAGTTTTACCTTTGATATATAGGCCATATAACCATTCAGAGCAGCTAGGTTGTGCAGTGAATAGAGCTCCTAGTCTGGAGTCAGGAAGGCTCATCTTTCTGAATTCAAATCTAGATTTAGACTCTTACTAGCTGTGTGACCCTGGGCAAGTCACTTAACCATGTTTGTCTCAGTTTCCTCATCTGTGAAATTAGCTGGAGAAGGAAATGGTAAACCACTTTAGGAACTTTACCAAGTAAACCTCAAACAGGATCACAGAGACGGACACAACTGAAACCAACTCAATATCATCAACAACAAAATACAATCATTGGGTGAGTAACTTAACCCCTCAACATTCTAGGTACCTCTTTAAGACTATAAGATGCAGAGAAGGTGCCAAAAACACTGAGAAAGGTAATTTCCTCATCTGGGAATTCCCCATGCCAATTAATTCGTGAGTCTAATCCCTATCCCTCTTTCCTGACTTAGTACTCTTCTTAATATTCAAACAGAAGGAAAAAATTCACAGCACGGAAACATAAAGCCAAATGTTGTCTTCTTAAAGCTGTGTTTCTCTGTGTATAAACATTTCGCAGGAAAATTTGATCCTTTGAGCCACTGACATAAATATTTGACCTGAGTTAAGTTACAGTTTAAGGGTCTAATCTTCACACATCTAAAGCATAGCCATTTTGCATATCCGAACAGTATTTTATGATATTTGTTTAGTTCTTGTAACCTCTACGGAAAACTTGGGTATCAATTTCCAGATTAATAAACTGAAATACAAACTGGCTCTGTCATTTGATTCAGATGATACAAGACATCCACAGCAAGGCTCTCAGCCTTTCTCTGTGCCAACTTGGGCACATGGTTTCCTTTTTGGTGTGATTGGTAAAGTGTGAATAATAATTCACTATTGACCTCATAGTATGGTATTGAGGAAAGTGCTTTGGAAACTTTAAAAGGCTATATAAATATAAGATGTTCTTAGTATTACTGTAGTGCCTACAAGTTAGGGGCCCTGATACAAAAGTAGCTACTGCCCTTTCCTCTCACTCACAAGGCATATCAGGAAGTCAATGTGCCTACTGGCAGACAACTCTGGGGTAGATAAGAATTATTTAATAGACAACTGCAGAAAATTTACAGAAATCTTTGAGGCTACATAAAATACTATAGTTACATACATCATTTACTTCTATTATATATGACAAACTTTCAGAACTTAACAACCCTCCAACGGTTTGAAAGATCTTGGACCAACCAAGAAGTTAGAGGATCCTCTTTGGGTATTCTTTTAGCTCTAACAGCTTTGGGGATGGAGGCTCAAATCTGTGAATTAAGGTGGAGGTATATTGGAGGACAAATTCCCTCCACCGACGTAGATCACAATCCATTGGTAACTTAAAGCCTTAGAGCATTACCTAGGACTCTAAGAGGATGTGACTTGCCATAATATTTTAAAACTGGGGATAGTGAAGAAATTTCAAGAAGATAACAGAGAGGAGAGGAAGAGAGTATTTCTGTGAGATCAGTGAGAAGAGTATTTGGTATGTGAACTGGGGGATTTGTCCCCTTCAATGTGTTAGGTCCTTCCCTTTCACTCTTTTCCTCTTAGCCAGTGAGATTTGCTATATAATTCTGAGGCAGAGACTAGAGCTTCAGAGCTCTACAATGCTGCTAAAATAGGAATGACAGCACAATAAGAGGAAAAAGTTATACCACTGGTGCTGCTGAACGTGGCTGGCTTTGCCTAGGAAACATATTTGCGCAGCTAGTAATACTGTAGTCTATGTAATTCATATGTATTTTATTTAAAAATATGTATTATTGTCTTATCCTTTCATTTTTCATTGAACAATGCATCTTTGGATATATTTCAAAATGTCACATTTGGCAGGAAGGCTCACATGTACATTTAATTAGTATCAATGAGATTTCATAGCAAGACATAAAGAGAAACATAGGAAATATCATTAATTAAATTAATTTAAATAAATCAATCAAATTAATATGGAAAATAGTTCCCAATAGCTAATGAAAGCTTTTATTCCATATGAAATTGTCATGGCTAAAATTTATGCTAATTAAATAAGATGTTGAAAATTTCATTCATTTCATTTCTTGAAAACATGCATAGTTCATGAGATTTCCTATGTGTCCTGAGTTTAGGGACATCCTGTAGAATCCAATTTAATAAATGATGGAATCTACTGCTGTCTAAAACAACTATTTATCAAGGAGAAAAGGTCTTCCTGTTTTTGTCTTCTCTAATACAAAAATATGCCATCCAGAGGATGTAACAATAATAATTATTATATCTTTTAACATTTTAAGATTTATAAAGCATGTACATCATAAGAATTCTGTAAGTACAACTAAAATTATCTCCACTTGTCAAATGAAAAACTGAGGTGCAAAGTTATTTTTATTATTAAAAATAACAAAGTTAATAAGATATGTCTGCTAGGTAATGAAAATTTTTGGTTGATCTATTCATGAAGACCATCCACCAAGAATGATATGGGTTGCAGTTCACACTGATAGAAGGATGAAACCATTGGTCTTTGAAGATTATAAGATAGGATCATAATATTTCTAGGAGGAAGATAGATTAGTGGTCATTGGATCATAGGATCACAGATTTAAAGTTGGTAGGAACTTCGGAGGCCATCTATCTACCAGGAGTGAGGAACCTGGGGCCTCGAGGCCACATGTGTGGCACTTGAGGTCCTTAAGTGTGGCCCTTTGACTGAATCCAAACTTCACAGAACAAATCCCCTTAATAAAAGGATTTATTCTACAAAACTTTAAGGCTGCACCTGAGGACCTAGAAGGCCACATGTAGCCTCAAGCCTATAGATTACCCACCCCTGATTCTAGTCCAACACACTCATACTACAGATGATGAATTTAAAATCAAGCTGCCATTGTCATTGTTTTCTAAAGCTTCAAAAAATGTGCTTCTCGGAACAACTCTATGTTGTGGATAATATAATTACTACTAATTCCCACTTGACAGGTCAGGAAACTAAAATTCAGAGAGGAAATGTCAGAACAAAAATATGGATGAAGCAGGTCCCCTAGAACTTCGTATAGAGGACTTTACCAACAGGTGTAAATGTAAACGCGGCATCATTATGATACATTGTTATATATGGACAACCTAAATGTAGAAAAATTAATAAAATCATAGCTCAACCCCTGATATTTGGTATGAAAAGTTACCCAGTTCCTTTATTCTTCTCTATGTACGTACTCAATGTAGTTCAGGTGGGCATCTGACCAATATAACTTGTCATTGGTGTAATCAATGGTGATTCCATTGGGCCATCCTAGCTTGGTAGAGATTATCACAGTTTTATTGGTTCCATCCATGCCCACTCTCCCGATGTATGGTCGGTCTGCCCAGTCTGTCCAGTAAACCTGTCTATTTAAACAAATAATTTTTATCAGTTTTTGGATATAAAATCTGGCAGCAAAGACTAATAATGTCTTCCTTCTGTTCTGTTACAGGGTTGTAGCATAATGTTTTAAAATAGAGATTTTTTTTAAAAGCCTCTGAAGGAAAGGGAGATAATTTTAAAATAGTGTGAAAAAAATAAGGGAAATGAGGAGTTGGGACACCTGAAAGATGAGGAGGATCAATACGTAGATTTCAGGAACTCAATCATTATTAATCTAATTAAGTATTTTGGCCCCATACCTCTTTGTGTCAGGTCATCACTTAACCACAGAATATGAAGGTGTCTTATCACAAAGAAAAAAAAATACCACCAAATAGTATCTCAGCTGCATAGGCACATAAGTACACATTTAACTCCCAATTCAACACCATTATAACTATATTCCTTAAAAGGGAAAACTCAGTAAATATAGTGCTGGAACAGTCTTTGCAAAGACATATGAAGGAAGGGAAACCAGTACTATTTAGAGAAAGAAGCCTATACCCATATCTTGGATGAAGGACAATCCCTCTTGGATACTGGAAGCAAAAGGTATTGTTGGAGTCCACACAGTGTTCAGCTAGTTTTCGGCGAAATCGGCCATCAAGATTGGCAACAAAGAGGCAATTGAGGTAGGCATCTAGCCAATATAGCTTTCTGAAATGGACAATGAGAAATTTTTCAGATGGCTGTTTTATCTAGGCTTCTCACACAATTTTCAGTACAAACCAACAAAGAATAATAGTTGAAACCACATATCCAGCCATTAGGAGTAGCAGCCAGAGATAGGAGAGAAGTCAAATATGAGGAATTAGCCTTTCTTAAATTAAGATAATTTGGGGTGTAAGAGATTGTGCTTTAAGAACTATTTAGAAATAAGTATAAGGGTAGAGCTGAAACTAACCCATTATGCTCTTGTGCTATGATTAGGTAAAAACACTTTTTGATGGAGTCAATCAGAACTGAGTGTGAACAAGTCCTGTACATCTCCTTGACTCAAGCAAAGACATTTGTTTTAAAGACTGAGCCATACTCTAAATAATTTGCATAAAAGAGAGAAACCACCTCTGAATGGGAAGAAGAAATTCTGAGAAAGCTTTCCGCTTTTATATAAATATCTTAGGGAATTAATCTAGTCTCTAATATAATGGCTTTAACTGTTTCAAGAAGACATGGTTTCACCTTCACCCTCACATAAATATAAAAGTCTGGGACTGTTCTTCACATGAATAATCTGATCACTTTCTTGGTTTCTCATTCCCTTAGTGGTCTGGCACCTAAAATAGAAAGGATTTTCTAGAAAATTAAGAGGCATATCACTGAAAAATACATGCTTGGAAAGTTCTGAAAGACAAGGAAAAAAAGAATGTTTCTTTAAGTCACAAAATATTGGCCCCATCACATTAAAAAGACATTACCTAAACAATACCAAATTCTCATTATATTTCATTTCAATAAAACTAAGATTTACAGACCCAAAGGAAGCTGCCCCTTCAAAACCTACCTGAAGGATGCTTTAGTCACAATTCTAATACTGTTAATGCTATATAGATTTCTTTTTTTGGTGATTGGAACACTGAAATTTCTTTATAAATATAACCAAATTCTAAGAAATTTTCATCATCAGATGAACTTTCTTCACTAAGAAGTATCATGTTTGAGTCTTCCAGATGTCCACCATGAAAATAAAATGTATAGCTTGTTTCTGAGTGTGCTGATCTAGTATCAGACCACAAGCAGACTTAGAAAATATTGTGAATGGTCAATATCAATGTTTGTTTAAGTAGGTGAAAGAGTAAACATACATAAACATGTTGTTTTAGAGGATCATATGTTTAGGATTAGAAAGGACGTTAGTCGTCATCTAATTCAACCCCTCATTCGGCAGACGAGGAAGTTGAGGTTCAGAGAAAAATTACTTTTACCCATAATAAACAGCAGATGTAGCATCTGATCCTCCAGATTCAATGTTTTCTTCACTATACCATGCCGTTTTCCTCGCTCAGCTAAAACTTGTTATGAATGAAGTCACAGGCTCAATCTTTTCACTGGCCCATGATCATAGATTCCGTCTAACTCTAACTAACCTTCTCCTAGGTTTATCCTACAAATCATGAAAGTGCCTCAGAGGCTCATGCAAATCCCTCCCCCTCTAAAAAAAACTAGAAATAAATGTGTATATATCCTACTGAGTGAGTTAATAATAATACATTTTACATTAAAAACAGCACATTGCTAGTATCAAGATTAGAGGCTCTGGAAACAAAACTTCTGTTTCAGCAATGGGCATTCCCAATGTCATTGAAAAAAAAAATCCCTGTTTTCAATGTCAGCCAACTTGGACGAGATCCCAAAAATTTCAGCTGCCAACTTTATTGGATTCTGTTTACTTCTTTTTGATCAAAAAGAACATTGACTAACTGAGCGACCTCTTAGGTATAGAAGAAAATATGGTTGTCACTCTCCTGCATAGAATTCTTCCCTCTAGCCAAGTGAATGCCCAAGAGTGGAAAATGACTGGCAGCAACTTGGGATATCATTATACCACTTAGTATGAGAGAAAAGGTGGAGGGGGGAGATCCATAATTTCAGGGCCAGTATAGTTCACAAAGACACTGTGTCTCTATCAAATTCTACCTATAGAAAGTTAATAAGTCATTGATGACTAAAAATACTGAGTAACATGATGTAATGGAAAAACATTGGACTGTGGAAAGAGCTCGGGGTTCTAGTCTTCAATCTGTTTTCAATCAATTATGCCTCTTTAATAAGATATAGATCTTTTTCCTATCTCTGAGTCACTTTATCTTTCTGGACCTCAGTTTCCTCATCTGTAAAATTAGAATACTAGATCTGATAAGCTCCTTTCCAGAAAGTTAACATTCTGTGATTCTGTATCTTCTCCTTTTCTGGAATATTTAAGAATTCAGCAACTAAAAGGAGAGGGAAGATATGGCCTCTACTGTATTCTCAACTCCACCCTACCCCATCCTAAATTATATTACTTTCATATGTCCTGTGTATGAAAGAAGAAGGTATTCAACACCTCTATTTACAAAGATGTATTAATAGCTAAAATTCTTTACCTTAAACAAAATCTTCTTCCAAGAGCACTGATAGTCAAACATCTCTCTCTAACTCATTGCAATTAAACAAAGAAGGCATACAACTACTATAAACCTACCCCCACCTAATACTGTTTTGACTAATGTAATTTCACAGTAATTTAGCATGTTATTAGTATATTATATATTATAAACAAACCCTATGATAAAGTCACAAAACTCACAATGCAATAAATTGTCCATTTAAAACATTCCCATAGAACTAACTACTCAAATAACATTATTTTGCTTAATATTACATTAGTATGTCAGTTACCCCTGTTAGGCAGAGTATGCCTACATATCTGCTAGAGAGCAGAATGGAATCAAAATTCTAATATAGAATGTAAATATTATGAATAATCTTGAAGAAATAAGAATCATGTGAAAGACACATCTAGCATCGTAAGTCTAAAAATAAGTCAGAACCCCTGATGAAATTTCAGAGTTTTATCAGGGCCTTATAGACTACTATCCTGGTTCCTAAGAAGGCACAAAAGACATTCTACTTCCCATTTTATGCCCAAATTAAGTCTGTTGAATTGGCAAAGGAGTGGAAATAATGACTGTCATCATCACTACTGATTCTTTGCTACTGGGAAGTTTTCTGAAAGCATTACTTTCTTTTCTCCTGCTGCCATCCTCTACCCCTTCCTCAACCTCCCCATATTCCAAAATACGATGGATACTTTTTTTTTCTTTTAAATGGGTTGTTGGACTAGAGAACTGTGATATCCTAAACATTTGATCCAAGAAGTCTGAGGCATTAAGGAATAAATCAAAGAAAGAAGCAAAATTAGTCACGTTCATATCATAGAAAAATAGAAAGAGATGAATTATGATTTAAGGCAAAAAGACAGTAAGTAGGAGAAAAAGTAGAAACTAGATACCCAACATTAGAAGAATGGCTGAACAGATAGGCTATCAATATAAAAAAAGTTATACAGCCATTAAGAATTACAAAGTGAGGAATACAAAAGAAATAATGATCAGGTGTAAAAGCAATGCTTATGAACTACAATATATAGTATCATAGTTATAG
>CM053582.1:302603706-302638455 GCA_028627135.1 Pseudochirops cupreus | reverse complement strand
AAATGTATGTATAGTTATATATAAAAAAAATTACAAAATGATTCCAGATATTGATCCTAAATTTACATTGTTTCTTGTATTTTAACTGCAAATTAAATTAAATTTAACATCAATACATTATCACATAATTCAAATTCTGCCTAAGACATTTACTAGCTAGGTGACCCTGGGCAAGTCACTTAATCTCTACTTGCCTTGGTTTTCTCATCTATAAAATTGGCATAATAGCACCTATTTTACAGCATTGATGGGAGAATCAAAAGAAATAGTACATGCAAAACTCAATATAAATGCAAGCTATTATTATTATTATGTTTCTAGACAAAACTTTTTCTTGATGAAGTTCTAAGTTTGCAAAAGAATTTTTTTTAAATTCATCAGTGATGGCAACATTTAATATTGATTTCATAAAATTGATTTCATATTCATTATAAATACTCTTACCTGGCAACCCAATCAACAGCCAAACCTTCCCCAGCAGGCAGATTGCTGTTTATGACTGTCTCTTTGTTTGTCCCATTCAGAAACATTCTCTCAATGACTTTTCTTTCTAAATCAATCCAATACAATCTCTTTTCTACCCGATCAAAATCCAGTGCCACTGCCATGCCCAGTCCTTGCAAAATGAGGGAGTAAGACTGACCATCTGCAGTCAGATTTCTCAGATAGTAGCGGTTGCTAAAAATGAGGTAGGGTGAAATGTTACTGTTTTGCCGGCATCTCTTTCCATCTGGTTCCCGGATATAGCCTCGGGCACACTTACAGATGTAGGAACCAGCAGTGTTCTCACACATCTGGCTACAGACAGATGGAGTTTCATTGCATTCATCAATATCATCACAAGTCTTCTTATCAGACATGAGTTTGTATCCAGGGAGACAAGTACAATAAAAACTAGTCTGGGTATCTGTACAGTTGTGGTCACAGCCACTAATTGAAGGGTCATCGCATTCATTAATGCCTATAGGAGAAAGATATTAATTATTCACACATTTGAAACAGTCAAAAAGTAATCCATTACGTAACAGCAAAAATGAATACATCTGTTTGATTAGAGTAAGTTGTGGTCATAGCGCATTGAGCATTATCTCACATCCATCAAAGTTGCAAAGATCATTGAAAACAATGAAACTCAGTGCTGTCAGGGTTTGGGAGGCACATGTACACTCATTCATTGCTGATAAAACAAAATATTTTTGGAAAACCATCTGACAGTATGCAGTAAAAGTTCCCAAAATAGCCATATTTTTTGACCTGATAATTTCATATTCATTAATATACCCTGAAAATGTTATCAAAGTATTTCATAGCTACATTATATATTAATTCAAAAAGGAAAAAAATCTATAAATAACATAAAAGTATAAAAAATAGAGTTTTTATAGTTAAAATATTATGGTATATTAATGTAGTGGAACAGTATAGCATTAAAAAAAGAAAATTTGAGGAATACAACTAAATTTGGAAAGATTTTTATGAAAACATAAAGTGGAAAAAAGCAGAACCAGAAAAATGGAATATGTACTACCTGTGATCCATGTAAAAGGAAGAGTTAATGGGAAAAAATTGCTGATGAGGATTAAGAAGGAATGATTGAAAAATTATTATAATACTTTTATGTATTGAAATTAAGGGAATAAAATGTGGTTACTAAACTAGTTGGTTTGGTTGTATTGATGCTCAGTTAAAATTTTGTGAAACTATTTTTAAATGTTTAAAGAAAGCAAGAATTACACATATTTACGAAAGTCAACAATAATCTGAAACTTCCTTTAGCCAACATTTTCAACTTCTTCCCCAATCTAGTCATTCATCAGAGCTACTGATAAATAATCAAATTCATTGACTGACTAGAGTTTTACCTCCCTATCTCTGCCCACCTTCTGCTAGAGGTACTAATGAAGCATGAAATGACCTAGAGATGGAGAGCTATAGAAAAGAGAAAGAAGAGAAATGGAAAAGAATTATATCACCTTCCAAATGGATAATTAAAATATGAAAAAAGTATTTTATTGAAGCTGATATTATAAAAAATGGCTGATCACTGGGGATGTAGGGAAGGGGGCAGGGATGGGAGTATATAGGAGGAAGAGCACACTGTATTAGAAATTATTGCCTAGATTTTAACATTCATATTTCATAGAACTATAAGTTAAGAAATCTCAAGAGACCATTTACTTTGCAAATATTGAGATAAACTCTTTTTCAAAATAAAATTCTGATTCTGAATAAAATATAATAGAAAATTTCATTGCTAAAAAGTAGGTGGCATAGTGAATAGAGCACCAGACCTGAATTTAGAAAAATTCATTTTCCTGAGTTCGAATCCAGCATCAGACACTTACTAGCAGCTGGGTGACCCTGGGTGAATCACTTAACCTTGTTTGCTTTGGTTTCCTCATCTGTAAAATGAGCTGGAGAGGAAATGGCAAACCACTCATAAAACCCCAAATGAAGTCATGAAGAATATAACATGAGTGAAATAACTGAACAAAAAGAAGAATCTAAATAAAAAATTAATGGGAAATTGCTTGAATCAAAATCAAGCCTAGGAATATTCTCAAAGATTTTCATGTGCCTCCCCTCCATGAAAATTACTTGATCACAGGTATTAAATGAAAGTTTATTTAACTGAATATAAAAATTTAGTAACATATGTTTTATCATGGTAGCACAAAAGACTAGTTTTCACATTTTGCATGTTCTCTCTCTTCTGAATTACTACAGCACTTTGAGTTTATACCTCAGAAATCAGCACTTGATAACAATCTGTTATTTCATGTAAGTCTCTCTCCTTTACTAGCCTGCATGCTTTTTGAGGATTAGGATGCTATATCCTATTTTAATCATTAGGATGTCAGTAGGGATTTCTTGAGTATTCACTTTGCACCCAATATTGTCCTATGGTCCAAACAGATGAAGCATAAAACATAATCCTTGCCCTCAAACAACTTACATTCTAGTTGTAGAAATAAAACAAAATATTTCAACATCCTAGAAATGAACCATTGTTTTGTTAGTGTGGGTACTAGTGAGTACATGCTCTTGTTGTTGTTGTTGTTTCAGTATGTCTGACTCTTCATGACCCTTTTTGGGGTTTTCTTGGTAAAGATACTTAACTGGTTTGCCAATTCCTTCTCCAGCTCATTTTACAGGTGAGAAAACTGGGACAAACAGGGCTAAGTGACTTGCCCAGGGTCACACAGCTAGTAAGTATCTGAGGCTAGATTTAAGCTCAAAAATATGAGTCTTCCTGACTCCAGGCTCAGTGCTCTGTCCAGTCTCGACCAGCTGCTACTAGTAAGTACATGTTAATAGTTTAATGACACTAACACTGATCTTAACCCTTCCATATCTCAGGGTTCTCATGAGTAGCTATGATAGCATTATCACCATTATCTTTATCATAATTTCTCATAGTGGCAAATATCCTAACAAACCTCTTCAAATTTGGATGTGTTGGTCCTCAGATGACAGACACAGTCAGCTATTGGGCCTGTATTTGAAACCTTTCCTGGTTGGTAGAATTTGTCTAAGCTTTTCCCTCCATGGTAATTATTTCCAAGATCCCAGGGCCATCTTACATCAAGGTATCAGAGAAGGATTTTAGTTAAGGAAGACTAACACTATATGAAGCAATTAGAAAGCAAAACCAGACAACAAAAGCTATGCTCCAGAATGAGAGAACCAATTGAGGACTAAACTAGACAAACAGAGGATCATCGCCAATAGACTAGCAACTAGGTGATTCATTCTTTGGCTAAGATGACTAGATAGTTAAGTCCTAGTCACCATGGTGCTCAGGTGATATTGGTCAAGTAAAGCATCCAATAAATACTTGTTGACTTATGAGGGAGCGAAAAAAAAACAACATATAATTGATTCAAGAAGTTAAAGAACAGGCTATACACTACACTTGAATGGTGGAACAGCCAATTAATGGGGGCGCAGGTAAGATGGCAGCATGGTGCAGTAGAAACAATGTTGTATTTAGAGTCAGAGAACTTTATTTCTCTGTCATTTACTATCTGTATGATCTTGGGTAAGTCACTTAATCTCTCTGGGCCTCAGTTTCATCATTAAATGAAGAGATAGGAACAGATGACCTCTGAGGCCCCGTTTGTCTCTAAATAAATGATCTTACAAACCCAAACTGCCAAAAAGATCCACTAACATGTCAATCTATCCTGATGTGCATTTTTAGCAATACCTCTAAGAAACCTTAATTGATCTCCCAGCTTCCTTTACCCAATGCCATTAGAGCACTCACCACATCCTTTCTCATCACTGTTATCACCACAGTCATCCAGATGGTTGCAGATTTGCATCATTTCAATGCAGTTTCCATTGTCACACTTGAATTGATGGGGTGGGCACGTGGCTTCTGGAGTAGTACAAAGATGTTCCAGTTCATCAGACAAATCTCCACAGTCATTGTCTCCATCACAGAGGTAAGCTTTAGAAATGCACCGGCCATTCTGACAGGTAAACTGATACTGCTGGCAAGGCAGGTATACACAGCCTCTCTCATCACTGCTGTCGCCGCAGTCATTGCGCCTGTCACACCTGAGAAGGGAAGCCACGCTTTCATCAGAAACCATGAAAGGGTGATCACAATGATCACAGTGAAAAGGATGCCCATTTTTTGCAGCATTACAACTTAAGATGGTAGAATATGATCAGACTGAATATATAAATTTGAACAAGTTTCAACATTTGGATGTGAAAACCAAAGTTATCTATTCATCTGTATGTTAGGCCAGATTCTATAACTGAAACTGCATTCTTAGCTATTCATTCATTCATTCATTCAACTAACATTTACTAAGTGTCCATGATGTGCCCAGCACAGAGCTACATTCTAGGCACACAAACATAAAAGCAAAAAGTCCTTGCTCTCCTTCCATTTCTTTGGGAAGAAAAAACACGTTCACAAATGAGGAAAAAAACATACACAAAGTAAATACAAAATAGCGGGAGGGGAAGAGGGAGGGAGAGAGGGTACATTGGCAAACCAGACCCAGGCTTCATGGGTCATAATGGCCCTTATGAAGAAAGTGAGCTGAACCTTGGTGTGACTGTGACCAAACCGACAAGCCAGTCCAATCTGCTCCTGCTGAGCAAAGACCTGAGGGGGCAGCAGTGTCACCATGAACATCACCTTGAACACCCTCCCCCTCCAGCAGCAAACTTTCAAGATCAACATAGATGCTGAAGAGATGCCTCCACCTCAGAGGCTTAAGCAAGGTTTTAGCTCCCACCCCTGACCCTGACCCTTGATGGGTGAGCATTCACTTTATCTTGCCAGATCTCAGTATGGGACCCTCTCGTGCCCCTTCCCAACTCTAATCCTGAAAACGGTCATCAAATCAACATGAGCGTCGCTAGAAAGGACATAGCGCTCACTTGTCCCATCTCTCCAGTCTCTATTCCCTTTGACTTCTCTGTCCTAAACACTCCTCCCTGGCCACCATTTGTGAACACATCTTACTTGATCGTGTTTGTAATCCTGGTGCTTAATATACTGCACGGCATATAGTAAGTCATTAATAAATATTTTTTTCATTCACTCATTCATTCATTCATTCGTTCAGTTGTCATTGGGGGTGGAAGAGGATCCACTGGAAAGATGAAAGTCAATGACAAAGTCAAACAGTCCTTTGAGTGCATAATAATAAAGATGATGACGATGTTGATGAAAACCACACAACAATAATAGTAGCTAGCATTTATATAGAACCTACTATGAGCCAAGGCACTGTGCTAAGAACTTCACAAATATTACCTCATTTGATCCTCATAACAACCCCAGAAGGTAGGTGCTATTATGATCCCCATTTTATAGCTGAGGAAACTGAGGCAAACAGAGATTAAGCAACTTTCCCAAGGTCACAAAATTAGGGCCTGAGAGCAGATTTGAACTCGGGTCATCCTGACTCCAGAATCAGCACTCTATTGGCCCTGCCACCTAGCTGCTTCCAGCACCAGCATGGCACTACTAAGAGTCTTCTTACCTACACACACAATGTAGCTATGAAGACAATGTGTGAGCAAAGTAAAACAATGTGGACCCTCTTAGAAGCATGGAAGTGTTTAACTGATTTCTATGTGACTTGAATGAGAAGAACTTTTTCCATTCTCTATGTCAGACGCAACCCAAGAAGGTAGAAAAGGTCAATTAAGGAAACATATTGCCAGAGTCTTTAATTCACAGCAACAATTTATCACTGTTAAATCAAGCTGCTCACGACTGACTCTCATCCCAGTTCTTCAGCAGCATCAATAATGAGCCAAAAGAGAAATCCATTTAAGAACAGAAAAGAAAAAGGTTTCCCAATATGCACCTCTGAAAACACAAAAAAACAAGACCTCCCAATTTGCTTTTGGTATTCCTCTGAGCTTCCAAGTGGATTCACATTACCAGCATGCTTTCTAAAAGCCACTGCTACTCAAGGGCAGAAAAATTCTGAACTGTTCTAAACACCATTACATAGAAGATCTGACAAATGGTGGGCCTTCTACTGTTTATGACCCGAGGCAAAAGCAATTCAAAACCCTTCAGCCAGCAGATAAGAAAAGAAAAGGGAATACAAACCTATTAATACAGAAGTAAGTAATAAGAATAAGAATGAAGGGAGCCTACTATAAAGCTTAGAAAGAAGGAAAGTCCAGTAACTTTAAATATAACTAGGCCCTATTATAATACCACCTCTGGGAAAGTATGCTTAAACTTCCAAGGTGTTCTTATAGCTTGGATTAATCATATTAAATATTTGTGTGCAAAGAACTATGTCAAATAAAAAGGAAGACAATTTGCAGCTTTAAAAAAGTGAAAAAAATTTAATATAAAGTGAAATGACTATATAGAAAAAATTTACAGATGAAAGGTAGGGATGTGTGTGTGTGTGTTATTCATTCAATATGTATTTATTAATTACTTGCTAATCATAAGGCTCTGTGATGGGTCCAACAGGGGATTATGGATCACAGAATTTCAGAAGCCATCTAGTTTATCTGAAATATATGAAAGATATATGAAAATATATGAAAAATTTCATATCTGAAATAAGTCTCCCCATTTAACATACTCCCTAAAAATTCATCCATCCTTTACATGAAGACCTTCAGTGACAGGGAACCTACTATTTCCCAAAGGAAGCCAGTTTCACTTTTAGAAAGCCCTATTAAGAATTTCTCCTTGACATCCAGTCTAAGCACCAGCCCTGGAGTCAGAAGGACCTGAGTTCAAATCCAGCCTCAGACACTTAACACAAAAACTAGCCATGTGATCTTGGGCAAATCACTCAATCTCAATTGCCCTACCTTCCCCCCTCCAAAAAAAAAGAAAGAAAAAAAAGAAAGGCAAAAGACAGTCCCTACTTTTGAGGAGCTCACAAGCAAAATATATGTGCCAAAAGGAAAGTACTAAACAAGTTGACAGAAGACAGTGCAGCCTGATAGAAAGAGCCCAAGATTTGTAGTCAGGAGGCCAAAGTTCAAATCCAAGCTCTGTCACATACTAACTGTCCAATCTAGAGCAAGGGGCTTCATGTCCCCCTGATCCAGGTTCCTCATCTGAAAAATGAGGTCCCTCCCAGCCCTAAATCACATCAAAGCTTCCAGCTGGGATCGCTCAGGGAGCACTCCACGAAGGGGGTGGCATCTGAGTTGGGCTTTGTGAACGAGGTAGGATTTCAACAGACAGAGAAAGGCAAAAGCATTCCAAGGAGAGGGGAAGGCTTGAGCAAAAGCACAGTAGCAGAGAAGCCCAGTGTATCTTCATTAACTGTGAGTAGTATCAGAAGAAAAGGTTGGAGAGGTGGTTAGGAACCAAATTGAATGCGAGAGGTTTGGAGCAAGAGGAAAACAAGACTGGAGTAATGCTGTATGAATATAACGCAATAATAATAGGACAAACATTTATGAAGCATCAAGTACATACTGGATAACAAAAATGGTATGATCAGTATAATAATAGCATTTACATAATGCTTTAAGGTTTTCAAAGCTCTTTACATATGTTATATTTGATGCTCACAACAACCCAGTGAAGTAGGAGCTATTATTATTCCCATTTTTTTAAAATGGTGAGGAAAGTTAGGAGAGAGGTTAAATAATTTGTTCAAGGTTATAGAACTAGTGTACAAGGCAGGATTTGAACTCAGGTCTGCCTGACTCCAATTCCAGCACTCTCTACTGTACTACCCACATGCTTCAACCATATACTATGCTGGACAGTGAGGAAAATGCAGTGTTAAGAAGACTGTCTCTGCCCTTCAGAAAATATGCTGCCTACTAATCTATCAGG
Source organism: Pseudochirops cupreus (assembly GCA_028627135.1). Lineage (NCBI taxonomy): Eukaryota > Metazoa > Chordata > Mammalia > Diprotodontia > Pseudocheiridae > Pseudochirops > Pseudochirops cupreus. Next base: position 302,630,147 of record CM053582.1, on the reverse strand, counting down.
TACTGTGTAGTATGGCTTTAATGAAGGAGAACTTAGAGAAAAGGAAACCAATTAGGAAGCAAATGAAGTAAGTATCTGAGTTAAGCTTGTGCTAGGAAATGAGAAAGAATGGATTCAAGAGGCATTGACATTTCAAGTGAAGGATAAGCAGCATTTGGTGACTCATTGTATGTATGGGGAAAAGTAAATGGTGAGTCAAAGACAATGAAGGTTTCTAGCCCAAGTGACTGGGAAAATGGTGGTTCCATTCTTTAACCTAAGGACATTTGTTGGCATGGCCCCAACAAGGAGGGGAAGGTACCAACAAAGAGCTACAAACTAAAGATGCAAAACAGAAAAGCAGATCATTGATAGAGTCAGGTACTAGTGGACATTGAATAGGTTCAAAAGGTAGACTTCATGACATAAGGAAATTAGCACTAGACTTGGAGTTCGAAAATCTAGTTTTGTATCTTTGTTGATTTATTGACTGGGACCTCAGAAGCAGAAAGAGGAAGGAGCATAATGAGTTCCATTTTGGACATGCTGAGTTTGAAGTATCAGTATGAGTTCCAGCTGAGAACGAGATAGAAATGAGATACTAGATCTTAGAAAAGTGATTCAGATCAAAGACACAGATTTAAGATGACAATCGAAGTCATGACGGTGAATAAGATCAGCAAGGGAGAGAAGAGAGAAGAAAAAAGCCAGCATCTTAGAGAGTATCTGTATCAGGTGGAAATAATGAAACAGGATTAGAAAAGGACACAGAAGAGAAGGAGGAGAATGAGAAGTATTCTAGAAGCCAATGTAAGTTTCCAGAAGGAGAATGTGATTAATGTCAAATATCAAAGGAAGGTAAAGGAGTAGAAAGAATTTTTAAAAGTCATCAGGTTTAGTAATTAATGCCCTTTAAGAAAGTAGCTTCAATAGGGGAAAGATCCAGATTGCAAGAAGTTAAAGAATGATTAGCTAACAGAGTCATAGAAGAACAGTAGATGGAGTTTGCCTTGGAAATGGCCTGCATACCTGCATTGGTAAATGGAGTTTCCACACTGGGAGCTCCCTACATGAATGGATGACATTATAGGCTCAGATAAAAAAAAATAAAGAGGAATAGAGAAATGTTGAAAAAAATAGAGACATCAAACATAGACTACTCCCTTCAGGGAGTTTGGTGATCAAAAGAATAAATCAGATAGGACAGGTACTCAAGAGAGCAGCAATGGTGGAAGAAGAGTTTTCTAGACTGGGGAACTTACATGTTTCTTGACAAAGGGGAAGAAATCAATAAAAAGATAAAAAATGAAGGTGAAAAGAGAGAGATAATTGAGTAAGGTCTTACTGCACATGAGATAGGTTCAAAAAATACACTTCATGATGTAATAAAATGAGGACTAGACATGGAATTAGAAGATCTGGTTTTGAATCTTTATCTCTGCTTGTTAAAGGACTGACTCCAACCTCAAGGAAGTCACTTCAGCTCTCTGGTACTCAATTGCTTCATCTGGAAAATGAGGGTGAACTCTGAGGACCAATCCATATGCCTAAGATTATCAGAAACTAGAGACAAAAACAAAAAATCACAGTTTTGAGGCAGTTATGTGACATAACATATAGAACATTGAACATGGAGATAGGAAGACCTGAGTTCAAATCCAGCCTCAGACACTTACTTTCTATGTGACACTGCGAAAGTCATTTAATTTCTGTCTACCTCAATTTCCTCAACTATAAAATGAAGACAATAATAGCTCTCAGAGTTGTGAGCATAAAAGGAGAAAATATAAAGTGTTCCTGCAATCCTTAAAGTGCTATACAAATTTTAGTTATTATTATTATTATTATTATTATTATTATCAACAGATATTTAGGAGCAGGATACAAGGCTCTGTTGTTTCATTTCCTTTTTAAAATTTCTTTTTCAGGTTCTTTTCTTTTTCTCTCCCTCCCTCACACCCTTTCCCCACCCACTTAGAAGGCAAGTAATTTCATTTCTATAAGGAATTCCTAAATGAGAGATTTCATCTTCCAATGCAGAACAGCACCTGCTTTTCAGCTTATAAGCTTAGAAAGTTGACTGGGGAATGGAGCTGTCAAGCAACTTGCTTGAGATCACCTAATCAGTATGTGTCAGAGGGCTCCCTGACTCCAAGACTAATCTGCAGGAGCAAGTCTGCCTCTCTAGAACAAGTAATAAGGGCCTGAATTAGATTGATGATAGTATAAGAGAGCACAGGAAAAGACATGTAGAAAAGCTGAGACACAGAAAAGGGAAATTGATGGAAGTGAGTCTGATAGCCCTAATCTCCATATAGTAGGAGGCAAAGTCATTTGCAGAAAGTAAGAGGGATGGTGGTAGATTTGACGATAATGAATAAGGTTTAGAGCAGCTTCTTCAGGCAACATAGTAATGAATCCACCAAAGAAAAATAAAAGGATTTCTCTGCACCATGAAGGGCTTGCCTTTAGCCTCTCTCATACCAAAACCAACCTGTAAGAATTTCGGATGCACAGACCATTGCCACAAGTGAATTCATTTTCAGTGCAAGAACGCCTGGTGCAGTTCTGATGTTCATCATAAGCATCACTGCAATCTGCATCTCCATCACAGATCCAGGTTCTGGGAATGCATCTCCTGAGAGGAGGCTGGTTGTTGACACATGTAAATTCAGAACGAGTACAGTTGCGGTCAGCTGAAACCAAAGCACATTGAGAGAACCACATGTCATGAAAAATTGTTCCAATTCAATTTGTTTACTTTTTCCTTTTGTTTTAAACTAGCAGACATGTCATATAAATAGGAAAAAAAGATGGCAAAATAGCCAATAAAATTATAGATTATAATAAAAAAGCATCTAAAAATGCCATTTCAATTGCCCGGACCTAGATTCTGTCAGATGAAAGAAGTAGAACTGATCTATCATATTTCTTCCTTTTATTTACTTGTCCAACAAATACTTATTGTGCACCTACTATAAGCAAAGCAGTGCCTTAGTGGCTAAAGCAGAAACAGAGATAAATTAGATGCCTTCCTTATCTTCAGAAAATTTATAATTTAACAAAAATTTTAAAATTATATATTAGATTTTATCAATCAACAAATATGTATTAACTACCTGTAATATACCAAGAACTGTGCTAGGAACTCAGGCTACAAAACCAAAAATGAAAAAATCCTGCCTTCAAGAAGCTTACATTCTAGCACAGTTACTTCTGCTAGAATGCAGAGTACCCTTTGCTGTATATGGGCAGACAACATGGACATATCTTAGTACAAACAAAATAAATGCAAGGTAATGTGGGGTGGGAGAGTCATTCACAAAAAAGGCTTCATGTGAAAAGAATTTCAATTGAATTTTGAAGGAAACAAAAGATTTTTAGTCATGGAGGTGAAGAAGTATCCCCCACCCACCACCTATCCCCCTGCCCCACTCCAAAAATGGAGGGGAGGGCAATGAAAGCAAAGACACAGTTATAGGTATTGAAGCATTGTGTATTCAACAAGAAGATCAGTTATCTGATCTGCACAGTCTGAGAAAGAGAGAAATGAATAACCAAGTTGGAAAGCCAGGTCAGGACTTGGTGGCAAGGAGGGTTAAAGAACAGAAGGCTTTATTTGATACTAAAGGCAAGAGGAAGGCACTAGAGTTTATTGAGGAGGACAGTAATGTAATTATACCCATGCCTTAGGAAAATTCATTTGGTAGCTGAGGGGAGGGTGGGTTGGAATGCAGGACATTTAAGACAAAGGAGTCCAAGCAGGAGGTTATTGCAACAGTCCAGGCCATTTGAATAAAGAATAGGGACTGGATGAGAGAGGTTGTGATAGGAGAAATGGAAAAGTACACTGCATATATTATGTTCATAATAACTTCAGAAACTAGGTAATGACAATAACCAGCTCTACACAGTACTTTCCAATAGGCAAAGCATTTTTCATGTATTATTGGATTTTAGCCTTATGATGACCCCATGAGATGAGATTAAGGGCCTTACTTATGATCAAACAGCTGATAAATATGAAAAATAGTATATGAACCCAAGCCTTCCTACCTCGAATCTCACCCATGGACCACACTGACCTCAAAGGGGCAGGTATGGTTAGACCTGTTTTATAGCCAAGGAACCTGAAATTCAGGAAGATGAAGTGACTTGCCTCAAACCACGTGGCTGGAGGCAGGGTTAGGGAGGGGGAGAATAAGCATTTATATGGCACCAACTATGTGCTAAGCATTATACTAAGCAATTTGCAATTATCATTTCATTTTATCTTCACAATAACTCTTCAATGTAGGTGTTGCTATTGTTCCCATTTTGCTGTTGAAGAATCTGAAGCAAAGGTTAAGAGACTTGCCCAGGGTCACATAGCTAGCAAGTGTCTGGGGTTAAATTTGAACTCAGGTCTTCCTGGCTCCAGGCCCAAGATGTTATCCACTGTACCACCTAGCTGCTAAGAAGTAGCAAGATTGTAATTCAAACCCAGGCCTCCTAATGATAAGTTCAGTGTTCTTTCTACAACACTATGCCTCCATTCCAAAGCAATCTACACAATTTATAGACAGAGTCCTAGACCAGAGGTTTTCAACCTGTGCATCACGACCCATTTGGGGGTTGAACAGGGTCACCTAAGACCATCAGAAAAAACATATTTCCAATGGTCTTAGGAGCCAAGACACCACTCCTCTGTCTCCAGGAGGGTCCACCCACATGCAGATACACCCACATATTCATATTAAACTCGTATTAAACAGTCCCGGCATTAGGAAGGTTGAGAACCACTGTCCTACACGTTTCTGTATATTCTTAAATAATAAAGTATCCCACAGAAGCAGGGCAGCTATGTGGCACAGTGGATAGAGTGTCAAACCTGAAGTCAGAAAGAAATGAGTTCAAATCTGACCTCAGATACTTACTAGCTATGTGACTGTAGATAAGTCGCTTAACCCTGCCTGCTTCAGTTTCCTCATCTATAAAACGAGCTGAAGAAGGAAATGACAAACCACTCCAGTATCTTTGCCAAGAAAACCTCAAATGGGGTCATGAAGAGTCAGATATGACTAAAACAATCCAACAACAATGACAACAGAAATCCCATAGAAGCGGAGGAGGCGAGAGGAGTTATTTTCAATAGAGAGTTGCCCGAAACTGAAATCAAATGACTTGGCAGAAAACAAATGAGTTCCTAGTACATTTTCATTACCTCAAAGAAAGATAAAGATGCAATTACTTTATTCACTCTCGTTGTTGGTGTCTCAGAACTGCTCAAAGAGCAGGGGAATAAACAAAACACCAAGATCAATTCGTAGGCTCTGCCCAACCTCTCTGTTCAGCTCACCCAAAGCTCAACTATAGACCACAGTCATTTCACACAAGAGGGATTCACAGGTGTAGTTGGACCTGCAGAACCCCTGTGGCCATTGTTTCAAATTTTCTATAGTGGGAAGGAAATCTCCAGAGACACATTGGCCAGCATTTCAGTTTTCTCTGGGGATTCAATGAGAAAATGTCTTTTCATTTAGAAGGAGATAGAGACACTTAGATGGAATAACCTCCCCTTCCCCCACCAACAAGCTAAAAGCCAAATTATGAGATTTTGAGTTGCAGATGTATTGATGGAATTTTTCCCAAAGCAAGACTCAGAGTTGTCTTTATCTGCTCTAGAAATTGATAGCCTTATTAAGTCACCTCCATTTAGGTAATTACTTGTGCTGGCTAAGTGCATCAGAGATAAATTAATGTGGGGTTACTTTTTAAAAAAAATATTGTAAAGCATTTAAGTGGAGAACATCAAATTATTATAGGATGAAATGCAAAGAGAAAATTCTGACACCTCCATTCAATTAAAAAGAAATCTCTTCTCAGCATAAAACAGTCCAAGGATAAAAGGGCCACTCAGCATTATTTCCAAGAGATGAAACATTACATTGGATGAGATTTATTCCACGTACCACAGCTGTGTCTTTGATCCTCGTCACTCATATCCCCACAGTCATTGTCACCATCACAGATCCATGTTCTTGGAATACACCTGCCATCATCACATCTGAACTGGTCCGCAGAACAAGTCCTCACATGAGACACTGCAAAATTAATAACCTTGCTGGGTGTGATCAGTTAGATTAACAGATTTGGTTTTTAGAGAAATAAAAAATTCACAAAAGTCGACATTTATAGATCCAAGCCTGGAAACACAAGTGTCAAAAGTAAGATTTCAAAATTGTATTATTTACTATTTACTTCACTAACTTTCTATTTCATCTGAGGTTACCTAATTGGATGACAAGCCATCAAATCAAGTTGCTCTTCAAATTAGAGGCAGCTAGGTGGCACCATGGATGGGGTGCTTGGCCTGAAGTCGGGAAAATCTGAGTTCAAATCTCAGCTGACTTACTAGCTATATGACCTTGACCAAATCATTTAGCCTGTCTCTGCCTCAGTTGTAAAAGGGAGATCATAATAGCATCTACTTCACAGAGTTGTTATGAGGATCAAATGTGACAAAATTTATAAAATGCTCAGCATAGTCCCTCACATATAGTTAAGTCCTATGTAAATGCTAGTCATTATTATTATTATTACTCTTTTATTAATATTGCCAACATTACTCTTCTTCTTAATGGACCTATCAAATATAACTACATTGATGCACTTTTCTGAATGGAAAGAGCGAGGAACAATTTTTTCAGGTCAATAATTGTCTTTGTAGAGAGACATTTCTTGAGGCATATCTGCAAATGGCTCTATTCACTAAGCAGTTCCTAATTCTCCCTTCCTGAGTCTGGGAAAATCCAGTCAGATTCTATGTTGTTCCCTTGCCTTTTAAATTAATAGTAAATAGAAGACATTCCATATACTAAGATAAGGCCAAAATGGGCACATGATTTAGACATAAAGAGTCATAACAGGGGTGGCTATGTGCAACAGTGAATAGAGCACCCACCCTGGAGTCAGGAGGACCTGAGTTCAAATCCGGCCTCAGACACTTAATACTTACTAGTCATGTGACCTCGGACAAGTCACTTAGCCCCAGTTGCCATGCCTTCCCCCTTCCAAAAAGCAAAAAAATAAAAAAAATAAAAAAAATTAAGAGTGATATCATAAGCAATTTAGGAGAATATGGAATAGTTTGCCTATAAGCTCTATGGATAAGGGAAGAATTTAGGACCAAACAAGATACAGAGAGCATTACAGAGCAGAAAACAGATAATATTTGTTATATTAAATTAAAAAGGTTTTGCACAAACAAAACCAATTCAGCCAAAACTAGAAGTAAATCCAAAAACTAGATACAAAAAAATTTGTAGGCAAGCAATTTCGATAAAGTCCTCATTTCTCAAATAGAGAACTGAGTCAAATTTATAACAATATAAGTCATTCCCCAGCTGATAAATCATCTAAGGATGTGAAGAGGTGGTTTTCAGATGAAGAAATCAAAGCTATCTATAGTCATATGAAAAAATCCTCTAAATCACTATTGATTAGAGAAATGCAAATTAAAACAGCTCTGAGCTACCACCTCACACTTACCATATTGATTAACATGACAGAAAAGGAAAATGGCAAATGTTGGAGGGGAGGTGGAAAAACTGGGATACCAATGCACTACTGGTGGAGCTGTGAACTGATGCAACCATTCTGGAGAGCCATTTAGAACCATGCACAAAGGCCTATAAAACTGTGCATACATACCCTTTGATCCAGCAATACTACTACTAGATTTGTATCCCAAAGAGAATGTTTTTAAAAGGGGGAAAGAACCTATTTGAACAAAAATACTTATAAGCAGCTCTTTCTGTGGTGGCTAAGAAGTAGAAATTGAGGGAATGCCCATCAGTTGGAAATGGTTGAACAAGTTGTGGTATATGATTACAATGGAATATTTTTGTACTATAAAAATGATCAAAAGGATGATTTCAGAAAAACCTGGAAAGACCTACATGAACTGATGCAGAGTGAAATGAGTAGAACCAGGAGAACACTGTACACCAATAACAGTAATAGTATATAATGAACAACTGTGAATGGCTTAGCTATTCTCAGCAATGCAGTGATCAAGACAATTCCTAAGACTCATGATGAAAAATGCTACCCACATCCAGAGAAAGAACTGATAGAGTTTGAATACAAACTGAAGCATTGTTTTTTACTTTATTTTTTTAGTTCAAGTTTTCCTCTACAAAATGACTAATCTGGAAATGTTTTACATGATTGAACATGTATAACTTCTATAAGATTGCTTATCATCTCAGGAGAGTAGAAGAATGGAAAGGAAGGATAGAATTTGAAGCTCAAAACTTAAAAGAAATAATGAATGTTAAAATTTTTCTTACATATAACTTGGGAAAAAATTAAATACTATTTTTAAAGAAATAGTAAATTTATGACATCTAGGTGGCACATCATGCTTTTCCTTTACATACATTATCTAATTTGAACCTCAAAACAAGTTTGAAACATAGCTAGCATAGCTATTACTTTCCCATTTTTATAGATGAGGAAACAGAAGCTCAGGCTCAGAAAATTTGTGATTTATCAATAAGTAAGCTAGTAAGCAAGTGGTTAGGATTCAAATGCAGGTTTTCTGATGTCAAATCTAATACTCTTTTCCTACTTCTAACATATTCCAGTGTAAGAAAGAACTTTAACAGACAGCTCCAAGTACCAGAACCCCAAATTGGCCATGAATACCATAACTAAGAGAAATAACCAGTAAAGTCTCTTTTAAGCAGAAGTTCTTAACCTGTAGCCAGTGATCATTTTAAAAAAATATATTTTGAGAACTATATTTTGACATAATTGGTTTCTTTGTAATCCTGTATATTTTATTTTATACATTTAAAAGCATTATTCCCTGGAAAGAGTTCTTAGGCTTCACCAGACTTCCAAAGATATCCACAATGCAAAAAGGCTTAAGAATTTCCTGCTTGAAGCACCCAGGATGGTACAGCTACAATTATCACTTCCATGTCATAGTATCCCTTTGATCTGGAAAAGCCTAGGTAAAAATTTTGACTCTCCCTTTGTACCAAAGAAGAAGTCTGAATTTTTTTTTCTTTTATGGGATGTTTACAGTACTTTAATGTAAAATTTGGATTGTTTGGTCATAGGCTAATATGTAGGTTGTGTATGTTAAGTAAAAATAATGTATGAAAAAGAAATGAAAACTTTTTACTTATTTTAACTTTAAAAAAGGAAGTTGTGCTTCTATACAACTAGACCATTGTACAATATGAAAGTATTTGCAGATCCTATACTTGATTACATGCCACCATGGCAGGGGTGGGGGGAAGAGGGAGGAGAGAAAATTTGAAACTCAAGGGATTGTGGAACTGAATCTTGTAAACTAAAAGTAAATAAACAAGTCAATGAAAAAAAAAAAGAATTTCCTGCTCTCTGCTCATGGGTGGAGATGATGGGCTCCAGGTGAATTCAGAGGCACTTACTACAACCAGCACATGGTGACAAAGGAAAGGCAGAACAGTGGGAAGGGAAGGGATGCAGAGATAACAGCGAGCTACTCCAGGGAGCCTCAGAAGGAGGATCACAGACACTGGAATAGAGGACTGAGAAGCTCCTTACCACACTCCAGTATTAGGTAACTGAAAAATTGAATGGTCAAAGATTTTTTTTAACTTAATTGAACTGAACTGAACAAACAAAATTACACAATGTCAAAGCTATAAAGACTCTTACAATCCAAAACCCTTATTTTACAAATGAGTAAAATGAAGTCTTGAGAGGTTAAAACACTTGCAAACTATGACATAATCTACTTAATGCAGGTCTTATAACTACAAGTTCAGCACACTGACTACCCTACCAAAGAATAAAAGCACCACAGATTTAAAGTTGGAAGGGGTCTTATAGATTCATATTGTCCACCACTACCCTTTATTTTAGAGAAGAGAAAATTAAAGTTAAATTCAACTCAGTTAAACCGTAAAGTAAATGCATATTTGTCATCTTCCCCTCAGCTGATCCATTTGCCCATTTCAACTTCCAGGAACAGAGAATCTGACAATCAATAGGCCCTTTGCTCAGCATATACCACCTAGTCAGCTCTCTATGACCACACCCTTCTCCGTGCCCTGGTTCTTACTCAGACACTTGCATTAGGCAACATTAGTATGCAATCTACCACTGCTAACAATATACAGCAGCTGTTATTAGCATAGGCTAGTTTGGAATTGATGAAGAATTTTTAATTCAATTGGAGGAGGGGAGGAGGAAGGTAAGAAGGTGCTTTTTATGTCACAATCAGTCCCTTCAGTCAGAAGCTCTTAACCTACTTTGCGTCATGGACCCCTTTGACAGTCTGTTGAAGCCTCTGCACCCCTTCTCAGAATCATGATTTTAAGTGCATGAGATAAAATACAAAGAATTACCAAGGAAGTCAAAGATTAGTGAAAATAAAGATGTAATTTTTCCCATCCAAGTTCATAGAACACCTTGAAATCTATCCACAGAACCGTTGGAGGAGGTCCATGAACCTCAGAATAAGAACTTTTGTTCTAGCCATTCATGACCCTGTAATATAGTGGTTCTCAACCTGTGGGTCACAACCCCTTTGGGGGTTGAACGACCCTTTCACAGGGGTCACCTAACACCATAGGAAAACACATATTTCCTATGGTCTTAGGGACCGAGACACTGCTCCTCTATCCATCTCCAGGCAGGTCCGCCCACATGCAGACACACCCACATAAGAGCATTAAAGGGTTGTGGCATTAGGAAGGTTGAGAACCACTGCTATAATACTTCTTAAGTCTGATTCCTTTCTTACCACAAGAAGAAGGTTCATCAGAGCCATCAGCACAATCTACTCCTTGATCACAATACCAATGAGCAGGAATACAGCGCCCGGATGTACAACGGAACTCACTGCTGGTACAAGTCAGGGAGACTACAGGAAAAAGAGAAGATAAAACCTAGGAGTGAAACATGAGCTTGTTGCTCAGAATTTTTGCCCACCCTGTCATTATATCATCACAACTTCTAATATGTCTCTATGTTTGTTGGTGGCAAAATGGAAGGCTGCAGGGCTAGGCTATATGCCCTAGGCCTAGGGAGTAGGCAGGCCACTCCTTTTGTTCATTCTCAAATTATAGCCCCCTTTAACCATAATACATACTTGCCTCTTAACTCAGATTCCTTTCCTGAGTCTGTTTTTCCAGACCCTAGAGGCAGAGAGAATAAGTACCTACCCCGCATCTTGCAGCTTGGTTTCAATGAACCTACAGGACTTGCTCCCCAGCCTGGAGCAGCCTCTTGACCTGATCCCACCCATGAGATATAGTGATTGGACAGGGAAATATTCATAATGAGCCAGATAGCCCAAAGATAGCCCCATTTATCCTGTATCCCTGATTCACACTTGCACTGAGGGCATTTGCTTCTTCATGATTCTTTCATTGCTAACTCTGTGCTTTCTACTTTTGTGCTTTGGTCAGAAAAGCAGATTAACTAAGACATTCATACACTATAGATCTGTCTAAACTTTTATTCTCAAGGACAATTGATGCTTAAAGAAAGCCTTCTGCCTTGGGTTGCAGACTTCCAAAAAGTGTTTGGTTAGATGCTTCTACCTGTCAAGAAAAATACTTACACATAAAATATAAAAACAATGACCAATACAATCAAGGTGCTTGCTTCAGGTACTTAATGTACTCCTAGGGGTATTTGTACTTTGGAAAAAGATCTTTAAAAAAACCAAAGAAATGGCTTAAGTAAATAACCTTTAAATAACTTTGAGTAAAGAAACTTTGAGGTTATTTTTATCTTTTAATAGGGTACTGCTAAAGACAATAAAACCTTCAAAACTCAGAACTGAAACAGCAGAAGTTCAGGTATTAAGACAGGCCATTGGAGGAGAATTTGGAAATGTGGGGAGGGGAGCAGAAGTTTGACTTTCACGTAAGAAATGCTCCACTCTTTCTGAGGGGGCTCTTCTAAGATGACAATTTGATTGACAATTCTAAAATGACAATTAATTCTTTTGATTACATTATGAAATGTCATAACTTTCTAAAAATTGAATATCAGTAAAGCACTGTCAACTTACCACAATGAGTGGGACTCTCATCACTCATATCTCCACAGTCATTATCTCCATCGCAAAGATAAGTTCGAGGAATACAAATATTTGTGTTCTGACACTTTGTAAATCCAGACTGGCAAGTTCGATCGGCTTGAAATGATTAAAAAAAAGAACACTAACATTTAGATCACTGTCAAGGCTACTAAGCCACAATATGCATCAAAACAAAAAGTGTGTGTTTTTGTAACAACAAATTGTAGAACATGCATCATTTGAAAGATGATTTTTCAACACTGAATAAAGTAAAAAAAAAAGCACAGAACAGCATGAAAATTGGGTCTAATCTTGGTTGTGCCATTAATTGTTTGTGTAACTTTGAACAAATGGCTTCATTTCTCTAGGCCTCAATTTCTTCTTCCGTAAAATAAAATGGCGGCTAGGGATGCTACTGAAAGGAAATAGGGGAAGAAAGAAGACCTAAGCATAAAAATAGTTAATAATAGCCAAAAAGAGCCTAGAAACAATCCATATGCCCAATAACAGAGGAATTTATCTAATATATTATTACATATTACATATATATTATATTTTATCTAATATATTCTAAGGTTTCAAATCCTCAAGCATCGTAGGTGGTTATGATGGACTTACGGCAGTTCCTCTCATCTGTAGTGCCATTATCATAGCAATTATTGATACCATTGCAGACATATTCCAGGGATATGCACCTCCCATTGTTGCAAGCAAACTCTGTGTTGGAGTCACAAGTTCGGAATAAGCAGCCTGCCTCATCACTATTGTCTCCACAGTCGTTGTAGTGATCACAGCGATAGTGGTAAGGGACACAGCGCCCATTGCCACAGGTGAATGCTGTTGGCTGGCAAGTGTGAAATGCTAGGGAGAAAGACAAAAAAGATTGAAGGGATGTATTCACTAATGCAGCATTTCACTTCTAGAAAAAAAAAACAGCCAAAGAAGTCTGAAAGCTTTGGGATTTACCTTCCAGAACAAAGGCTGCTACAAAATGGGCTACATGCAAAGTAGATTGCATCTTGAATTAGTCAGATTATGCAAAATACTTTTTCTGCTCTTTTTAAAAATCCAATCAAGGATGATGAAAAGAAGTTACTCCCCTTTCTTTCACCCATACAGTCCTCTCAAGACACACCTGTTTATCTCAACCCGACAAAAAAACTAGAACAAGCAGCTTTTTTTAAGAAACAGACAATAACTGACTTCACAACTCAGAGAAAGTTCCCTGTGTTTTATGTGCCATAATGCACTCAAAGTTGGAAATGGAGATTAAGAAAAAAATCCCAAGCGAATGCAATGCTGGGGTCTCTTGCCCCTTGTATCATGTAATTCTTTAGCAGCGTACTAGAGATGCAACAGTAATCTAGTCAGGATTCCCAGATTAAGTTATTTACATTTCCATCCTAAATCCAATACCTGGCTATGGGTACTCAACCTCCCAACAGTGACATTGGAATTCCTGCAAGCACCTTCGAGGCAAAGGGACAAAAAGGTCTTACCACAGACACTTTCCAGCTCATCACTGCCATCGCCACAGTCATTATCATTATCACACTTCCACCTCTCCGAGATGCATCTCCCATTAAGGCAAGTGAACTGCACCCCTTCGCATCTCGTCCCATTGTCCGTAATGCAATGCTTGTTTCCATTTGCCAAATACCAGCGGCCCTCAGATGGGCACTGACACTCAGCACCGTTAGGACCTAAAGAAAGTTATGCCAGAGAGAAATAAAAGATCAGAATGTTAAAAACATTCCTATTTTCCTTCAAAAATACTTGCTTACATTAACACCTACACAAAGTAACCAGACTGGACTTCACCAGACTAATTACTTAAATTTGCACTGAGAGACAGTGTGGAAAGAGTGCCATCCCTGGAGGCCAAGGACCTCTGCCAGCTATGAATGGCATGAACTAAACTCTCTGGGCATGAGTTTCCTCATCCATAAAAGAAGAAGACTGGACTGGATGGTCTCTGGGGTTCCCTCATCTCCATGTCTATGCTTCTATGGTCCTAAGTGAGATTTTCCTCACAATACTGTGGAGCATATAGTCTATTTTTATCCCTGTTTTGCGGATAAGGAAACATATGGTCAGGTAGCTAGTGTCGACACTGTACATAGATCCAAGTCTGCTGGCTTCAAATTCAAAGTTCTTGGTCTGTAGACTCCCAAGTCTAGTGTTCTTGTACCTATGTACTCAACTGCCTCAACAGGCCCATATATGTTCGACGGAAACATATTTCCTGTATTTTGATTTATTTTATTCAAAAAGTGGCACTGTTGTTGTTCAGATGTGTCCAATTCTTTCCGGCAAAGATATTGAAGTGGTTTGCCATTTCTTTCTCCAGCTCATTTAACAGATGAGGAACTGAAAAAAACAAGGTTGAGTGACTTGTCCAGAGTCACACAGCTAGTAAGTGTCTGAGGTCAGATTTTATCTCAGGAAGATGAGTGTTCCTGCCTTCAGACCTAGCACTCTATGCACTATGTCACCTAGCTGCCCCATAAAGTGGCATGTTGTCAGGTAAAAAGCATTGGACTGGTGTAAGGAAAACCGAGTTTGAATTCTGCTAGCAAGGAAGCAGGTGGCCAGTCATGGTCAAGTCACTTAACCTGTGTGAGCCTCAATTTCTTCATCTGATAATAAAGAAACTGGACCAGATGATCTTTCAACTCTAGATCTCACCTCCACAAAAAATGAAGAAAATATTATTTTCACTATCTACCATACAGGGTTATTATGAGGAAAGTAATTTGTAAACCTTGAATCCTTATATAAATATTAATTATTATTATTTGTGGTAAAAGAGCAAAAAACATTGTTAGTAAAAGCAGTTCAACTTAATCTTTAAAGAAACAGCCTTCCCTTATATAGAAATCCTAATCCTAAGAAAACTCCTTTTTTTTTTTTGCAAAATTTACCCAATTTGTAAAGCAATGTGAATCAGAAGGAAAAGTATCATTACTTAGTAGAAAGGGGGTCAACTTTGAAGTCAGGACCACATCAGTTCAAATTCTACTTCTGACATAAGCTGTCTTGTTACCCTGGGCAAGTCTCTTAACCTTCACCTTATAAGCCCTTGGAACCTCACTGGACAATAAATTGCAAGCAAATTGACAATCTTGCATCAATGGATAGGGTCTCCAAACCAGGAATCAACCAGTACCAATAAAATCTGAGGCCCAGATTCCAAAATGATATAAAACATCATACTACAAAGTACCATGACAAATATCTCAAATAAGAGACTCCATTCCTTAAAGCAATCGAGACACATTTGTCTACTAGGGATGGGTAGCTTAGCTTTTGCCCATATTGATAGTATTAATCATATCATAGATTCAGAGGGAAAGAGACCACAAAGGTCATCTAATCTATAGGTGTCAAATCCCTTGCTGCATGAAAAACTCTCAAGTTTGGCAGAACCAGATTAAAATGTAATTGGAAAATGCTTAGCATAATTAATAAAAATATAATGCAACCTAGATAATGTTAATTTATGGTTTCCAAAGTCAATATGAGGCCCAGGAAGATGCTTTTATTTTAGTTTGATACCACTGATCTAGTTCTATCCTCTCATTTTACAGATAAAGAAATTGAGTTCCAGAGACATTAAGTGACTTGCCCAGGTGACTTAGGTAGTAAGTAGCAGAAACAGGACTTGATGAGGCTACTCTGACTCAAAATCCAAACATTTTTTTCAACTATAGCATTGCTCCTCCGATCCATAAAATTCAGTACCTCAACTTCTCATCTTGTTTTTAATCCCCATTACCTGAATTAAACTGAGAAATGAGTTGCCTACTTGCAACCCTAGAAGGGTTTCATATGGGATCAAAGCCAGAGGCTTAGATATGGCCTGACTAGAGAAATTCGTGCTCTGAAGCAATCTTCTATTATAGTATCTTGGTCAAAGCTGCCTGACCTCTTCCTCATGTGTAACCCATGATTTTTTTTTCCTGTTCATTTCTTTGGGCATGTTCATTTTTATCATCCATGGCAATGCCTTACCTGGTGCACAGATATGACTGCATCCCCCATTAAATTGGCTACAGGGGTTGGGGCACTGCCTCTGTCTGCTCTTCACTAGAACATGAATATCCATTGGCCTCAGGGGCAAATTCATGATCATTACAATCTGTTCTGAACCATCATATTTGTTGGCTCTGTAGATAGTTCTTGTGCTCCAGTCAGTCCAGTAAATATGCTGGTCATAGACAGTCATGGCAAAAGGATGGATCGCTGTACTGATAATGACTTCCCGGTTTGTGCCAGTCAAGGAGGAGCGTTCGATCTTCTGCCTAAAATGAATGAGATCACACAAGAACTCAGAAAGCTTGGACTCCAAATACCTCTCTCAGTTCCTATACCCAACTGCTGCTTTTAGCCCACTCCCAATCTGACCTTTACATGAGTATGTTTGCCAATAGGGCTGTTTTTCTTGTGCTTTTTCTTATCGTGATGGGGGTCTTGTTTACTTATTCCCTGATTTCCAAATAGAATCATAGGATCTCTAACTGGAAGTGACCTTCAAGATTACCTAGCCCTTTACCCTCAATTTTATAGATGAAGACATTAAGATCAAAAAGGTTAAATGATTTGCCAAAGGTCACTTACGTAGTAAGTGAACATAAAATCATCCTTGAAACTAGAAGTCTCAGACATACGTAGAGAAAACTGCCTGACATAAGGAACATAAAGACATAATACTTCTCTGACTTGGCTTTTAGTTTAATTACCTTAATTTAAACATTTATATGAAAGCATACAAGGACGGACATAAAATACTATTGACCCATGTTATATAAAGGAAAATGTTCTCATCTGCCCATTCCATCATGGGAAATCTTCTTGTGCTTTGGGTAGACATCTCCATAGCTCACAGACAGGTTTGCGGTGTGTCAGCTACCCTCAATCTGGTTTAGCCTATCCACTGAGATGGTTTACCAAGGTGTGACCACTGGACATGCTATAGCTTCTTGGAGCCACAGGTGAGAACTGTGAAAGTGAACACCAAAGGTGGATGAGCAGCCCCAACAAGGCTTGGCAAGCTATCACACCAAAGGTGCTAGCCCTCCTGAACACTCCATATACCCTAATGGACTGATGAGAACAATTTGTTCCAACAGCCATGAAGGTGGCTGAAGCAGACATGGTTGACTGTTTAGAGCTTGGCCAGACATCAAAGATAAAGTGAAGGTCATTCACTGAATCCTGGGTCATAGCCAGTCTTCTTGACTTTTGTCCTGCCACTGGACTTTAATGACTCAGGAAGAGATGGTGAGGCTGATATCTTTGTGCAACTTTGCCTCACTTAACTCCAATTCACACAAAAGTCAAGACATCACCTGTGACATCATTTGTCCTCTTCAAAAATAAAGTACAAACAACAACAATAAGAAAATGAGGCATGACGAGGCAGCTAGGTGGCGCAGTGAATAGAGCACTGGCCCTGGAGTCAGGAGGACCTGAGTTCAAATCCAGCCTCACACACTTAACATTTACTAGCCACGTGACCTTGGGCAAGTCACTTAACCCCAATTACCCTCCAAAAAAAAAATGAGGCATGGATGAGACTGAGTCACCCAGTATCACATAACCAAAATCACAAGATAAACCAAGAACAGCAAAGAAAAAATGTTAGAATTCCTTTCACACAGCCATCAACTCAAAGTTCACTGGATCAAATCAATCCCCGAATAACTCCATAGAGTTGACTACAAGGAAGAATTTTGTGTGATTTCATGGTCTACTAAGATAAGTCACATATAAAGTAACAACGATAGTTTATGAAGTATACTTATCATGTAAATCCTATATTTGATTCTTTATTCTAGTTGCTTTTAGTCAGATTTTTCACTAACTATAGGCCCACAAAATGTTCCTCTCTTTTGAAAAACAAAAATTATTTGAAAAATACCACATGGGGAACAGAGATACATACAGGTTTGCATCTGCCCAGTACAGCCAGTCTTCATCATAGTCCAGAGTAAGGCCATTTGGCCAAACCAGACTGGTGTTTACAATATGAATTCTGAAGTTTCCTCCCAATGTGGCTCGCTCAATTTTAGCGTTAGTACTCCAATCAGTCCAATACATGTATCTATTCATACAAAAAAAAAGGCAGTGATTAATCAATGATCAATTGAGCACATAAAAAATTCTCTTTTATATAAAAAGCAGAAACATTCAGACTACTTAACGTAAGAAGACATCAACTTACTCCATTTCCACCCTCATGCTTTCCTAAGCTTTATCAACTAGGATTTACTGAATCAGTAGAGAGCAGCATATCAATTTCCTTGTCTTACTGCCAAGATCTTCACTTAGGTGTGACCTGCATTTGAGGGGAGGTGGGGAGCCTGCATTAGCTGTTCATTCTCCCTTCCAAATATTCTCCATGTAAAAAGATCTACTTGTTTATGGCCACTCAGTCTTCTCCTAACTTTCTATTTCCATATGACTTTTACAGGTGAATAAAAAGTCAATTGTACATGAAAATCAGGCTCTTGTCCACCCACCTGCCCCCAAAACCTATAGAAGCAATGAGTAAGGATATATAAGCCAAAAGGAAGAAAAAGACAAACCCTCTGCAAGGATCTAATACAATTGCCCTTGGCCGTGGTACTCGAGCAACCACAGTGTGATTAGATCCATCCACTGCCATGGAGCTAATGGTCTGGTTCAGGTAATCACTATAATAAACTCTACTGTTGATCCAATCAAATGCAATGCCATCTGGAATCCCTATATCTATATGCAAATACACAAACAGAGAAAAAAAAAGTTAGCCTCTGCGCAGTCACCTTGGAACCATTCAACTAATCATGTTTCGGCTCATCATGTTTGACTTCAAAACAAGCAGAATCTGCAACACACTAACCTGTTGCAATGACAGTTGGGGAAGTAGCCCCAGCTAATAGGCTAACATAGGAAATCTTGCCACTCGCTGTTGTAGAACTTTGCGTAAAGTATATTCTGTTGTTGATACTGTCAAAGTCTAAAGCCACTGCAGTCCTGGGCACATTCACTTTACGAAATGGTGGGCTGTGGTTCTCAGGGTCCAGATATATGCTTCTCAGAGAATTTTCCATGGCAAAGATAAGGTAATTTTCTGTAGAAATGGCACAGTTCTTTCCATCACTTTCCAGCTCCCCAAAGGCACAGCCACATTTTGGTGCCTGCAATCCAGGCAATGCAAAACATAAATGGGAACATCCTCCATAATTCTCCAAGCATGGGTTGTGGTTAACTTCCTCAGGTAACTGAGGCTGAAACTGTGGGTTGAAGATGGTCACATCTCTTAGCCAATTGATGTTGTCCCTTATCACTCTTGGAGGATCTGTATTCCCTGGTTCTTTACTAGCTTGGTAGACTTTTTTCAGATTCCTGTCCACCCATATCATAGTGTTTTCAAAAATGGTGATGCCATAGGGTGTAGGATAACGACTCCCATAGCGAACCATTTCAGTATCACCTCCTTGCTGATTGATTCTGGCAATTATATCTAAAGAATCATCAACCCAATAAATGTAGCCATTGCTATGGTCTACTGCCAAACCCCTGGGCGTAACAATGCCCTCGGACACAAGCACCGTTCGGTTAGTGCAGTCAAGAAAAGCTCGTTCAATTTTTGGGTTCTGTCCATAGTCAGCCCAGAACAAGTATCTGTTCTTGGGGTCTACCACTATGTGCCTGGGCATGTCCACAGTTGTTTTCAGGAGAACACGGCGGTGAGTAGAATTTATTCGTAGCACTTCTATCAATGTCTCAGATGCAAAAGCATTGGTAAAGTAAAGGTTTCCTGTGGGGGGAAAAAAACTAAGTGGTAATGAACAGATTGAAAGGTAAGGAAGGAAAAGGTGACAGCTTTTCAAGTTCAGGCCAAAGCGTGTCAGGTTTAGGCCAATACACCTTCTCAAAGGTGATATGCAAATGCATGAGGTGGGAACTAGAAAGATTAATTTTTACTATTAGATACTAAAGATTGCTTTTTAGAGATTACAGTGGTAGTCTACATTGGCCCCTAGAGCAAATTAAATTTTTTATCAAAATCTACAACTTATTTTCCATTTGATGGCATAATTCTCAGAATATTTTTCCCTTAACTCCTAAGATAATGGATATGTAAGTCTGCTTCTTCCAAGACTCAGAAAACTCATTATCTTTGAGGGATCCAGGGGAGGCAGCTCCATCTCCCTTCTGAATTCTTCCCATATGTCAATGAAAGAGCATAAGTGAAGAAAAGTCATCAGACTATGTGAGATAGTCCACCCATCCTATGATGGGAAGACTATCTCAAATAACTTTTTCACATATATTTAAGAGTATTTTAAGAGTCTTTTCCTAGACTATACTAAATAAAACAGTGATTAACAGAATTTTTTATCCTAACTCTTCCAAAGGCTCAACATCACTCTAAAAGAAAGTTCACATTATACATCCTCCTCTTAGAATAAAATCTCAATTCTTGCAAGGAAGGAGTACAGTGCAGGGTAGGTGGGGGAGATAGGGAGGGAATCAATGGTGGATGTGGATTGGTCTCTACTGTGTTTATATATCATGAAGTTTTTGGCTTTTGTTGTACAACCACTCTTTGAAATCCTATATATCTTTGGTCCCTAAAATCACAATTGACCCATGTATATACCTGAGAATCATATTACTTGTCTTCTATTTAACAAACTTTGATTTTCACTGGAGAAAAAAATTATTGAGATTCTTCTTTCTGACACTATTTCTACCCATACTCTCTAACAAGGTAAATGAGTATATAATAAATTACTTTATATAGTGCTTTAAAACTTGCAAAATACTTTACATTCATTATCTCATTTAATCCTTACAAATCCCTCCGAGGACAGTACCATAGGTGTTATTATCACCATAGATAAAGAAACTTCCATGATCACACAGCTAATAAGTATCACATGGGATCTGAACACAGTTTTCTCCTGGCTCCAAGTCCAGCATGCTTTCCACTATGCCACATTGCATCTCAACTTATTTAGTAAAAAAAAGTCACTGTATATAAGAAGAGACAGTATGGGGTAATGGATAGAGTTGACCACAAAGTCAGAAAAGCATGGATTCCAGTTCTGCCTCTGAAACCTCCTGACTATGTGAGTAAATCTCTTAATTCCTCAGTGCTTCAGACAACACTCTAAAGTTTCTATAAAGCTCTCTAAAACTTCTAAAAAATTTAAATTGAGGGCAGTTAGGTGGCATTGGCCCTGGAATCAGGAGGACCTGAGTTCAAATCTGGCCTCAGACACTTGACTCCAGGATTTTCTTGTACTTATGATTTTCTCATATGCAGGTCTGGTCCAAAATGAACTTCAAAGCTGGATACAAGAGTCCAGTTAAAGTTCAGTCTACTTATATGACTTCATTTATTATTGACATTAAAGTTCTTAATTTGCTTTTCTTTTTTAACAAAACACAGGAAAGTGTTCATTGTTATAAGTAATACTATTAACTATGTAATCTGTATAGCTTGGAGATCTAGATTGTTGGCCATTATTTGTAAGATATAGCTGCATTTCCCCTACTACCATCTTATTCCAGGACCTGATTGGTGCATGGAGGTGAGCCAAGGTCCTCAGAAGACTTAGCCCAAGAAGTACTAACTCTAACGGATCCTAATAAACATTACATATGGGTCTGTAATAAGACTATGTACATATCCATCTTCAGAGACTGGTTTAAATTAAGAAAACTCCCCAGAAGTTTGGCAATTAGGTAATTAATTTTTGGTCACTGGAACTCGTGAATTACCTCTGCTGAGCCCTTGGAGGGTTATGATATGCACTGACAGAGCTAATGCCCATACAAAAATCAAATGATTACCCATTCAAAACTCCATCTATGCTACACCATGCCAAAGTAGTAACTATTCAACTGATTTAATGTAACAGTTAGATGGCAGGAACTGTTTTAAAAATCAAGTTCTTGCTGTTACAGTTATAAAACTGTGTGTCCTCTTTGATCCAGCAATACCACTATTAGGTCCATTTTCCAAGGTGATCAGGGAAAAAGGAAAAAAACCTATATGTTCTAAAATATTTATAGCAACACTCTTTGTGGTGGCAAAAAAAAAATGGAAATGGAGGGAATGCTCATTAGTTGGATAATGGCTGAATAAGTTGTGGTTCATGATTGTGATGGAATACCACCATGCCATAAGAAATGATGAACAGATTGGTTTTAGGAAAACATGGGAAGACTTGTAGGAAATAAAGAAGAGTAAAACAAGCAGAACCAAGAGAACGCTGTACACAGTAAGAGCGATATTATTCTAAGAGTAAATGTGAATGAGCAAGTTATTCTGAGTAATATGAACGTTCAAATCGACTACAAAGGACCTGTGATGAAAGCTGCTATCCACCTCCAAAGAAAGAATCGATATATGAAACCACAGATTTTATAGTTTCATATATATATTATATATATGTATATATCACATAATATATATATATATATATATATATATATATATATATATATATATATATATATATATATATATCTTTGTCAAATGTTGGCCTTCTCTAGTGGGAGAGAGGGAAGAAAACAGATTGGAATTCAAATGTAACAAAAATATATAAAATTTTAATAAAATAATTTAGCAGGGAAAGACTGAAGTTCTCTTTTTAAAAAAAAGTTCCCCTAAAGTGTGCTCTTTGACTAATCATAACTTATGAGACAAGGTGTTACTATGTATGAAAACTGAATGTTTCTTAACATAGATCCAAAATTGAAAGTTTCTGGCCAATTTTCTTTTACAATTCTGTATATATTACCAGTAGTTAATAATGGGATTGTGATTTTTAAATTTATCATCTGAAAGACCTTGCAATCAATTATCCTTCATGAATTTAATCACATAACTTATACTTAATAATTATACATTATGATTATAACATAATCATATTAGTCTAATTTAAATTCACAGTGCATATTCATTTTAAATTATTCCAATAGTAATTATCTAGGAAACAAGTTCTACAGGATACATAGTTTAAACAAGTTTTAGGTTAAAGGGGCCAAAAATGCAAAACATATAAAAGGAAGAAATTTCCCTTATGTATAAGCTCCATGAGAGTAAGGATGGTTTCATCCATTATATTTGTATCCCCAGGGCCTAGAACAGTGCCTGGTACCTACTAGATACTTAATAAATACTGATTGGTTGATTCAGTATAATCACCTACCTGCTACCCAATCAACCGCAATACCCCGGACGCCATTTTGTCCTATCCCATTTGTGATGATATTTCTAAAATAAGACCCATCAGGTTTAATTCTGCGTATTCCATTCTGAGATGCTACAGTACTGCTGAAATCACACCAGTAAATGAAGCCAGAAGGCACATGGACATCCACATGCAGTGCATTTCGTCCTAAAACATTTAAAAGTTGATACATTAACCATTCTGTACAAACAAGTAAAATTTTTGCATACATCTACCTTTCTGCCACTATTCTTCCTTGCCTTTCTCTACTCTCCAACTTATCATTACCCAACCCCCAGAAAGCAATAGTTTGTTTTACAAGTTCCCATGCTTTGGGGAATTAAAAAACAAAATAACTGAGCTTTTTGTCTTTTTGCAACTCTTAAAAATTTCAAAAATCTGCTTTATAACCAAGGTATCCCAAGTGACTACTAGGGTAATTATTAGTGACTTGCCCCCACCTTTCTACTTCCTTTTCAATTATATCTTTCTTTTCTTCCCTGTTCTTCATCTTCTCCTTCTACCCTGCCTATGACCCAATCTTACCATATGATCATCAATGTCTAAAAAGCTATCTCCAAAACCAGCAGGAAACAGATTTCTCATTTCTTTGTATTCTCATGTCAGTCTTTCATAAAAAGTGTGCATGTGTGTATAGAGTCATATATCTATAACCCATATAACATTTTATTTTGCTCTATAGTGATAGGAGAAGTCCCCTTAGCAAAAGAGAAAATGAAGATTATGGTCATATCTGATCCATCCCAAATGCAGAGGTGTGGTCGAGCGGTGTCTCTGAATGATGGCATGGACCTAAACCTGGTATTGAAATGAGTCAGATGTCTTTACAGTCACCTACCTCGGCCTGCCATTGGTACCATGGCTTCTGAATGATCTGATGCCTCCAAACTAAAGCCTTTGATCGCAGTTAGCATTGAAACAACTATGAATGAACTATACGGAGAGCAAGTTCGATTATCAGGGTTGAGTTTAAATCCTGTAGCACAGGCACAGGAAAACAGCCCTCCAGGGATAGGCAGGCAAATTTGCTGACAAACATTCATGTTGTTGCTACAGCCATTTGAAGAACCAGCAGAATCTATAATAGAAGCAGGAGTGTGTGTATAGGTGAGTGTTTTCAATCACTTAAAACATTTACTTGTCTCCCCATCTCTTATTTTAAAATAGAATCCCTGAATAGTTTTTCATTAAAAATCACATCAAGGAAAACACATATGTACTAATCGCTTACATGGGAAAAAAAACAGGAGAACAATGTTTAGAATAGATATAAGAATGCTTAGGTAAAAATAATCTAACACAAAGATATTGGAACTGAATGTTAACTACTGTTTGGTAATTTTTAAGTTATCATTGGTTAACATTTCATTACAAATTCTGTACAATAAGGCAAAATGGAAATTTTAACTATTTTCATGTATATATGTTTTTATATATAGATATTAACTTCTTTCCTTCTGTCATACTATACTGCAGCAATCTTGCCAGGTTAAAAAATCAACATTTTAATTTTTAAAATCCTGACATCTTAATAATATGTATGTATCCACAGATCTCCAAGCCAGTGGTCCTCAAACTTTTTTTTTTTTGCTTTTTTTGGAGAGAGGAAGAGGGCAGTTGGGGTTAAGTGACTTGCCCAAGGTCACATGGCTAGTTTTTGTGTTAAGCGTCAGAGGCCAGATTTGAATGAGTCCTCTTGACTCTGGAGATGGTGCTCTATTCACTGTGCCACCTAGCTGCCCCCTCAAACTTTTTTTATGTCAGGATATCTTTCATGTTCTTAAAAATTATTGAGGACCACTCAAGGGTCTTTAATATATTGACATTTACTCTATTCAAAACTAAAACATCTTAGTATTCTTAATAAAAATAGTTTTGATCTTACAGACCCCCTGAAAGTCTCTCGGGGACTCCTAGGGGTCTCCAAACCACATTTTGAGAACCATTGTTCTAGACACATTTACAAGATAAATTAATAAAACACTCGTTTTCACATGCAATAAAAAGAACCATACAGAACTATTAAATACTAAAAGATAAACTGATTGGGGAAGGGTAATTAACAATAATTTGTTTAAAAATACTAGAAAGTAACAGGTTGGTGATCAAAAAATTTCAAGTACAAAATAACTACCAACTTATTGAAAGAGGCAAACTGAAAATGATGTTTCTAAAGGCATAAGTGGAAACTGTATGACATAATTGAAGGGAGAGGTTAAAGCTGTGTAAGAACCCTCTATTCTAATTCCATTATTCTTCTGTTCAAGACCTAAGATCTATGATTCCTGTGAATCACTGCTTTAAGGATATATTGGTAAGGTGGATTCTAGATTATCGCACTCCTCTCCCAGATTTAAGAATACTCAATGTGTAAACGTGGTAAGGAATGGATCTATCATCTAAAAAATCCTTGCAAATATTTGGAACTTCATGAAATGCTTCAGGGATGGCATAATATTTTTCACTATCATTTTTATATAACTTCATTTTGGAATCTGTACCCTAAGTGTTTGAGAGATTCACGCCTTTGCTATTATGGGAAGGGGGTGACAAATACTCACTGTCTCTGTAATAAACTCGCAGACACCTCAGGTTGGGAACATTGTCCCTCAGGGCAACTTTGTTTGCACCAGTAGATTTGTCAACCCGCTCAATGACCTCATAATCTTGGTCGGTATAATAGAGGAAGGAATCATAGACAGCAATTCCCCACGGATGAGAAAGATGGAATACCACGATCATTCGATTGGTACCATCCACATTTCCCCTCTCAATCTAAGGAAGCATTTAGCATATCATTAGTTTTACATAGAAGAAAGAAGTATTAAAACTATCTAGGCTCTCAATTTCAGATTAGACTGTATAAGTAAAAGGGTTTTAAGTAAAACTTCAATGAACATGTGGTGTTAGATTGTAAGCTTTGTAACTGAAGGAGTTGAAGAAGTTTCCAAGGAATGAGATTAAGAGAATTAAAGAGTTGAAGGGGGAAAAAACCTTTGAGGGGCAAGTGAAGAATTAGAATCATTTACCCTGAAGAAGAGAAAACCAATGTGACAGTTATTGTGATAAAGGTTTATTCTATAACAGATTGTGACAAGCTTTTCTGAGTAACTACCAGGAACAGAATAGAC
>CM053582.1:302593539-302603606 GCA_028627135.1 Pseudochirops cupreus | reverse complement strand
GCGGGGAGGAGAAAGACACTGAATTTCAAGGTAGAAGACTTAGGTGTGAATTCCAATTTGAACAATCCCAAAATTAGTTGTGTGACTGTGGGCAGGTCCCAACTTCTTGGATCCTCAGCTTCCTCATGCTTAAAAAAAGAGGATCATGATACTTTCTCTATCTTCCTCATAAAGCTATTGTCTAAAAGGAACTTTCTGAGTTGTAAAAACTTCAAGCAAATGTTAAGTCAGCTATTTTTAGCATTATTTTTCATACCACTCCTGTGCTGGTGACTGCCCAGTATAGCTTTTGTTCCTTAATGTCAATGGTGATGAACTCCACATGGTCAAGGTTTCCGGTGAACAGAGTTTTTATCTGTGAGCCATCCATGTTAGCACTAGCAACCTTTTTTGGTATCCCACTTTCAGTTCCACTATCAGTCCAATACATTTTCCTGTAACAACACAGGGTGACTTAATGAATAAAGGAACCTACTTAAAGATGAGCAGAACCTACTTGTAATATTTTCTTGCTTGCCAGCTTTGTTGATTGATTCCAGAGAAAGCTAACAAAACCCAAACCATGTTCTACCCAGTAGATCATTAGCACCATTGCTAGCCATTTACAAAGTGGATTCTCTATCGTGACAACTGAAGCCATCAGTCTCTGGAACTGTTCTCTCAGAAATCAGGTGAGGATATTTGCCCAATGCTGACTCTCTCAACCAAATAGGAGAAAGATCTGGTACAAAGAAAGCTCTCAGCAGATAAAAAGTATTCTGAAGACAGATACCAACATCAATATCCTAGCCTCACTTTATAGAGAAACTTTCCTCGATTCTTAGTACTGTGAGAAAGCCAAACAGTAGAGACTGGAAGAAGAGAAAAGGGGATAGCTATCAACTAATTTTCATGGATCCTTGTTTGTACCTAACAACCATTAGTTCTACTAGCTTATATATTCTGATTTTTATGAGGACAATTAAAAGGAAGGATAGATTTTAACATAGTTAATTAAAGGAGGAGACAATAATTTCCTTATACATGAGAATCCCATTGTTATGCTGGTGTGCAGAGCTTTGTACAAGAATGAATCAATAAATAAGGTCAATTTAAATATGTCTTGAAATGCTTTATTTCAAAAACATAATAAAACTTTTCACCATATTGTATAATTCAGGAGACCTCATCAATTTAGTTACTCCTTCCAAGGGTTCAGGATACAATCAGTTCTTGCCTTCTCATCCTTTTAATTTCCTCTCACAAATCTTCCACTGCTGATCCATTCAACATTGGGCGGTGAGGGGTGGACCAGTGCATTCTTCAAGGTCATGTAAGATTTTATGTGTATCACTACAGAACATAGTCTCACCATCTTTTATCACTAATTCTTGCTATATGATGACCAACCTCCTTTTCCAATAGCAGATATCTTGAAAAATATATTTTTCACTGCTTCATGTATTCTAGTCACCAGTAATAACATGCTGCTTCCCATTTATGCTTATATAGCTCTCAATTGCCCAAAGGGTGACCAGATATGTTAATTCTTCAGAGATTATATGTTATTCCATGATTCATGACCATACAGTATGACAGCAAGAAAAATAGATGGATTTTTGCTTTAGAGAGAAGCTTGGGGGTCACTGAAAGACCTGCACAGTTTCTCAAATGCAATCCAGCTTACTATCTTCTTCCTATTCAATTATGATCCCAGTTCAGTGCCCATTCATCATGTCTATCTGAGTTCTATGTACTGTTGGACCAGCTCATTGAGATATCCATTCAACCATTTAGTATAGAGAATAGGCATTCTTTTATCTATTTGATTTTTCCTTTGTGGGAAATCAGGTCAAAATCATTTAAGTAGTTGTGAATCTCACTCGGGAGGATTTAAAGTGTTGTCAATTTGGGGTGATTAATATGATAACAATCACAAATGGGAGCAACTAGAGGATTTCATCATTTACAGACCAACGTTTTTCCATTTGAACTCTATGTTGGACATTCTCTATGACAGTATCAAATACTTTAGGTAAGTACATATCTTCCTATTTAATGCCTTGCTCAAAATAAATAATCAGAAAACTGTTAAAACTATCTCCACTATTACATCTGCCAAAAAATCTTGTATAATCTTCATATACGAATGGAAGACGTCTTGTTGGAAGAGATGCTTTAAGGTGAATTTTGCTGTACCAACTCAAATGCTTTTTTTGAGCAAACAAACAAAAAAGTGGAATTTTATATCTTTTGTACCTGTCAGCCAATTTTATGATTGTAAAGATGCCATAGAATATAATTTGAAAAATTCTGCCTTATATTTTCATCAAGGATAGTATTGATAGGTGTGTGTAAAATATTCTCATAAAGATTTGTGGAGTTGAAAAGAAAAGTATATGAAAATTGGTAGTGGCTGATGACCTATTAATCATCTTTTCTGGTAGTAATTAATTACAAGATTATAACTCTAGAGCTGAAAGGGACCTCAGAAGCCACTTGAATTCAACTACTTTATTTTACAAATGATAAAACTAAGATTAAAAAAAAGTTAAATAACTTACTCAGGATCACACAGGTAGTAACTGTCAGAGACAGGATTTGAACCTAGGACTTCTAACTCCAGTGCTAGTGCTCTTTCTGCTATACCACACTGGCTCCTTCCATGATTTCTTTCTAATCATTCTGTTTCTTTCCCGCTTTTATATATTTGAGAATTAATCTTACAAGAATTTCAAATTTATGTTATCTCTATCACCTTTTTTTCTATAGGAAATGATCTAATCTAATTGCTCTTATTTCTTTAGTACCATTTCTCTTTCTTAGCGTAGCACACTGGAAACTGCAATGTGGTGGCTCCACTGTCATTGGCAAAGAATTTGTTATAGAAATGTTGACAAATATTTTCCATTTATTGTCTTGTTATTTCCCTTCTAATATCACATACAAATGATCTTGAGATGATATGGTTAAAGTGCATCTCTTTCCAGGATTTCTACAAAATCATTTTTATTTTATACCACTTCTCAGTCTAATGTGCCGATACTACCAATAATCTTCTATTGTCCTCCTTCACAAGTTTTCACAAATGTTTTTATATTCTAAACCAAAATTCCATAGGTTCAAAACTCATTACTGGTACTTGATATCTACATGACCTTTGGTAGGTCACTTAATTTCCCTGGGTCTCAATTTCCTTCTCTGTAAAATAAGAGAGTTGGGCTAGATAGTCTCGAGATACTTTCTTGTTTTAAATCTATATTTTTATGATGCTATGAATCTATGATGTTCAGATCAAGTAATGAGACTATATCCATGAGAAATTAAAATTTATCTTAGTTCACTCTCTTTTCTTACTCCAATTTTAGATACATTTTTCTTTTATAGTGAGGAAGATAAACATGTGGAAAACAGTTTGACCATTGGAGTAAAGAAATCAATGCTCTAAAAAGATGCTTTGTTAACAATCGATCAGAAAACAAATGTTTTTATCTCCACTGAAAACATTTATCTATTGCCTAGATTGACAATCTCAAAATCCGCATTGATGAGCTTTTTAACAATCAATTTGACCTCAGTTCTTCAAACTCTGCAAATCCAGTGACCTTCATCTCTACTCTAGCCTCACACCAGGACAGATATACTTAATTCTTAACATCACAATTCTAAGATCTTAAACTTTGAAGTTTCCCTCTCTAACTCAGCCACTATTTCTCTCATTCCCTCACTGAAACCATTCTCTGAATTCACTTGTTGGTCTACATACCTTGGGCTCCCTAGTTAGCTCTTCATCACTCTCAAATTTCCTCTTAGCACCCCAATCTCATTTACTTTGTCTACCATGTTAATACACAATCCTACACTATTTTAGTTAACCTCACTTCTTTAGAAAAGCATAAACACATTTCTGTCTGCTTCCTTCTTTGGTTCCTCTTCTTCCCCTTTACCTACTAAGTATAGGAATAATCCAATGATTTTTAGGCGATTGCTCTCTCTCTGTCTCTCTGTCTTTGTCTCTGTCTCTCTGTCTCTCTGTCTCTCTGTCTCTCTCTCTCTCTCTCTCTCTCTCTCTCTCATCTCTCTCTCTGTGACTCTCTCTGTTGCTCTATCTCTCTTTCTCCCTCCTTTCTCTCTCATCATACATAAGATATATATATATATATACACATATGCATATATGTATATGTATGCATGTGTGTACATATATTTATATTTCATATATACACATATGCATATACATATACATACACATACACATATACATACATATACACATATACATATGCTCTTTTCCCTTGACGAACTCATCTACTCCCAGATTTTCAACGAGTTCTACATACATTACTTACAAATTTTATCTCTGGTCTGAATCTCTCTTCCAATTCCCTTTACCCATTTTTAAATACCCCTTAAAATCTTTACCTAAATGTCTTGCCCATTATTTCAAACTCAATATATCCTAAGTTAAAATCATTTCCCAAAATACTCCCTACGAGCTCCAATTTTTATAGAAAGGACTACCATTGTCCAAGTCACCCATTCCTAAAACTTCAGTCATCTTTGCTTCCTTTTCCCCATTGATCTCCATGTCTAGTTACTGAGTTCTATCAATTCTACATTAAGACTATCTCTATAAAATGTATGTTCTTTCTTTTTCATTTATACCACCACCGTCCTAGGTGAAAAACTCACACTTCCTTTTACCCAAATTATTATAGTAAGCTATTACGCTCTTCATTGGGCTTCAAATCCATCATATAAATGATTGTCAGAACAACTTTCCCAAAACACAATTTTGATCATTCCTTTGTTCAAAAATTTTCCAAAGTTTCTCACTATCTAACAATAAAAATCCAAATTTAATCCCTGGCCTCAACCTACCTTTCTAATCTTGTCATTCACACTCCCCTATATACTACCACATGTTCCATGTGTTCCAGAAAAATATTACTTATTTGACATTCTCCTAATGTGCCTTATAATTTTCTATCTTGTTGCCTTTGCTTATTTCTTTCTCTACATCTGGATTTTCCTCTCTCTCTCACATATGACTGTCATCTTGACTGTCAAAATCCTATTATCCCTCACACCAAGCTAATATGTCATATCCTCAACAAGTTCTTCCCCAGTTTTCCATATGGAAGTGATCTCTCCTTTTCCTTCGTTCCCATAGTACTTTACTTGTAACCTTTCTATGATATTTGTTACAAACTGCCTCTTGGGTTTTCCCCCATTTGTACACCTGGCATTTCCCTATTAAATTGTAAGTTTTCTGAATGCAAAGATTATGATTTATTTATCTTTGTGTTCACCATATCACTCAGTAAAGTGTCTATACATAGCAGGCAACAACAGTTTGCTGATATCAAATGCCTCATGAATCACTCAATGAATTATAAATAAGTAGAAAGACAATGAATTTTAAAAGAGGGGTTTAATAGCTAATAATATACTGCTGGCAGAAAAAAAAATTAGTAAACACTAAAGTAAGTTAACAAGAGAGTTTATGAAACTTTGTCCCTCAAAGCCTTTAAGAATGAGGTGGTTGGATATTTGTATATTTGAAGCAAAGTTCAAGATTAAATGAGTCCTTCAAATCCCTTCTAGACCTAGGATTCTGTGATCCTCTAATTTTCAACTGTAAAACTCTACTGGAAAATTGGATTAAATTACTTTAAACAATCAATATTGTTGACTTGTATTATGCTGATATAAATATATAATATAATAGACAAGTAGAATAAATTTTTGTTCAAATTCAATGGTTTCAAGTCCACAACTGGCATATAAAGAACATTTTATTGTAATATTTTGGGGGTTAAAACACAAATTCAACTATTTCCCAACTGATAAATGGTCAAAAGATATAAAGAGGCAGTTTTCCATGGAAGGTATCAATGCATCCAATAATCATATGAAAAAATACTCTAACTCACTAATAATTAGAGAAACGTAAATCAAAACAATTCTGAGGCAACACCTCACATCCATCAGATTGGCTAAGATGACAAAAAAGGAAAAATGCTGGAAAAGATGTGGGAAAATAGATATTTTAATGTAATGTTGGTAAAGCTGTAAATCAATTTTACAGTTCTGGAGAACGATTTGGAACTATGCCAAAAGGGTTGTAAAACTGTGCATAACCTTTGATTCAGAAATATCACTACTAACTATATATCCCAAGGAGATAAAAGAAAAAGTACTCATACAAAATATTTATAGTAGCACTTTTATGGTGGCAAAGAATTGTATATTGAAACTCATCAACTGGGACGTGGCTGAACAAATTAATGGTATATGAACATGATGGGATACTATTATGCTATAAGAAATGATGAAGGGAATGGTTTCAGAAAAACCTGGGAAGACTTATATGAACTGATGCAAAGTGGAGTGAGCAGGACGAGAACAATCTACATAGTAACAGAAATACTATAAAGATAATCAACTATGAAAGATTTAGTAACTCATATCAATACAATAATCTAACACAATGCCAAAGGATCCATGATGCAAAATGCTCTCTATATGCAGATAGAGAACTGATGGACTCAGAGTGCAGAGTAAAGCATATTTTTTTATTTTTCTTGGTTTTTTTCTAATACAACTAATATGGGAAATGGCTAATATGAAATATATTTTGCATGACTTCATATGCATAATGAGTATCATATTTCTTGCTTTCTCAATGGGTAAGGGAGGAGGAAGAAGGAGAGAAAAACTATAACTGAAAATGTTTTTTAAAAAAACTAGTAAAAAAAGAACTAAAAATGATGGCACCTGAAACTCTAAATCAAATTATGTACAATTTACTTTCTTACAGCATATAATAAATTCAATATTTTTTTTTCAAAGCTAGTAAGCTCTAACAAGAAATAGTAACAATTACTGCATTTTCTTGTTCTTATCTTACTATATAATACCAAAGTACATTCTTATCATTGTATTCTCTCTCCCAACTCACTGCAATGGTAATGGGAGTTTGAAGCTCTGTTGACACCAGTTACCCCACCAGTTACCCCTAAACTCTCATTAAGATATGTAATGAAATGCATTGTTAGTACATTTTTGCTATGTAAGGGATGTGAAAGGTCTTGGGGCTGAATGTAAGGGTAATGGGAATTTGAAGATCTTCCCTGCTCCCTTAATAAGTCTAAGAGAATTTTAAGACCTTCCCTGGTTTGAAAATATACTCTGCCCCCTAATAGGCTGAATGTAATCACATGGAGCCTGTGGTGAGAGGAATTTACTGCAGGGTGGAGCAGAGCCCACAGGAAGCTGGGAGTCAGAGTAGCTAGACACAGTTGGGAGGAAAGGACACATTGGAGGGAGATAGTTAGGCTTGTGAGTAAAAGTTGGTGTTTACCACCTGCTATGACAGCTTGTGTTGGTTTGTGGGAGGGCTAAAGGATGTTGTGGGTCTCTGTGCTGTTATGGCTTATTAGCTTCTTTGCAACTATGATGGAATCAGCTCACTGGTTTTAGAATTCAGTTTTCTGGTGTCTGAATAAATGTTTTGCTTCTGTCTTCTATATGGAGAGTCTGTTATATTTTGTGATCAAGCACTATGCAGGTATACTTATAGTGACCATTGGCGCTGTGAATATTGCATTGGTACTGCACCCATGTGGTCATGCACCAGCCTCATAAATAATATGGTCTTGTGCATGATTTAGTCTTGATTTAATCTTCAGATTAAAAACAAAATAAAAGCACTGAAAGAATATCAAGAATGATTAGCTTAGAAAATCATAAACATTACCCAAAAAATAGAATCTCTACAAACCATAACAGACAAAAGAGAAATCAATTACTCAATAATACTACAAGAAATAGCAGAATAAAACCAAAAGATTGAAAGGGGGTGGGGAACCTAAGATATGCGATATAAAAAACAACTGACCTAGAAAACAATTCAAGAGATATCATTTAAGAATTATTGGTCTTCATGCAAACCATGATTTAAAAAAAAAACCTGGATAATATACTTTAAAGAATCACAAATGAAAAATGCCAAATCTGTTAGAATCAGAGGACAAAGTAAATACAGATAGAAAGAAGTCACCATTCACTTCCTGAAAGAAACTGGTTTGATTTAAGTCCCAACAAAAATACCATTCTCTTCAGGAGTCTTTCTTGATCCTCCTTTATTCTAATGCCTTCCTCCTGTTGATTGTTTCTTGCTTATACTGTATAGAGCTTGCTTGTACATAACTGTTTCTAGAATGTCTCCCCCATTAGACTGTGAGCTCCTTCAGGGCAGAAACTACCTTTTGCCCTTTTTTTGCATTACCATTGCTTAGTATGGTGCCTAGCACATAGAAAACACTTAACAAATTTTATTGACTGACTGAATACTTAAATGCTAGACACTATATTAGAACCTGGTGGTACAGAGATAAAAATGAAGCAATTCCTTTCCTCATAATTATATGCTCCTGTATGTTTAGTTGTATTATACTTTAATATTATGAATAAGTTTGATGTTAAGAAGATAATGTGCAATTTTGTAAACTCACCCACGGACAGGATCAATAGTTATGCCAACTGGAAAGCCAACTCCAAGAGAGGTTCCATCATTGGTAATCAGAGATTTTCTGTACCTTGTTTCACCTTGAAGTGTTAAAACCTGTAGTAGAAAAACATAACATAAAAAGTAACAAACAGCAAGAAAGTATACATATCATGACTCATAAAGCATTAACATGGATTAGTTGAAGTCCTCATCAAATCAATGTAGTGGTTTAGCAAGAAAATAGAAGAGTGTGCTGAGAAATAAGATATGAGAGGCAAAGTAGAAAGTGTCAAGTGACATGCAGACAACAGCATATAATTGTGTACTTCAGGGCTATGACAAAAGAATTCTATCAAATAATAATACTTGAAAAAGAAAAATCATTCACTCAAACATATTCTCTAGTTCCTTTAAAATTTTAAGTGAGAAAAATTCTTAAGGAAAAAGTATTTCTCACTGAGGAAACTTACAAAATTACAACCAGAAGGAACATAGTTTCAGAAAGGACCCAAAAAAATGATTATCTACTTTTTTTACTTAGAGACTTTACTGATCCTAAGATCTAAAACATACAAATGCCATGTCACATATTTTCAGTACTAATTCACCTGGTTACAATATTATCACCTGTAATATATTACTAAAACTGCACTACACATGGAGATTGCTCTGAGTTGTAGCAAGTTCTGTTCCAAATCAACAGCTAGTCTGATGAGTACCATAGAGTCATTATGGTCTCGGAAAGGAAAGAATATTTAGTTAGCCTCCAAAATTCAGGCAGGGCTTTTCAATGTGGGAGACTTGGCCAAAAAAAAAATACTTCCAAGTTTTTACTGATATGAAGACTGTCTGGACTTTATCTGGGAAAGATGAAGGATGACGACAGTAAATATTTAAAGAATACTTAGTGAGAAAGCAGAGCAAAGAATGAAGCAGGTTGTAAGGCAAACTAGAGACTGGGATTCTTGACCCAACTCTACTGTGTGAACCAAGTAAGCCACCTAATTTCTGTAAGGCATCAGTTTCCTAGAAAATGAGGGAGCTCAATGATCTAAGATCCTTTCACTTGAGGAGTTTTATCACCAAAAAGTGCATCAGTGGACATCCACAGTTTGTTGCTCCTCATATTTTATTTCTCAGCATACTGTCCTATTCTCTTGCCAAGCTGCTAGATTAATCAGATGAGTCTCTCTTCTTTCAGACTCTTAGGATTGGCAGGAAGCCTTTCATTGCAACAAGTCTTTCATTTCCCAAAGTCTATGATTTTCTTTGTTCAAAAAGAAAGCCTCTTTTCCTTGTTTTTCTACATGGATGAGGTTCTCACTCTCTCATGCTTTTCAAACTCCTACTTTAGTTGCAAAATTCCTTTTAGAAAACAGACATATAGCTACCCCTAGTGGGAACCTGTGTGCCCATTTCTTCAGCATTTTTATTTTTACATTGAAATTAAAGAACTATCTTTATGCTTTAAAAAGAGAGACAAATAGTAAGGGAAATGTCCTCTTTTATTAATTAAATTAATATAATTTATTAATGAAATTAATGAAACTGGCATTGGCAGAGAACAGCTTCA
>CM053582.1:302525028-302593439 GCA_028627135.1 Pseudochirops cupreus | reverse complement strand
TTGTACACTCATTAAATCACTTAAGAATCAAGATCAACTTGAAATCTTTTCTTATATAGTGAAATGACTGTGTTAATATTCTGAGTAGTGAATGTCTATATTTTATTCAATGCTTCCTATTAGGTATTCCTCAAATTGGTTACTCAATTCCATCTGGTTTTATAGTTTTGGAAAAGATAAAAATGTATTAATATATTATGCTTTCTTCTTACTAGGTAGTATCTAATTTACTCTAGGTGAACTGTATTACCTTAATATTACAAGCTCTACTTGCAATGTTTCCTTCCTCTTTCTAAACTTACATTGAATTGAACAGAATTCACCAAGCCACAAACCCAAAGAGTTGACAGTTCATTCTTGAACAGCAATCACTACCTGATGACACATAACAAAATATAGCATTTATTCAGCATCGTTATGAAAAATTATCAAACTCAATCACCATCTATTTGGTTCCATATGGAAATAAGCAAATAACATTTCCTTCTCCACTCAGTATAATCATATATTGACTCAGCAGCTTGAGTTGCTTCTGAAATTAGCCTAAGGGCTAATGCTTATCACACACAAGAAATTCATCAAAAGAATTCAGATTTAGTTTCTGTTCCCAAACTAAGGCAGAGACATCCAATAATCTGCCTCAAATCAGAAAGGTAATATTTGACTTTTAATTAGAACTGAAATTAGGAGAAAGGAAGAGAGAAAGCAACAATAATAGTTCTTTTGAGAAATTCATTTTCTCCAATAACTCTGAGCACTTTAGTCTCCATACAAACAAAATATCCTTCCTCTTTTCTCCAACCGAGTATGGAAGGAAGGAGAGGAACAAACATTTCTAAGTACTTATCATGTGCCAGGCATTGTCCTAAGTGCTTTGCTAATCTTATATCATTTGATCCTCAAAACAGAAGCAGAGGTTAAGTGACTTGCCCAGGATCACATATCTAGTATCTGAGGCTGAATTTGAACCCAGGTGTTCCTGACTCCAGCACTCTATCCAGTGAGTTACCTAGATTCCTTGATATATTTCTTTTTCAATAATTTCAAAATCTACCCTATTTTATTTTTAATTTATTATTTTTCCAAATGGTTATCTTCATATGGCCAGAGAACTGTTTTTAAAAATTCCTCATTTCAGAAGCAAGACAGAGAGCTGGTACAGTACATAGAACACTGGACTTAGAATCAGAAAGATCCAAGTTCAAATCCCTCCTCAGACACTAGCCTTGAGACACATGGCAAGTCACCTAAACTTTCTGTGCGTCAGTCTCCTCCTTTATAAAATGGGGCTAATAATAGCACCTATTTCATAGGGTTAGAGTGAGGATCAAATGAGTTAGCCTATGTCAAGTATTCTATAAATCTTAAAGCAATATATATATATGTGTATATATATATATATATATACACATATATATATGTGTGTGTGTGTATGTATGGATGTATGTATATAATTGCTAGCTATTATTTAAAGAAGATTGTGGAATAATTACCTCAATCGAATGTGTTCCAGGATTGGTATAATAAAGATTTCGAGAGATCCAGTCTAAAGCTAGACTTAATGGAGATCCCAGAACAGATGCAGGGGCAAACACTGTCCTGTTGGTGCCATCTGATTTCACTCTGTGAATTTCACCCTTAGAAAAAAAAGGCAAAGAAAATGAGACAATTTCAAGGACAGGGACTCTTTTTCAAAAATATATTTTATTATTTCCACAATTGCATGTTAAAACAATTTTTAAACATTTAAAAAAATTTTTTACTTCCAAATTCTATCTCTCCCTCCATTCTTCTTTCAAAGACAGGGATTCTTAATGAGCATGCCTTTTCCTACCAAATTCTTTATTTATCTAACACTTTATGTATTTGATGCAAAAGTAACAAATACTATATGTTTTTTCACTGGTGAACACTCCTGGCTGCCAAGTGTCAAAACCATGCTTCTGACAATGCCTAATCCTAGAATTTCCCTAATTATCTGAGACCTCCCCTTCATTCTTCTCAACCTGGAATATCCCTCACATGGAGCCCATTAAGGGAAGCTTACTTAGGGGAGGCTTGCTTACAGGAAGGCTTTCACATTTTTTGCTAATTTCTAATTAGCACTGAGTCACAAAGGCTGTGAAGTCTTCTGGCTCTGAGAAGTGTATATATACTCTGAGTTGGTATTTTGCTTTGGGGGCTCACTTACAAGAAGGATCCTGTGATTCCCTGATTGAGATTCTGAGTGGCTATATGTTCAGAGCTCCCCAACAGCTCAGATGTAAAGTCTTTCTTCATGTAGGGATGTATATAAAGTGTATAGTTGATTATTCAGGCAGTCAGAACCCTGTCTGTTGGTCTTTATTTCTCTGCTTGTATTTTCTCTGTTTGCATTTTCTCTGAAGTTCAGGGTGCTGACTTTTCCCCTGAATTAGTGAATGTAATTTAAAGATTGTTGACCCTCTGAACAACTATCTTTCCTGGTAAAGCAGATCTAAGAACCTGTGCTAGCAGCCATCCTGGGTATGCCAGTGCGGTAGCCCCTGCAGACCTCCATTCTATGGAGGGCGTAAACTGATCTTAATTCCTCTCCCAGCCCTGAATCTGGTTTCTGGACTTCAAAATGATGTTACCAATCTGGGCATCTTCATTTCCACCCTTCCTCTCATTTTTTGGCCATGTTTTATGTGTGATCTTTACCCATTAGAATATAAACTACTTGAGGGCAGGCACTGACTTTCTCTCTGCTTGTATTGTTATTCCCAGTGCTTAGCACAGTGATTGGCACATAGTAAGCACTTAATAAATGTTTGTTTCCTTCCTTCCTTTCCTCCCTTCCTTTTCCTTACTTCCTAAGTGTATAGACTGAAATGTATGCACTCCAGCTTACACAGAGTGAGCAAACTGGGCTCACTTTTTAGATTATAAACTAAAGTTAATAATAAATCTTTTTCTTCTTTTATGATAGGAATAATGATCAAAATGAATTCACCAAAGATGTGAAATGTGAGACCTGGAAGCTTGGTCTCAATAAAGTGGTACATTACTCTGGAGCCAAAGAAGCCCCAAACTGTGCCTCATTTATATCACCTCTACACCTTTTCTTACTCAAATTCCACTGGGGGCACGTGATGTCAGGTGATCTTGAAGTGTTCTCTGTTAGGCTGGAAGCAAATGTTTGGACAGCCAATAAAGTGAGGATAGAGAAAAACCAGAGAAATTATGCAGGCAAGAGTAAAACCCTCAGTAGCAAATCCACATCTAGAGAAGGAACTGGCCTTCTGCTGTGTGTGTATGGAAGTTGCAAGAGATTCCTAGCTTAGGTTTTGCTGCATTCCCAAACCCTCTAGGATCCTCCTGTCACCTTATCCAAAGGATTCCTATTTATATAGATTATATTATTTATTTAAACTTATATTTAAATATAATATAATAATTAATAAATAATAATAAATTAATAATTGCTGAAAAGCATCTTGTAGAAAAGAGGTAAAGAACCATGGCATAGAGGTTGCTAAGTAACCTCCAGGATAATTCATGGTGCTACTCAAACACTTGCCAACATATGTCCATTTTCTTTTCCCTTTTTTTTCTTCTTTCTCTTAGCTCTTCTGTTTTCCTAGTTTTCTCTCTCTTTCTCTCCATTTCTTCCTAATTCTTTTCTTCTTTCTTTTTTCCCCTTCTCTTCTCCCTATGTTTTAGATCTGTCAGTGGCATTCAATGGCACCACAGTCATTGTTTAGACCTAATTGGTGGCACTCAGGGCAAAAGGTTGCTGACCCTTGTTCTTGGGCAATTTCATGCTTGCTTGTGAATGTTTCAATAAGACACAGGCTGATGGGTACCAGGCATTGCCATACATTAGGAGATTTTATTAGGGAAGCAGTATTAAGTGGTAGGAAAATTATTGGCTTTAGCATCAGAAGACCTGAGCTCAAGTCTTAGTTGTAACACTTATTACATATGGCACCATGGATAAGGCTTAGGCTCTCAGAGTTTCAGCTTACTTATTTGTCAAATGAAGATAATCCTTGTATTACCTGCCTCACAAAATTGTTGAGAGGAACCTCTTTGTACACAGTACCACAGACATATGAGGGTTTTTTTTTTAACTAAGAGCTGTGATTTCAAAAAGGAAAATGACAAAAGTGGCGAATGACAAATCATTGTGAACTGATTCAACCATTCCAGGGAACAATTTGTGCTAAAAAAATCATGCATACCCTTTGACCCAGCAATACCATTCCTAGGTCTGTGTCCCAAAGAAATTTAAAAAAAAAAGGAAGAGAACCTATACGTACAAAAATACTTATAGCAGGTCCTTTAGTGGTGGTAAAGAATTGGAAATTCAGGAAACGTACATCAATTGGGGAATGGTTGTCCAAGTTATGGTATATTGTTGTGTTCTTATGTGAAATGATCAGGATGCTCTCAGAAAAACCTGAAAAGACTTACATCAACTGATGCAAAGTAAACTGAGCAGAACTAGGAAAAGTGTATATACTTACAATATTGTATGAAGACCAGCTGTGAATGACTTAGCTATTCTTAGCAATACAATGATCCAAGACAACTCCAAAGAATATGTGATAAAAAATGCTAACAAAAATATTTTCTTCTATGATTTGAAAGTAAATTTTAAAAAAAGAAAAAGAAAAATGTTTTCCATCTCCAGAGAAAGAACTTATGGAGTCTGAATTTAGATTGAAGCATTTTTTTAACTTTATCTTTCTTGGGCTTTTTGGTCTCATTTCTTTCACAACATGACTAATATGAAATGTTTTGCATGGCTATACATGTATAATCTGTATCAAGTTGCTTGGTTTCTCAAGGGGGGAGGAAGGGAGAGAATCTGAAACTCAAAAATTTTTTTAAAGAATGTTAAAAATTGTTTTTAGATGTAATTGAGTAAAAAAGGGAAAAACTTAAAAAGGAAAAAAAGTCCTCCAGAATCTGAGGGGAAAAAAACAACTATCATTTCATCTATGAAGGGAACTCTCAGGACAAAATTCCCTCTACCAATGCAAATCTACAGTTTATCATCTAAAAGAGCTGCTTTGCCTAAAGTACTTTAAGTGGCTTGCTCCCACGTCACACAGACAGTATATGTCATAGTGTAGTCTTAAACCCAAGTCTTCTTGACCACAAGTCTGGAACTTAATCCACTATGTATGCTATGGCTGCTTTCCAGTAATATAATTATGGGTGTCCAACCAATCAAGAGACTTGTTAATTTCATCCACTTCTGCACCATTTCACCAATTTCCACAATACAAAATATATTCTTCTCATAAAGACATTACTTAGGCTTTTCCAAAGTGACCTTAGATGTTTCCTAAAATATAAAACACTCACTGGATTTTCAACCCAATAGATGTATTGCTCTGAATCATCAAAATCAACATCGAAACCATTCTGTATCCCCGCGATAGGAACCATGGCATCATTGGTTTTCTCCTCAGGATTAAGAGAGATTCCATATATTATATTCCTTCTTACAGTTATGAGAAAGGGTTGTTCATCTGTGAAAATAATATATCAATCAAAACTCTATTCTAATATTCTCTGCTACTTAGGGAAATGGAATGCAGCAGGCTCTTAGGTTTTTGTGGGATAAATTTTCACTGTAGCAATAAATGCAAAGCACAAAAAATATTTATCCAAACAATCACAGCATCATACAAAGGCTAACAAAGGATCTTAGCAAGCCCCAGTACCCTCAATTTTAGAAGTCCTAAATTTCCCATCTGGTCTTGAAGATCCAGTGGTCTTTTCACTGCTCTACCTGGAGGGAAGCAGGGTACTGCAGAATAAAGACAGGATCTTAAATCAGACAATTGGGTTTGAATCTTGGTTTGACCACTAATCACCCAATTGTGGGTAAGTCTCTTCACCTCTCTAAGACTCAATTTCCTCATCTGCAAGATGATAGAGCAGGATATCTAAAAGTCTCTTCCAACTCTAAAGCCTATAAAAGAAAGGCACTGCAAACTTTCCATAATAAACCATTCCATGCTTGATGAATTTCAGATTAGGAAGTTCTTCTGTTTCTTAAATAGCTACTAGGATCATAGAATCATCGATCCAGAGCCAAAATGGCCCTCAGCAGTCATACAACCCATTCATCTTAGAGATGATGAAACTGAGACTCAGAGACGGAAAGGGCTTGGCCAAGTTCATACCGGGAGTAAATGCTAGAGGCAAGATTTGAATCTAGGTCCCCCAATTCTAGAGCCAATGCTCTTTCCGCGGTTGTTCTGTCATTCTTCAGTTGTGTCTGACCCTTCATGACCCCATTTGGGGTTTCCTTCACAAGATCCTGGAGTGATTTGCCATTTCCTTCTCCAGCTCATTTTACAGATAAGGAAACTAAGGCAAACAGGGTGAAGTGAGTTGCCCAGGGTCTCACAGCTATTAAGTGTCTGAGGCTAGATTTGAACTCAGGTCTCCCTGACTTCAGGCCAAGAACTCTACCCACTGGGCAACCTAGCTGCTCCTTTCCACTGTGCTGGGACACTAAAATCATACCTCTTGTCTATAGGATCCTGAATCTAGAGGTAGAAGGGGTCTGTTTTCCAACCTCTTCATTCTACAGAAAAGAAAAATGAACTCCAGGAAGGTTACATAAAAAAACCTGAGTCCAGTCTGAATTTCTAAGTCCGAACTGTGGAAAAAATGTTAAAGAAATTATGCTTTATTAGATGCAAAATGTACAAAATTAAAACCATGAAAGTTAATCAAGCATTGCCTAGTAGATGTCTTCAGGAGAATTTTGTTAATAAATAGGAATGATTTGCATTTAGAAAATTAACTATCTATATATAAATTTATAATTTTAATATTTTAAAGATGTTTAAAATGTATGTTCTCCACTGAAACTTAAGCATCCCTACTAAAATTTTTATGTTATTAGCTCATAGATTACAAATTACTTTCAAAAATAATGAAAACTTCAGGCTAACTTCTGTCCTAATTTTCAGAAGTTCTGAATTAACAGAACATAGATGCAACTTTACCATATATTTCCTTCAAAAGAAGGAAAGGATATCAAAATGTGTTTCATGGATTTAATATTGGAAAATATGATTATTAATTACATACTTTGTTCAGTTGTTTTTCAGTCACATCTGACTCTTTGTGACCCCATTTGAAGTTTTCTTAGCAAAGATACTGGAGTGTTTTGGGGTTTTTTTTGCTTTTTGGAGGGTGGAGGGCTGGGCAATTGGGGTGAAGTAACTTGCCCAAGGTCACAGGACTAATAAATGTTAAGTGTCTGAGGCCAGATTTGAACTCAGGTCCTCCTGATTCCAGGGCCGGTACTCTATTCACTGTTCCCCCTAGTTGTCCCAATACTGGAGTGTTTTGTCATTTCTTTCTCTAGTTCATTCTACAAAAGAGGCAAACAGGGTTACTTGCCCAGGATCACACAACTAGTGAGTGTCTGAGGCCATATTTGTACAGGAAGATGAGTCTTCCTGGCTCCAGGCCCAGTAATCTATCTACTGAGCCACCTAGATGGCACAATTA
Source organism: Pseudochirops cupreus (assembly GCA_028627135.1). NCBI lineage: Eukaryota > Metazoa > Chordata > Mammalia > Diprotodontia > Pseudocheiridae > Pseudochirops > Pseudochirops cupreus. Next base: position 302,585,930 of record CM053582.1, on the reverse strand, counting down.
CACACAGTTCATGATGAAAGACTTATGTCTTCACTTTGACCTGATAATCAGTAAATTTGGAAGGATTCTGCTAACAAATAATTTTTCTAATTTTATGTTCACATTTAATTTAGGTCTCCTTTTTTCTAGTATTTTGCAAAATCACACTTATTGACTTAAGCATAAATATTTTCCAAGGATCTATAATAATTAAGTCTAGGCTATCAGAGTACCTCTGAATTTTTTTGTGGAATTATAATAATAATAAAAGTAGGCAATAGTCTAAAAATCTCAAAGACATGATTTTATTATTATATGCTGAATTTAGGATATGGATAGATAGTAGACCTATTATTTCATTGGTACTCGGAACTCCCAGATATGGAAACTTCCTCTTACCAATGTAGTCTATACTTTCTCTGAAATTTATAGTTTTAGAGATTTGCCCAGAGCACAGTGTCAAACTCAAATAGGAATGGATCATTAATCTAAACATAAGAATCCCTGTGGACAGCATATTTAATTAGTTTTAAAATGTAATGTTATTTATATTCCATCGTATTTTTATTTATTTTGTTAACTATTCCCAATTTAATCTGATTCCTAGAGAGTACTGTGGGCTCATGTAGCCTGATGGCTCATATTTGACACCTTTGGCCCAGAGCACCAAGAGACTGTGATTTGTCTAGGGAAAGACAGTCAATGTATATCAGAGGAGGTACCTCAACCCAGGTCTTCCTAGTATCAGGGTCAACTCTCTATCCATTTTACCATACTGCCTATAGAATTTAGAACCAGAAAAAGCCTTCAGATCAAATCAACAAATATTTGTTATCTTCTATATTACAAATGTCCATAGTTACTAAAAGCAAGAAGTATTGCCAAATTACACAAGATTTTTAAAAAATCCTTTCAGACCCAATCCCCAAATGCCTTAAGTAAGCAACTCTCCTTTTGCTGGAGCTAGCACAGTTCCTACCCATAGCAGGATAAGACTAAGCCTAGTGGTGGGAAAACCTTTTCATTTCTCTCTAATGCCACTGCAATTCTCCTTCTTAAAATATACTCATTTCCTGTCTCATTACTCATGTATTTCTTCCTTCTTGTACTATTGTCCAGCTTGTGTCTGAACCATTGATGACCCATGTATGCCCTAAAGGGTGAACATTTATGAAGTACTAAATGTGGCTTCATCCATTGTTATAATTACCAAAAGACTGGGAAGTTGATTTAAAAAAAGAGGAACCCTGGAAGGTGGCAGTGACTCAAGCAGTACGTGGCATAGTGAAGGCAACGGGAGCGGCACAAGAAGTACCATTTGGAAAAGAAGGAAGGTGGGCATTAGATGTACTAAAACCTCCTCTTTTCTTAAATCAACTTCTCAATCTTCTGGTAACTACAATGGTTGAAGCCACGTTCAATGCTTTATAAATGTTCCTCCATTAGGGCATGTATGGGTCATCAACAGTTCAGACAAAAGCTGGACAATATCACCTTGGGCAAGTTATTTAACCTTTCTAGACTTCTCCTCCTCAGCTGGAATGTACATTGTTCTAGATATCCTCTCAGATCTCTTCCATCTTCTATGATCCTATAATTCCCCAATACTACTGGTCAAAAGGCATTGCTTTCTTTCCCAGTACAGAATGGAGAAGTTGTTTGAAATCATCAATTTGAATTACTTCTCCTAAGTCTCTTTATAAAAGAGTTATCCTTACTTTTAATTAGCACATATTGAGGTCACTCAGAAACCTATTTGTAAAGACTGAAAAGTTTCCATCTCAAAAAGTCTGTCTAGGTCATAGAAAAAAATCACCAAGTCATATGAGAATCAACAAAAGACACAATTGAAGAAGAATTAGCATCCATCAATCACCATCTAGTTAGTCATGTTGGATATGCCAATTTCCAGCACATAATTCAATAATATTGCTACGCTGAAAGAATCTGTTGTGTCCCAAATGTGTATAGCTCAGTCTAATCTTTTTTGCTGGCAAACAGATTAAGAAATGTCAACAAGGATTAAGTTCCAAGTAAATCTCTGAAGAAAAATGTCAAATGTCTATCCTTTTGTAACCATTAGCAATAATTAAAACCTTTCACCATGGAAGGAACAACCATCATGGCACAGTACTATTTCTTGATAAGCATCTGACTTTGAGTAAATCTGCCCTATCTGTATTATGTGAGGGTACCCTAAATTTCCTGGTTTGGGGATATATTTTCCATTTGGAAACTGATTTTAATTCCAGATTAGAGAATCCAATATTTGTTTTAAAAAGAAAAGTTTAATCAATTGCTGTGGAAATAGTGTGCCATTTGAAGTTCAGTCATTAAGCTGTGTCTCTTGTCATCTTTCATCACTGGCCAAATACATTTATTTCACCTCATTTAGTGTGTGCCCTGAGGTTTTGGTTTTGTGCACACTTTTAAGTTTCAAAACAATAGAGAAGAATGAGAAAAGGCAGTGTTTTAGTCACAAGGCACATATTTTGACATTCTCTTGCTTTTTCCCAAAGTAAATTCCTCAAGTGGATCAATGAGGTCTGTTTTTTAATTTTCTAATTCACTATAACACAAAGCTCTTTGTACAGAGGATGCTATATCTAATGAGCATTAGTCATCTGGGTAGGGAAAATATCAGTGAGGCAAGAGGAAAAAAAATGCTAAACTAAAAGTGCATAATGTTTCACATAGTGAAAGTTCTGTATTTTACTTCTGAAGTACAGGCTTTAGAAGCTTCTATTCTTCTGCCTTGTCACAGTCCTACCTTTACCTACTATATGAGAGAAATGGTGAGCCCAGAAATGGTTCATTTGCATGCACACCCATAGCATTATGTCCAGATGTGATAGGTACCATACAAGTAATTTATCTCAATTCAGTGCAAGTCCATCCAATGAGATCTAAGCATTTACTATGTGTAAGGCTGGAGAAGGAAATAGCAAGCAACTCCAGTATCTTTGCCAAGAAAACCCCAAAAGAGGTTACTGAAAAACAACACATGTGTAAGGCACTGTGCTAAGCATAATGGATTTTTTTTTCTTTTCCAGACCTGTGATTTCATTTGTGAAAGCAACTCCTGATGTGGTAATTCCCTCTACCAATGCGGATGAGCACCTGCTCCACAATTTCTAGTCACTGAGGCACTGAGACGTTAAGTACCTTTTCCAGGGTCACAAAGCCTATATCAGAGAGACAGGACTTAACTCAGGTCTTCCTGGCTCCTTGACCAGCTCTGCTACCCTATACACTATATGCCATGCTGCCTTCCTATTACAGATTCACAAGATACAAGAATAAAATGAGAAAGTCTTTGCTTTCAATTTTGTTTATAATCAATCTGTATAGGGATCCAGTATGTCTTTGCAATTTATACCATTATTCCTTACAAATTATACCATGATATCTTCATCCCTAGCTTCCTTGAAAATTTAGCTTATGTGTCACTTCCTATATGAAGCATTTTCTGATAACCTAGCTCCACTGTGAGGTCTCCCCAACAAAATTACCTTGTGTTTACTTCGCATGTGTCTTCCCCAATGGCAATATGCTCCTTGAGGGCATGAACTATTTCATTTTTTCCCCTCTTATCCTAGCCCCTAACATAATACTTGGCACCTATGCTTAATAAATGAGCACCCAAATAGGTACTTAACAAAGGCTTATTGTTTTATCTATCTTCAAAATAGAGATTAGGAGGGGCAGCTAGGTAGCGCAGTGAATGGAGCACCAGCCCTGGAATCAGGAGGACCTGAGTTCAAACCCGACCTCAGACACTTAACACTTACTAGTTGTGTGACCTAGGGCAAGTCACTTAACCCCAATTGCCCTGCCCTCCTCCCTCCAAAAAGACCAAAACAAAATAAAATAGAAATCAAGTGAAGCAGTACGATACAGCAGAAAGAATACTAGGCTCTTTGGTTCAGTTCAAAAATTCAACAAACAATTATTAATCATCTACTATGTACAAAGGCACTGAGGTTAGATCTGTGTTCTAATACCAGCTGTGCCCCTCACAAGCTATATGACCTTGGGTCTCATTCTCTTCACATGCAAAATGCGGAGATTGTGCTAAGGGCTCACCAAAGTCCCTTCCCACTCCAAAGTCATTTACAATCATAAGACAGAACAAGCAGCATACCTCTCAAGCAATTAATAGAATCAGAAGAAAGAGTCCACCCTGAAGGACAAGCACAAGAATAAAACCTTGGTCCTGATGAAGAAAGCAAGCACAGGTGACTACAGGGGGCAGATGTGCATGAATTTGTACCTGCAATTTAAAAAAATCACATATACAAAAATTAATATCGAATCTGTTTCCCATTTTCAAATACAGTGTACCAAGCACAACATTATTCTCCTGTACAGAGTACTACAATGGTATGGTTCTCCTATACATATTCACATTTGTAAGTAAAATATTTTTAGTATTCATTACACAAATTAATCGAGCTTTTATGCCTGCCCCTAACTTCCTGCACTGTCTTCCTCTTTCCCAATGACAGATTCCTCGCCCTAGAGGCAACAGAGACAAATGACCTGCTTAAGTTCACAGAGGAAACAAGTGCAGAGTCAGAAATGGAATAAACAGTCAATGGGCCACCCTGACAAACCAACAAAATATGGCTGCTAATCCCTATTTATTTATTTGTCTGACCTTAGATTTAAGAGATTAACCACTAAGCGAATTTGTACCAAATGTTGTTTTCTGTTTGCTAAATGTCTAGGATATTTATTCCCATCCTGATATCTTCTATCCCAGCTTTGAAAACTTTAATAAAGTTAGGGTATTAGAATCACATATTCACCAGATTCACCAACCAGTTCCTCATATGCCAAATGAGGGAATTGGTTAAAATGGTTAATACAATCTCTTCCAGCTCAAAATGCTATAATTGTGGGTCACGTCTCTTCTTCCCTCTTAAACCATCAGTTCTCTGAGAACAGCAGTAATGTATATATTCTGACATTTGAATAGTGTTGTACACACTTTGTGTATGTGTATCTGTACACCAACTGAGTTATCTGCCTGGCCCATCAGAAAAGAAAATCAAGGGACAGCTCTCTAAGAGTACTTCCCACCAACAAAGAGAATAATCCAGTATATCACGCAATCATAGGAGCATACACTAAGGGATTGGAAAGCTGTCAAAACCTTTCACTTTACAGATGAGAAACCTGAATCTCAGAGAGTTTAAGTGATTTGCTCAAGGTCACTCAGATACCAAGTAATAAGCCTGAGATTTGGATCCCAATACTCTGACCCCAAATCCTACACTTTCCACTGTACCATACTGCTCCTAAGGTGATCAAAGTAGCCTTACTGTCTAACATATATAACTCAGCAAGTCAGAGTACATAACAAGGCCAAGGGGACATAAGAAACTACTACTATAAACCCATTTCTCTTAGGCTACTCACAAATCCAGATTTATTTCTGTCCAAACAAGAGGTTCAACTTTTTAGTGTTAAATAGAAGTGTTGGAAACTGGGAAGATGCAAAGAAGACAAGGGAGCCTATAGTTCAAATATTTACTAGCAAACAAATGACTCAATAGCAGTCTCATAAGCATTCCCAGAGTAAATGCTTTTCTTCTATCCACAGCCTAGTCTACACAACTTAGCTTCACTTACTACTAGGTTGTTTAACTGGGTGCACAGCAACAATTCCCAGAGGCTGGTGAATATTATAAATCATGACTGTTTGATTTCCCCCATGCCACTTGTTGGCACGGATGACTCGATGAGTATGGCGGTCTGTCCAATAAACAGAATCTTCAAAGAGAGTCAAGGCATGAGGATGACGTAATATCTGCAAGGCAGGAATTTTCCGGCTATAAGTCCTTAATTGTGGTATTGAGGCTCCATACAAAAATTAAGACCAAGACAACCAGAGTAGAAAACAATGCCTTTCTAATAAATTAGTCACTTTTAGACTTTTGTCACTTAATAAAAACAGAAAGTACCATCGTACTTTCTATGACTATCCCAAAATAATCATATCTTGCTTTGTAGCACCTACATCTTTCAACTCACTTTCATACTTCTCATTTCAACCTCACAACAACACTGTTGAGTAAATTAATGAGGTATCCTTATCCCTGTATTACAGACGGCACCCTGAGGCATAGAGAGTTTAGATGATTTGTCTTAGGTTTACATGGGTAGTTAGAACTAAGTTCCTCACCCAATGCTTTTTCAACTATATTATGTTACTTTCTCATAAGTTCACATTCATTGGCCTGGGACAGTTTAGGAAAAGCCTTTGGTAAAGATAGGAAGGGTCTTCCAAAGTTCCACCAAGCCTGTGGTTTTCAGATCTTCAGATATTCTTGGCAGCTGAACTGCAGAGTTTTAGATCTTAATTAACTACAAGTCACTGAGAGTTCCTTGTTAAATGGAAAACAGTGTATCACGTTTTTAACTGGTGGAGTTAACTGCAACAGATTTTTCAATGACAGAGGTAAATTGATAAACTTCTTTATTTCATTATTCATTATAAGTAACATAAAATGTTAAGACAATACTAAAAAAATGTGGAAGAAAACCTGTAGTTCAAATAAGTGACAGGAGTGATTGATGCTATTGATCCTATTCTACCTCTCCCCAAAATCCTGTCTCCTCATTTCCACCTGTCAGAATCCAGAGGTCCCTTCAAGATTCAGCTCAAATTCCATCTCCTTCAAGTGGTCTTTCCCCCCTCCAAAACAAAGTATTTAGGATTTATTTGATAGATATTTTTACTTACTCTTCTATGTACTTATTTTCCCCAATAACATATAAACTAATTGAGAAAAGATTCCTTCATACCAGTGTTCTTCCTTTCTCCTCCCCTCAGAATATTACTTTCTATTTCTTTAAGTGTATATTCTATAGCCATGTGTGTAGTATTTCCCCCAGGAGAATTTAGGGTCCTTGAGGGAAAAGACTGTTTTGTTTTTATCTTTGTATTCCCAAAATTTAGCATAGTTTATGACACATAACAGAATTTTAATAAATAAATGCTTGTTGAATTCTGTGTGAGGGCATTAGCTAGTCACAAGATTTTTTTTCCCACTCTTTTATGACTTACAATGGAACATGATGGAACTGAAGGAGTTGGCTTTATATTATTAGATATCATAAAGTAGTCATATATATATCAAAACTGCAGCACATTGGTCCTTTAGAAAATTATAATTATAACTATTAATTTAAAAATAAATTATAAAATTATACAACTAATCACTTTAAATACTACATAAAAGCTAATTAAAAGCTACTAGCAGCTAATAACCAACTAGATTCAGTAAAAGGTCTTCTTTTCTATTAACCTCCCAAAAAGCTTATCCATACCTCTCATTTCTCATACTAAAATACCTTTTGAATCTCTGGTCTGTTCTGCATGACAGTGTCTAGAGCACTGAACAAGATTTGCTTCTCAGTTCACTTTGTGCCACTTTGACCCATCAGCTTTTTAATATTTCTTTTCATTGCCATCTTACCAAATCACTGGCTACCACCTGCCTCCGGTTGTTTCCATCATAATTGCAAAAGTCAATGTAATCAAGATAGGCATCCGCGAAGTAAAGCAATTTATTGGGGTAATCAATAGCCAAGCCATTGGGCCAATAGATCTTATCCTTGATGATAACTGTGCGATTGGTGCCATCCATACTGGCCCTTTCAATTCGAGGATTTTTTCCCCAGTCTGACCAGAACATCAGATGTGCACTGTGAAAAAAAGGTAGTTACTGATAGTAGTAAAGTGGTGAAATATTCAAAATGACAGTCATATTGATATTTTTAAATAGCCATTTTCAATTCCAGATACAAGCTAAATGTTTATTTTGTTTGTTTGTTTTACAATGCAAAACCCAAATCAAAATATAATCTTATGCCATCTGGGTATTTTTCCATTGCTCTCTTGCCAATGGAATACATGATGACATCTGAAATTTTCAACACTAATGTATCATTTATAGAATCATTGAAGTATTTCATTTTCTATGTCTGAAGATGACCTTGTAGTTTTCCCAGCACAACCTTTACATTTTTCAGATGAAGAAGCTGAGGCATAGTAAGGTTAAATGATGTCCCAGAGTCCACCTGGCTGGGCAGTAGCAAAGACAGGCTAGGATCCAAGTCTACCCCATCCATGGCTCTTTCCACTGTATCACCACTGGTTCACATTTACAATTATTCCAAAAATTAAGAGATTTGTGAAATCCATCTGCTTGAATTCATATTTTACAATGTGTAAAATAGGAAGATCAATTTACAAACATTCATATTTATTTCTAAAGCATTTAGGTAAATACTTTCAATTGTCAGGGGAATCAGCTATAGATAATTACAGCCCAACTCTCCAACCAGCATAGAGGACTGGGTAATTTAAATTCATGTAAAGAAGGTCCCCTGGTATTTTTGCAAAAATGAGATCATTTGTCCTTCTTCTTTAAGAAGGAGAACAAAAGAAAAAAAAATTTTCCTCTTTTTTATTGCATACAATGGAGTGTTATGGCACTGGAGAAGCTAACTTTGTGTTTTTTAAGGTATCATAAAGTAGTCATATATATCAAAACTGCAACCCATTGGACCTTTTATAGAAAATTACAATAGTATCTATTAATTAGGAAATGAATTATAAAATCACACAACTAATAATTTTAAATATTGCATTATTAAAAGTTAATAATCCATATTCAGATAAAAAGAATAACAGTTTGTGAAAGTGGCAGATTAGTTTGAAAGCAGCAAGAAAATAATTTTATGCCTGTAACTCCCATGACTCCAAAGTCTTCTATGAAATCACCTGTATTTATAAATTAAATTGCAAAAAAGAAACACACACACACACACACACACACAAAAAACTGGGGATCATTTTAAACACTGTAACTCAGATATAAGCTAAAGCCTGTTACTGTTTCTTCCCCACTCACCTCCCCATTGTAATCATTTTGAGATAACATCATTTTGAAACAAAACAAAAAAAATCTTACTCAATTCTGGGATCTAATACTAGTCCCCTTGGGTTTGTTACATTTTCACTAATCAGCACAGTCCTGTGGTTCCCATCCATTTTAGAGACTTCAATTGTTTCCAGAACATAGTCTGTCCAGTAAAGATTACGACCTACCCAGTCTACCGTAATACTTTCAGTTACGGTGACACCACTGTCAAATACCTGGGGAGAGGGGACAGAGAAAAAAGAAAGAGAGAGAAAAAAAAAGAAAAGAAAAAGAGAGGGGGGGGGAGAGAGAAAGAACAAATTTTCTGAGATGTAAAAAATATATAAATTTGTATCTGCAATAATGTAGGAAAGGCAGTATCTAAGTGAGGAAACCTTACAAAAGTAGTTCTTTTCAAATCAATCAATAAATTATAAATGTTAATAAATATGAAATATAGTATAAATGAATATTAGAAATAATATAATTAAATATCAAATATTAAACATCTACTGTGAAACATTCAGAGTTATGACTGTGTTGAACTTTACTATATAAAACAGCAGGTTGAATAAATTTTGTTGTGTTTAAGTTCCTGCAACTCGTCATGGAGTACAACTTCTTTAAATTAATTGGTCACTTTTTCTGTTACATTATGCAGTTGGCATAGTGGAAGTAGAGAGAAGAGACAGCAATACATAACATTTCCATATGAAGCTTCGGAGTCAAGATGATCTGTGCTCAAGTCTTACTTTTGATCCAAATTGGCTGTATGTCCCTGGGCAAGTCACTTGGCCTGTCTCTAAGAATGTTTGCTGATCTGCATTGCTAGGGGGAGTTTCCTCATCAGGAATTCCCAATACCAAGTCCAGCCCCAAAATGAAAAAATAGTATGAGTAACACTGGAGCAATAGGATAGCTGAGATTTAGGAGCAAGTTTTGCCACAGATAAGAACATTAAGGTATAAAGATACAATTTTTTTCGTTCTTTTACAAGTCTTTATCTTTGCCCATGTGGCCAGAAAGGGGGCCCATGGAATAGACCTTGAAGTCTTCCTAAGCTCTCACATTATGTGAGCTGGAATATAGATTATGTAGCTACCTTCTTACTTGTTCTAAATATAAAACTGTCATTATCTTGTTGATAAAAATATTCAGTCCCCAGATACATGACCCAGTGCAGCGCTTCTTAAATTGCGGGGTATGTGTTTAACAAACATCTGTGAAATTAATAGCTATGTATAAACACTTGGATCTTATACATTAATACAGAAACCTTCTCAAAATTCTTCACACAACCTGTTTCCTAGTGATGAATAAAGTAGAATAATATTAAAATGGCCCAATAAAAATAAAAAAGTTGGAGGAAATACAGATTGAAATTGCACTTACTACTTTTCGGTCTGTTCCATTTTGAAATGAACTCCAGATTTTATCCTGTCTTATATCAGACCAAAAGATACGCCCACTGAGCGAATCAAAGTCAACCGCTACAATTTGCTCACCATCACGGATAAGTGAATAAATATTATGTCCCTGAGAGGTGATGTTGTCAGCAACTATTTGGTTTCGGCTAGCCACCAGTAACAACAGATCTCCAGATTCTGTGAAAGAATCAAATGAAAAATTTTGATTTTCTTAGAAGGAAAAAAAATTTTTCTCTTTCAAACACTTAATATTAAATACTTTCAATAGTCAAAGGAAGTTAAAATGCAGAATAGCTTCTCTGAAATTCTTTTATCAAAATTATTTTCAAAATAGAATATTATTGTTGACCTGAAGCATCTTTCACCATTAAAAATATACATTTCAGTATTTGGTGCATTAAATTTGCCAGCTGAAAGTGACCTTTCTTTGTTCTGAATTCCTACTTAGAGCTTTGATATGGAATTTATATTCTGTTCTGTCTTACCTCACACCCACTAGAATATAAGTTTCTGGAGGCCAGGGACCATGCCTTGAACATAGTATGTGTTTAAGAAATATCTGTGAAATTAATAGCTATGTATAAACGCATGGATCTTATACATTAATACAAAAACCTTTTCAAAATTCTTCACACACCAAAGTTATCTGCTACCAATATAAGTTCCATTCTTTCTTTCAAAATTTATCTTTAAAAATGTTCCAAATCAGTAACTGAAGGATAATGAATAGGTATCATGCATGCACTTCATTTTTTAATGTGTAATAAATACCATTTAAATTATTCCAGGAGCAAATTCTTAATCAAACCAAAACCACGATACTAACGTGCACATCAGTGAAATAAAAGCTCCATAAGGACAAGATTTTGCAGGGTTAGGAGAATGTCCCATGGCTCCCCAAATTGGGGAAACTGACTACACACAAAGCCAATCCTGACCTATGATGACATTTGGCATCAAATTCAATTGATATGTTATCAAAGACTCATCATTTTCAAAAACAATCCTCACCAGCAACTTTGCAAGTCTTCCCATTGCCTTCTAATATATACCCTTCATCACACCAACATCGGGAAGACCCTCTTTCATTATAACAATGCTGGCTGCAAAAACCTGGAGTTTCACATTCATTGATGTCTTCACAGGTTTTAGAGTCATTGGTGAGCTGATATCCAAATGGGCACAAACACTGAGCCCCAAAAGGCCCCTGAATGCACTCATGAGTGCAACCAGCATTATTGTCTGAGCAGCTCTCCTGATCTAGAGGAAAGGCAGAAAATGAAAAGAGAAGTGTCAGAAATCTTGTTCTTCGATTATTGTGGTGCAATACTCCTCATGTGCAGAACAATGCAACTTCCAAAGAGCCATTGAGAGTTGTATTCACTTGACTAAGTTGTAAGATTAATGGCACTCCCTTGTCCTGGTTGACGATACCAACAATCATTCAGCTTTAAAACCTCCTTTGCCAATTTCTACTTAGAGGAGTGGTAGAAACACGGGGGAGGGGTAATTTATATAGAAGAAATACAATAGCTACTCATCTCAATAATTCAAGCATGCAAAGAAATCTAAGATATTTACTCAATTGACACCTCAATCAACCTAATCTAGAAATAAAAGGGGCTGGCAGGCAGAAGGAGAGGTTGACAAGCATCTTGGGTTACATAAAGGGATGGGGGAAAGTCCTGGGGGAGGAACAGAAGGGCACAGATAGATTATTTATTATACCACCATTCTCCTCCCTCAGGTCAAAATAGTTGTGGGAGAAGCTATCCAGTGGCTGGATAGTAAATGTCTTCAATTTACATACTTTCCATAAAATTAATTTTAAAAGAGCACTCTATGCACCTAGACTGTGGGAGGAGGGGATGGAGAGGAATATATTAATATAAAGGATTTCAGTCATTTTCTGCACAAACACAACACAGTACAAAATCATAAAAATCTAAAATATGTCACAATCATACCTGGCTGGGGTTCATCTGAGAGTGGGCATTGATTAAAGAGGAAAGAAAGAAAGGACAGTAGTTAGGATTACATGCCAATCACAGCATTTGCAATCACAGTAAACACAAACCCCGAGCTTCATTGTTTTTATGGCGCATTCTGATTGAAATTAGAAAATATTAAAGTTAGAAAACCTTAGAGCACATTATAGATAGAACCAAATGTAATTTAACAGTCTAATAGCCCCATTAATCTTCTTTTTCTAGACACCAACACGAAAAGAAACAAAAACACATAACCAAAGTGTGAAGAATTTAATGAGAAATATTCAGCGATGATTTACTTAAATTAAATTATATATTACCCCCCTCAAACATTTCTAAACTCACAAAGGCATTAAAAATTACTTTCTGTAAAGTGCTACTACCCTTCAGAAACCCCAGTGACAGTGACGGTGACAGCATTGGGTTTTGTTATTCTACAGCTCAAAAGGGCTTTATGACCTGTAATCTGTGGTCAGAAAACTTACTGCAAACTGGGGACTCATCTGCCCCATTGGGGCAGTCTGGGATGTCATCACATACTGAGCTCAGATTCACACAGATGCTATGGCCTGGGCACTGCCACTGCCAGCTAGGGCACCGAAAGGGCTGAGTGGGACAGTCCCTCTCATCACTCATGTCCCTGCAGTCATTGTCCCCATCACAGATCCAAGCCCTGTAGATGCAGTTTCCATTGTCGCAGCGGAAAAGAGTCGGAGGACAGGTCATGGGAAGACAACCATTGTGTTCATCAGAACCATCCATGCAATCCGGATGCCCATCACACTCCCAGTTGTTTGGGATACAGGTGCCATCTGACTGGCATTGAAACTCATTCTGGTGGCACATTCCTGGAGGCCTGGTAGCTAAAAGAGAAATATTTGAAAAGCAGACTTATGAATGTGCTTCATGATTCCATTGATGGTATTGACTATGGAGTAATTTTATAAACCCCAGCTTTTTGTTTTGTTTTGTTTTGTCAATCACAGTTTTATGACCTAAGGATAAAGTAAGGTGACATACTGATTCAAAACTGAAATAATCCTAGTACTTCTCCAACTGGCTTGTGCATTTACATTTTGTAAGCATGTAAGGTGCCAGCTCATATGATCTGGCTTTTGTCTTAGTAAGTTACACTGAAGAAGAAAAGTGATTGAGCTAAGAATCTGTTCCTTTTCCCCCTCATATGAGAAATGCTTTGAAACACAGAGTTGATAAGGAAATTAGATTTTATATTGGGTCTGAACTAAAAAATGTCTCAGATTTCTGCCCTCTCTTTTTTCATTGAGGTGTAACTGATAGATGAAAATGATTTGTATCTTAAAATGTTAATACACATATAAGCATTATCGCCGTCATCACGCTTTCAATAGCTGTTCTAAACTAGATGCGCTTAATTTCATATTTTCTTTTTACACTGGGGAGATGAAATCATTTCCCCTAAGGAACCATTTTAAATAAAATTCAAATACATTAAAATGTAGAGTTAACTTAACATTTACAGGAAATGCTTATTACGTTATCAGCTTTCATGCTCTATCCAGCAATCCATAAAAGCTTTTTTGCAGATGAGAATCTGGAAATTGCCATGATATTCTAAAGTGAAATAGCAATCCAGCTGCCGGTGCTATTGACGGTACTATTACCTCAAAAGAGCAGAAAAAACTCCCCATCTCATGAAAAAAAAATGTCAAGATAGTGCTTGGAGATTTCTAAATAATCGTTGAAATTTTCCAAATACTTAGGTATTCTCTGTAATTTTTAGTTTGCCTGCCCATTAATTTAATTACTGATCAGCAGGCATCTAGGAAACCGTTCTTCCCATGGTAAGAAATGTTCCTATTCTATGCAAGTAATTATTCTATGGATAGTTTCCTAAAAGCACAAAGGTCATACCCAACATATACACACAATGAAAAATAATAAATCATTTCCACCATCAGATAGCAACCTAAGTCCTGTCATATCATAGCCACACCAACCCCTATACTGTCAAAGGAAAGGTGGACAGTGTACCTATGTTATACTTCAGTCTTTCTAATGAGATTTCATGTGAAGTAGTCACATATATTTAACTATAAAAAAAACTCATTAATTTGAACTCCTCAACTGTGGCATTTGTGATCACGTGGATATTTGTGTTATTTTGGAAGGGAAAAGGAACAGACTAAATTATATCAGAAATAATTAACCTACTAAAAGATGAAATAAATCATTTTAAAAGAATCCCACGCATAAACACTGAGCATACTAATAGAAGTTAAATGTTTGCTGTATTGTATTCTGATCTAATAATTAAACAGGGCCCTCTACATGACAATTTAGTTCCCATTTGAGTGGCTCTATGTGAATGCCATCCTTGAAAGTAGTAGCAAGAATTCATTGAATATATTTTGTAATCTACCCTAGGCTTCCCCCCAATTATTGTCAATTAATTATTAAAGTCCCCATAATATCCATGCTAGTGTCACATCATATTTCCTTCATCTGGATTATTGGGTGTTCCACACTTACGACAGCCAGCCTCATCAGAGTTGTCGTTGCAGTCAAAAACTCCATCACAATGGTAAATATTACTGATACATTGGTCTCCACTGGCACACTTGAATTCAGAAGCAGTGCAGTTATATACTATGGATGAAGGAGCATGGTATTAGAGTTCAACTCAGGCAGAAATCACTAAAGACCAAAAATTGCTGAGCAACTATTGAGGGAAACCTACTACTTACTACAACCGACTTCATCCGCTCCATCGGCACAGTCTCTGTCACCATCACACACGTAGAATGGGTCAATGCAGCGATGGTCAGGACACTGAAACTGACCTGGATCACAAGTTCCTGTAAAATCTAACATGATCCAAAAACCAATCCAAATTACACTTCAGTTTTCCTTTAACTAGCATAAGAGCAACTCTCAGAATGTCTGTTTTTTCAAGCACCTACATATGGAAGGCAGTGTGGGTCAGTCAAAAGCAAACTGAAGTTTTAAGTTCCAGTGTTGCTGTTGTTGTGCAGTTGTATTCAATTGTACACAACTCGTCATGACCCCATTTGAGGTTTTCCTGGCAAAGATACTGAAGGAGTTTGTCATTTCTTTCTCCAACTGATTTTACAGATGAGGGAACTGAGGCAAATAGGGTTAAGTGACTTGTCCAGGGTCACAAAGTTAGTAACTATCTGAGGCCACATTTGAACTCAGGTCTTCCTGACTCTAGACCCAGCACTCTTATTTACTGTACCACCTACCTGCCCAAGTTCCAATATACTCTTAACCTATTGAGAAAGAGGTAGAGATGGCTAGGAGGCAGCAAAGATAACCCCAGAAAATTTGGGAAGCAAGGAGTGTCAAGGCAATTTTGTGAATCTATTGATTACTGTGAACTATCTTCAAGGTTGGTGATCCAGGAGAAACAAGCTGAACACTTAACTAGAGTTTAGTTCAAGTAGGATTTTAATTCAAATTCTAATTTACCACTTGGCACTACTAGTATATAGGGGCAGCTAGGTGGCTCAGTGGATAGAATGCCAGTCCTGGAGTCAGGAAGACTCCTCTCTGTGAGTTCAGATCTGCCCTCAGACACTAGCTGTATGACCCTGGCAAGTCACTTAACTCTGTTTGCCTGAGTTTCCTCTTCTGTTAAATGAGCTGGAGAAGGAAATGGCAAACCACTCCAATATCTTTGCCAAGAAAACCCCAAATGCAGTCACAAAAAGTGACTTGTATGTACTTGGGTAAGTCACTGAACCTCTCCTGGTTTCAGTTTCCTCCCCTTGAAAATAACAGTGTTGGGGCAGCTAGGTGGTGCAATGAATAAAGCAGTGGTCCTGAAGCCAGGAGGACCTGAGTTCAAAGCCTGCTTCAGACACTTGACACTTAACTAGCTGTGTGACCTTGGGCAAGTCACTTAACCTCAACTGCCTTGCCTTTCCCCCATCCAAAAAAAAAAAGAAAGAAAAGAACAGTGTCAGACTAGATGATCTCTAAGGTATACTCTAGCTCAAGATCTATGATCCGAGGCAATACCTGTCATGTGGCTATTCAAGTAGTGTCAATGCCAGACACCTTATTAGAGTCTCTATGGCAGGGGACTTGAAGGGGTGGGGAGCATTGTAAATTATGGTTTCAAAGGCTGTGGGTGGAAAATAAAACTAGTCATCAAAATCCACAAGTGGAAAACTACCAGAATGTAGCTTACTTGGATTTTGCCTATGTCTTGTAAAGGACTCAATCTACCCCACCCAACAAAAAATGACCCAAACTCACCAGTGTCATCCATCCATATAAAAGCATGAATGACTGATATTTCTCTCTTCTACCCATGTACCACCATGTAAATGGACCGTGTGACTAATTTAATTGAAAGTTCCAATCAGAACAAATCTCAGAGTCATTTTACTTTGCTGATATAAAACCTCAGATCCATTCATTCAAAGTCAACCAAATTACCCCCAAACTAATTATATGAAATGATGTATATAAATTCTAGAAGTACCAAATTTCAGCACTTGGAGGAACCATGAAATATCAAATTAAATATGGAAAGCAACATGATATAACAAAAAGAACACTTGTCTTGGAGTCAGAAGATGTAGAAGATTCAAATCCCAATTTTCCCCCGCCTCCCGCCCGCGCCTTATTCACTCAATGACTGGGCAAATCACTTTAATTCTTTAAGCCTTACTTTCCCCATATATAAATTAGAAATAAGGTGGTACTGCAATAATACAGGTAATACTTCCCCTAGGGTTGTGGTGAGGAAAATACTTTATAATCTGTAAAACTCAATATAATTGTTGAGATAGTATTACTTTAGACCTGAAAAAATTGAAACCCAGGGACGCTGTGACTTCTTCCAAGATAAACAACCAAATCATGGCAGAATCAATACTAGACTCAGATCTCCTGAATCTCATTTCAATATAGACATGAGCATCAATACTAACCTGGAGCCTAAAAAATAGGACAAGCAAAATGAAAAACAGACCAATGAGACTAAAAGAAATTTGCCTGAATCAAATGATCCATCCACTAAAAAGGAAAAATTAAGTCAAATATCTGTATTTTTCTCTACATGCTATAAAACATGCAGATAATTTAAATCTCTGGATACTTGATTTTTTGCAATTTTCATCCAGATATTTGGTATTAAGCAGACAGTCCTCACTTTGTTTTAATGGGAATTTACACTTATTGGAGAATTCTAAGTCTACTTACTGAATGTAGACCAATGTAATATTAAACTATTGAGAGAGAGTCCAACATATGGAGGCAGAGAAGGTTAGGAGGCAGCCAGAGTAATAACCCTAGCAAATATGGGTAGCTAAGATGCAAATGCTAAGAGTGTAAAGGCAATTTTGTGAGCCTACTGATTAGTAGGAACAATTTTCAAAGTTGGTGATCTGGAAGAAACAAGCTGAACACTTACTACAGTTTTTTTCATCAGATCCATCCCCACAGTCGTTGTCTGTGTCGCAAAGCCAGATCCTCGGGATACACTGCTTATTGTCACAAGTGTACAAACTTGCTGGGCAGGAAGCAGGTCCTGGAGTAGGGCAATGTTCTTCATCACTGCCATCTAGACAGTCATTGTGCCTATCACAGCGCCAGTGTCCTGGAATGCACTGCCCATGAGCACAGGTAAATGCTGAGGCAGCGCAGGTGTTGTCTAAATCAGAAATGGAAGCATCTCTTAGACATTGACTTTCACAACCCTGCAATTACTTCCTTTCCTTACAAAAGCATGGTCCAATGCAACATCCTTCAACTGCAATGGAAACTCTACCTGTTTTAGGGAAGAAAAGGTTGATCTGGGCAACAAATTTTAAATCAATGCCATTGCATGGTATCTGTGTTGACCATTGGAGTTCTCAGAAATCTTTAAAAATACTCATCACGGATAATGTGGAAGTAAAAGGAACTATAGATTTTCTTTGGAAGGAAAAGGAATAGAGAACTAACACTTAAAGTTGGAGGAAGAAAGGAAGGAGGAGAGAATATGTCTAATTCATGTTTCTAATTCACTATTTACTCTTGTTCTTCAATATATTTTTCAATGCCTCAGGCAATTCCAGAAACTATAACCTATATACAAGTTGCTTCTCCAGATTAGTGCAAAGTGTCTTCAAACTGTAAGTTCACAACAATAAACTCACAGATTCAAAACATCCCTCCCCCTTTACCCACCCCTTCCCCAGAAAGAACTTTCCTATTTTCTCCACAAAAGGGCTATTTTGCCAATAATCTTGCCCAGTTGTCCAAATCCTAAAATTCCTTCAACTATTCTTACCATTTGAATTTTTTAATGGAATACTTTATAGTCATCAACAGTGCTTTTTGCTCAGAGCACTGGGCTGTGTCCAGGACTTTCCAGATTGGAATAAGTATGAAAAGAAGAAAATGAGAAGGCAGATAGCTGACATTCTACACCTAAAACCCTGCTCCTGAAGAGGAAAAGGAGCATACCAAACACTGTTTTCAAAGGCTTCAAGTTTAAGGACCTATTCACAGACATTCATCTCTGAGGTCCTAAAAGGCATTGACCAATTTATTTTGGTTCAACATTGTGGAGAATACTGTTGCCAAGATGTAATTAGCCTGTGCTGGTCCAAATACCCAATGGGAGAGGGAGCTTTTGAATTGTTGGAGGTCTCTTTCTCAGCTTTTTCTATACCTCTGAACTTTGGGGTATTATACTAGTTAAGAATGAATGCCCTCCCAAAGAGGCTAGGTTTAAAGGAGTCTAAAGGGATACATACTGTAAACTAGTCAGAACCTTTCTCAGGGTTTTTTTTTTACCTAATTTTCTAACTCAAAAGCAGTAGGAGTACATTTTACTCTTCAACTATTCAAACAGATTTGTGATCTAAACAACATGAATATTTATTCCCTCCAGCAATACAGATTGCAACTCATCTAACCCATCCCATCTGATTCCTGCTTATGTCCTCCCATAAATTCTCCAGGGGGTGGGGGGCATCCAACATATTAGGATTTGGGGTTTTTTTTAAATCTATGGATACACAAGGATATCTAAGGTATATAGACTGTCCATCAGTTAATCATCATTCTCACTTTATGGCCAGCCTAGATTCTGTTTCTAGGTCACATTTCTTTGATGCCATCCTTTATACCATTTCTTCATGATGCCTTGTTTTGTTGTTTGTTTGGTTTTTGTATTGCAGTCTGTTCATACGTAGCATATATACGTAGCATGTATTCTCCATGGTCCTTTAGAAAAACACTTGAATTCTTTAGACACCTTAGCCCCTGAGTATTTCAATGCTTTTTTAAACCAAAACAACACCACCAGTCTCTTACAAATGTACCTTTCTCCATCTGCCCATTCCAAGTAATAAACTCCCCTGCACAGTAACTTACTTGGTGTGCCACAGTGTTGCTCATCACTGTTATCATGGCAGTCATCAACACCATCACAGCGATAATACCTTGGTACACATCTGCCATTGTTACAAGAAAAGGAATAGGACCCACACTGCAGGGTGGGTGGTTCATTGGACGGATCCTCAACACACGTCAGCTGATTGGAGCTGAGTTTCATGCCATATGGGCAGCCACAAACTCGCTGAAAATTAGGAACTGGGAAACAGAAATGGCTGCAATCTCCATTGGGATTTGTTGCTCGGTTGCAGTAGTTAGAGCCTGAAAAAGAAATGTGCTGAGGTATTATTCTTTGTAGAGGTCAATTAAAGTTTTACCAAACTGGGAATTACACCATTCACATCATTTAATAAATTAAAGCCCAGAAACTATCCCATAACAAGCCGCTCTCTGGGAGTAAATGCTTACAAGTTTTGTACTTTGCTTAATTTTTTGAGCTCTCCTTCCAAAATGCTCTCCCCATCTCCAAGGTAAGATCCCCTGCTTAAATTCTACTAGTGTACTATCTAGTTAGCAAAAAGAATAAATGGATCTGGAGTCAAAGGACCTGAATTCAAATGCTTTCCCTAACACTTACTACCATATTTCATATGAGCCTGGGCAAGTCACTATGTCCTCATTTTTCTTATCTATAAAATGATTGATTTGCAACCGATAATCCCTGAGGTCCCTTCTGCCTCTAGTTCTCTCATTGTATAATCCTAAACTAATTGTGTGGAATTATTATCATTCAGTTTTTTCAGTCACATCCAAATCCTCATTTGTGGTTTTCTTGGCAAGGATACTGGAGTTTGCCATTTCCTTCTCCGGCTCCTTTTACAGGTGAGGAACTGAAGCAAACAGGATTAAATGACTTGCCCAAGGTCACGCAGCTGATAAGTGTCTAAGGCCAGATTTGAACTCATTAAGATGAGTCTTTCTAGATCCAAGACCAGCATTCTACCTACTGGCCACCTAGCTGACAATTACATTGGAATTGTGGAGTTACATTTAACTATAAACATACTGACATCATGAAACAATTTTTTAAAATAAATTATTTTATTTTTAAATTTCAATTTTAAATTAAATTATAAAAATAAATTATCTATACATATACAATTTTAAAAATAAATTATATCAGAAAACTTTATGATCTCTTTTGTAAATGAATCCACTTACCAGTTTGGGCATTAGCATCATAGGATTTCACGTGCATTACATTATTAATGCCTCTTCGAATAATAGTCATCTCTCCACCATCAGTTTTCCTTACTCGAACAATTCCACCCAATCGCCAGTCAGTAAAATATGCATAATCTGAAAATTAAGACATGGAATTAGGACTTACAATCAAAAGGTCCCATTTACTCACTCAATTATGTGTCACTGAAAAGATCCAACAGAACTAAGACTTCTTTTAATTTAAAAAAAAATCCCCCAAAATGCTTTATCCTTATATTTCTTTCAGGAAAAATAGAAATAACAGAATAAAAACTTGGACATAGATAGAATCATAGATTTAGAATTGGAAGAGATCCTGAAGACCATTTCTTCTAACCCCTTCATTTTATAAATGAGGAAAATAAGGGCAGAGGAGATTAAGTGATTACCAAGGTAATATATAACAGAGAGAAGATCTGAGCACAAGCCCTTTGACTGCAGAGCCAGTATGATTTCCACTATACTAAACTGCCTCTCTAATCAGTTTCATTATTTTTAATGCTTTACTTCTTATTGGAAAAATGACTCTGCCATGTATTGCACATAAATATATTTCTCCAATTTCAATAAGGAATGTATAGGGTGTTTTATATTTGCATACTGAAAATGTTAACAATTGTTATGTACCATTCAAGCAGTTGACCAACCAACCAACAAATAAAGTGCCTGATGTATGTCAGGCATAATTCCAATGCCAATTCATTCATTCATTCATTAGAAAGAAGAGTAGAAGGGGAGACAGAAAACATTATTTCTGACATTTCTAAAACTCCATACTCTGCCTCTAAAGAGAACTCTCAACTTTTTTCTCAGACTCAACTTTTCATTTAAAAAAAAAAGCATTCTGGTTAACTGAGAGTTTAGTAGAAAATCCTCCTTGTTTCAACATTTATTGTTGAAGAAAAATCATTGCCCCAGAAATACAGCTAGCAAATTCAAGTTTTCTCATTTTCAATCAATCTACTTCAAATCAAGCCATAAAATCTTTTATTTTCAACCTATCTCCTTCAAATCAAGAAATTCAAGTTTTCTCTCAAAAAAATGAGGAGAAAGAATATGAAGGGGTCAACTGACATCTGTTACAAGCTCATTCCTGCCATTTCATGCGTCCCAGCTGTTTATGGATAGGATAAAACATTCAAACAGTTGATGAAAAATAGTGAAGGTATTAATGTTGTTGGCTGAACTTCTCACATAACTGCTATATTGCAAAAATTGTGTCTATGTTGGGGTCACCATCCTGCATCTGGCACAATAATAAGAATCAGAGAACTTGAACAGTCCTTTTACTAAAACACCATTCAATCCCCTTAGGTATACACAATTCTCAATTTGACTTAAAAGTAGTCCATAGGATAAAAACAAATAAAAACCACCAGCAAGAAAGTTGTTTTGTTTTTTTTAATGGTCACCAAGGAGATTCCCTGGGGCCTCAGAAGTTCTTTGCCAAAGTCTCAACAAGTGTTTTTAATACTCCAAAAACAGCTACCAATTGCAGCTTGGCCCTGGCCTGAGTGAGCCTACCAGTGTGGAATCACCTCTAACTAGGCAGGTAGACAGGTTGGATGAAGTCATATCACAGATAGCCTAATTTGGGTGGTGGTTTATATAAAGGAAAGGGGGTGGGAAATAAATTCTAAGAAAATCCACAGTGCAATGAACTGAGAGCCCACTCAATTTTAGGGAATACCATACATGGAAAAAACCCAAAGGATCCCAGGCACTATGGAATAAGCTGCTGACTACTCAGTTTCCAGCTAAGTGCTGGAGAATCCTTGTTGTAAATATATTTTCTCTATTATAGTTAAATAAGGTGCATTTGTTAATTGTTGAATGACCTATGACTGCCTCAACACTGATCCTGAACTAAGATGGTACTGGCCTGAGTGAGGCCGCTCCTCAACATTCCCCGCTTCACCTCTGGACTTAGAGTCACATGGTAATTCAATATATAACTGCATATGCTGGAGAATGGTTTTCCCAGAGAGAAAGATTGTTTTTGATCTGGTTTTCCCAGATCCCTGGCCTGGATCTTAGCAACAACAAAGGACCAGGAGATGCCAGAAATGTGTTAACATAATTAGCTTTCTCATCTTTCCTATTCATTCATGCATTTAATAAATTTTTAGCATGTACTATGTATAAGGAATTGTGCTGAGTGCTAGAGACACAAAGATGGAAAGTGGCACCATCCCTGTCTTCAAGAAGCTTACATTCTAATAGGAAAGATACAGCACTAGACAAATAACCATAATTTTTAAAAATAGGTCTTAACAAAGTTGTGAAAATTGGGAAAAATCAAATTCCATTTTGTTATTGATTTTATTCTGTATCATTGCTGACATTTTTGTAACTACCTAAGTCATATTTCATTTGTCCCAGACTTAAGTTTCGAAATTCAGTTGTCCTATAAATCATTCATTGTCTCAGAGTTAAGTTTAGAAGTTCAATTCTCCTGCTAATCATTTTTTCTGTTCTTTCCTCATGGAAATGTATTGTCCTTGAAGGATGCAAGTGAACGCCAGGGAGTCTGGTCTGTTATCCAAGGTACTCTTGTCCACCATCACTAACCTGTCCTTGCAGGTAGACTCAAACAATCAACATTTCTTAGCAACAGGATGGAAGGAGGGGTTATTGTTAGCCCCTCTTTCCTAATTTCCTCATGCCTATGATGCTACAAGCTTTATAACCAATCATACCATTTTCCCCATCTATGATGCTGCTGTCTATTTGGGCATGTTCCTCTTTTTGTCTATAGAAAAGGGATGCAAGCTCACTTTGGGGTCTTCACTTTTCTGAAGGGACTAAAATCCTGTTCACTGGCAAATTTACACTTTGTCAGCAAATTGATAAGTGCTTGGAACTTTGTGCCTCAGTTTACCTTGGTTTCAATCATAACAGTGTTTATGAACATTTGGAGGAAAAAAAGTCACATTAGATGAGATGTTTTACTGTTTCAAACTCACTTTCAAAGATTGTAAGACCAAATGGATGGGTCATTTGGTTAATGCGGTCAAGAGTCCGTCTGTCCAGACCATCAAATGTGCTGTGTTCAATTTTATCAAAAAAGGCATCTACCCAGTACAGCCGTAAAGCACTAAAATAATAACAATAAAACAATCAGTTTGTTGAACAATAATAATAAAGACAGATTAACATTTAACGTAGCACTTTAAGGTTCACAAAGTACTTTATCGTGTCAATTCAGTTGATCCTCATAACAACCCTATGAGGTAGGTGCTGTTATCGTACCAATTTTACACATGAGAAAACTGAGGTTAATAAATGTTCAGTGACTTGTCCAGGGTCACACTGCTAGGGTATATGTGCCATCATCTGATCTCAGATCTTCCTGGCTCCAAGCCCTGTACTCTACCCACAGCATCTTTAAGACCTTAAGATCTACAAAGAATTTTATGAACATTATCTAACGTTAGCTCCATAACAGCTTCTGTAAGGTAGTTACCTGGAAGTATCAAGAGTCTGGAATTAGGAAGAAGAGTTTAAATCCGGCCACATATACTAAATGTGTGACCTTGGGCAAGTCACCTAACCTCTGTTTGCCTCAATTTCCTCAACTGTAAAAATGGGGATAATAATGCACATACCTCCCAGGGTGGTTGTGAGGATCAAATGATTACAATATTTGTAAAACACTTAGCATGGTATTGTTTGTAAAGTGCATGGTTTTTATTCATTTTTATTCATTTCATTTTTCAGTTGTATCTGACTCTTTGTGACCCCTTTTGGGGTTTTTTTGGAAAAGACATGGAGTGGTTTGCCATTTCCTTCTCCAGTGATTTCTACAGATGAGGAAACTGAGGCAAACAAGGTTAAGTGACTTGTCCAGGGTCACACAATTTGTAAGTGTCTAAGGCTAGATTTGAAATCATGAAGATGAATATTTCTGATGTCAGGTCTTGCACTCTATCCATTGTGCCACTTAGCTGCCTTTAGAAGATAGTAGATGTTTAACAAATGCTAGTTAACTGACCAACTGACCTCTCCTTCAGTTTTCAGTAACATGTACAAGATTTAAATGTTAACAGACAATATTTATGTTTTGGTGTTTTTATGTAGTTTTGTCTGTTATCCTAACTATCCCACCCAATTCCACCATCGTTCCCTTCAAGCTCATGTATTCTTCCTTAACATCACCCCCAAAACCCCTCACACTGCACTCGACACCTGAAACTCAATAACTTACCCCCAATCTAGGGCCAAACCATTAGGCCATCCAAGAGTGGTGTTCACTATTGGCATTGCATGAGATCCATCACTCCAAGCTCTCATAATTTTAGCAGGACGGTACCAGTCTGTCCAGAATATATACCTGCAAAGTGGGAATATGAATGGGGAGCATTAAATCAAGGATGCCAAAAATGTATATCAACTCTAAGCCAAGAAGAAAGTCTCCCTAAATACTGATTTATTTTCTCTGCACAAAACTGGGCTTTAAAGATTCCTACATGAAGTAACTGGTGATGTAGCTGAATACAAGATAGTTATCACCATGTGACCAACATCATAACAAATAAAAGGGTTAAGACAGGCTAACATAATCACATATATGTACATGTATATGATGAATATATGCACGCATAACAAAATACAATATCTTTGTGTATAAGAAATAAAATTCTAAAATAGAGAAGAATGTAATATTATACACATACACAGATGTATAGCTATTTAGTGCAAAAGGTTCTAAAAATATCTTATTTTTTATCTAGACTAGTGAGAGTCCACATGATATGGGTAGAGAGCCAGCCTTGAAGTCAGAAAGATCAGGTTTCGAGACCTACCCACTGACACATACTGGCTATGTGACCCGAGGAAGTTCTCAGTACCCACAAGCAACTCTATAATTCAACAGTGTCAAACTCCAATAGAACCCAAGCCACTAAACCATAAGTAAGGATCCCTGAAGCAATATATTGACTTTAAAAATCACATATTTACATTGTCTTTGTTCTATTGTATTTTTATTCATTGTGTTAAATAATTCCCAATTACATTTTACTCTGCTTTGGTAGCACTCCAGAGTATTGAAGGCCCTTGAACCCTGTGTTTGAAATCTCTGGTCTAAACAATAAATGGCAAAAGTTGCTGGTAAAGGGAGCTTTCTTACTGGAATTCCCTTACACAAATTAAGTGACCTCAAGTATACCAAAGCAAATACATGAGAAGAAATAATTATTCTCAAATAAGATTAGCAATAAATGTTAAGACTTATCCAAAAATGAGAGGTTTATACTTATTGATATAAAAGGACTAAGTTGACTAAACTTAGTGAACACATACAAATACTGTGTGAGCCCTCTAAAACCCCATAGTATAGGAAGTCATAGAATAATATAGCAACAGCAAATGATACCTTGGAACCAATAAGCTTGCTCATAGTCATAATGGGATGCCTAGCAAGAAGTAGCAACAATGCATTAGAAAATGCTTCTCATGCATATGAAGCTTTCCAACATGATATGCTACTGGAAAAACTGAGAAGTTGAGTGTCTAAAGCTTAAAATTTACCTTACCAAACCCAAAATTTTCACTTTCAAAATTTGGGAAGAAAATAGCAGGATGACTGGTTGATTGGCTGAAGCAGAATTACACTCAGGAAGAATGAAGTGAATAATGACATAATTTTGTTCCCCTAGAATTTAAATGTCATTGACTTTTCAGGCTAAGGTTATTGTCAACAGAATTTCCAAATTAAAAACCTGGGTTCCTAGTACAGTTCTGTAGTGGGTTTCTAAGAGAACATGGAAGAAAACTGTACCAGATAAGAAGGTATGGAGGTGTTGTTAAGTACACCACTGTAGGGATAAGCCACATCGGTAAGATTACAGATGCAGTGAAATAGCCAAGAAGTAAGAACATCAGAGATAACGGGTTTAAGTCTAATAAGCTCATCCATTTATTAACACTGTCATCTTTGACAAGTCACTTTAAATTCTTCTCAACCTTGGTTTCTCCATATGTAGAAAAAAGAAACTACTCTTCTTACCTCTCTAGGGGCCATGGTCAGGATGAAATGAAGTAATACAAGTCAAGACCTTTACAAACTTTAAATGCTATATAAATATAAGCTATTAGCATCAGAGTCTTCACTGATAGATGTCAACACCTATGATCACAGAACCTAGAGCTGGAAGGAACCTTAAAGATCCCAATGCAAACCCACTTTCTGACATTGAGGTGTATGGTAAAGACCTCTCCTGACAAATATAAAGCTAAAATAAACATGTTTATTCTTGAATCTGTCCCAAATTACCTATTTTAATTAATTTCAATAAATGCAAAAGAAAATATTATACCACATTCCAGGTCTACCCCAATCTAAAGAGACTACGTATGGTCGACATCACTTTTATATACAGGAATGCCTTGCCCAAGCCAACTTTTGATTCTCAAGAATGAAAGAGATAAAAATGGGCTGATAAACCTGAAAACATTTTGGTTTGGGATTTTTTTCCTTTTCTTCTGGTTCTTCTTAATCAAAGTTGTTCTTTCTGAAACTTAACTTCCTACAATGTATCTTCTTGATATTACAGCAGTTAAAAGAATCCTCCAAGTAGTGAATAATTGGGTGACTTTTCAAAACTAGACATCATAATTTAAGTTTGTTAGCAAATTCATGGGGTGAATAAGTACTTACTATAGAAGTTAATAAAGTTCCTTGCTAATAAAGCCACTACTTTTAAAGGTTTCTCAGTCAATTTTATGAAGAGGAAACTAAAAAAAAAAAATAACCCAGATAAACAAGACTTTCTTTGTGTGATGTTAGTTCTAGGGGTCAGTCTCTCACCACAAAGAAGCACATAAGGAATATTAGCCACACTTTTCATCATACCCTTCAAAGCAAAACTATATTGCTTGGAGTTGATTATTCTGAAAACACAACTTAGTATTTCATTATGCTCAACTAAAGCAATGAAAGTCCTGAAAAGGAACATTGTAAACTGTTCTGTCTTAACTTGTCTGACACTATAAAGTATGTAATAGTAAAATACATTGGAACTTTATCTGGAGTGTAAAAGATTTTTAGAAAATATAGATCCTATTGAATGAACAGGCAAGTTTTGCTTAACTTTATATCAATACATTAAAGCAGGAACAGAATCTAAGCCTTTCAAGATAATTCCGCTGGATATTCCTTCCCTACAGAATCTATTTTACCTTGTACTTTCTTCTGCAATTCTGACAATCATGTGGGAATAAAAGGAAAATAAATTAGGAAATATGAAACTTGGAGGAATATTTGTGAGAGGGAGATAAAGTGATTGCTTTCATTTATTCTTATAGAGATAAAATTAAAAGCAATTTGGATTCAAAGAATACAATCTCATATTAACAAACCAACAAACCAAATTCCCAACAGCATCATTTTTCAATGACTGTAAAACTAGAATATGTAGGCCCTAGAATAACAAGCTTTTAAAGAAGAAAGTAGAAGCAGGCAGACATTTCCTTACCCAAAAACCGGATGGACCACTATTGATCGCGGGTTGTTTAAGTTCTGGACTATTGCTCGTCTTGATTTATCCACTAATCTCATGACACTGATACTCCTGTATCGGGGATCTGTCCAATAAAGATTCTTTGAAATCCAATCAAAAGCTAAATCTTCAACACTCTCCACCCTGTTGGCTGTGAGAATTTCTCTTCCTAAGGGTTAAAATATATACATGGCTTAATTCAAAATCTTCTACATGTGGTTATATGAAGGCATTAATGTATATTTAAATATGCATTATTATTAAATAATGTATTATAAATATGCATTATTATATATTTAAATATACTTTAAAGTGTGGTTCATCAACTCATACAAAAAGCATTATTTTAAAAGATTGCAGTGCCATGAATGTTATATAGAAGTAAAGGAGGAAAATATTTTAAAAACCAGAAACTTTAAGGAGTTTTTAAAATTAGAGATGATATGATGAGTTTTACTTGGTTTTATAGTGATAAAAATTAAGTTATTTGGATTCACAGATATAATCTTATGTTCATGAGTAATAACATTAAGTATGTAAATAAAATACCAATATACTTTTGAGGATTTTAAATCTCAAAGGGAAAATATAACCCTGAAAATTTAGAACTCCTGCTGGTTTGATCCGTTCCTGCCCTCCCTCACTCAGCCTTTCAGACAAGTTTTTTCCATTGCAGAAGATCTGAATATGTGATACCTGATTTCACCCACTGATGAGCACCATCCTTAGCTAGCCTTAAGGACCTGGCACTGCCCAGCACGAGTTGTGGAGGTTGCCCAGAGGTATTAACTCCCAAACTCTTTACTCAAGAGTCATCCACAGTGGCATCACTGCCAAGTTTTCAAAAGACTAGCAAATACCCCACAACACAGACATCAGAATCACAGGAAGAGGGAAAAAGTTTTTTCTTTACAACTTTGTCAATTCTTTTTCCCTTGTTTAAAGATCAGCAATAGGGAAGTTACCACAGAGAGTAAATTATACTTTTCTTTCACAGAAAAAAAATCTATCTAATTATAGATTTAGATATTTTATTGCTAGTTACATCATTGGGGGAACTCCTAAATCAATGAGATCACAGATTCATTTGAGTAATTGAGTATTCATTTATACACAAATGTATATGTATATGTATGTACGTATGGGGCAGCTAAGTGGTGCAGCAGATAGAGTGCTGGGCCTGGAACCAAGA
Organism: Pseudochirops cupreus; assembly: GCA_028627135.1. Taxonomy (NCBI): domain Eukaryota; kingdom Metazoa; phylum Chordata; class Mammalia; order Diprotodontia; family Pseudocheiridae; genus Pseudochirops; species Pseudochirops cupreus. The sequence goes on along the minus strand of CM053582.1, from coordinate 302,556,302 downwards.
AGACTCATCTTCCTGAGTTCAAATCTGACCTCAGACATTTACTAGCTGTGTGACCCTGGGCAAGTCACTGAGCCCTGTTTGCCTCAGTTTCCTCATCTGGAAAATGAGCTAGAAAAGGAAATAGCAAACTATTCTGATATCTTTGCCAAGAAAACCCCAAAAGGGGTCATGATGAGTCAGACGTAACTGAAACAATTAAACAAAAACAAAAACATGTATGTATGCTACATATATGTACATGTATGTATATAAATATATCTTTCTGACTTTATACCATTCCTAGTGTTTGGAATTTCTGAAGAGAACTAGGCTATTAGGTGGCATGGTAGACAGAACCCAGGACTCAGAGTCAAGAAGACCTGAGTTCAAATCCTGTCTCAGTCATTTAATAGATGTGTGATCCTGGGCAAATCACTTTGTTTCACTGTGCCTCAGTTTCCTCGTCTGTAAAATAGAGATAATAACAGCACCTACCTTAAAGGATTGTTATAAAGATCAGATGGGTTAAAATATGTCAAATGCTTTGCAAACCTCAGTTACATAACTCTGGGATGCTTTCGAACAAAATACATGACTCTCAGAAAAATAATCTCTCCCATACCAGAGAAGAAAAGGAAAAAAAGAGAAAACAAAAATGAGATAAATGAAGAAGAACTAGTTCCAAATCCGTCCTACCCAACTTGTTGACAAGAAACAAATTGGTGCTGGGAAATATATTGTTTTGTCAAACAGAAGGAATACAATGATGGATAGCAAAGTAAATGAGTTCTATTCCCTTGATGTGCGCCTGGGTCACATGATTGAGACTGAGGATACCTTAAACCTCATTTTTGTTCCATTACAGATTTTTTATCTCTAATCAGGAATACAAGGCCCTTGCAGAACTCATCTATTTGAATAGAGTCAGTCAGTCAAAAAGCATATGTTAATTGCCTGTTCTCTGTGAGGTACCATGTAAGCACTGGGGGTTCAAAGTTCACAGCCTAATGGGCTTAAGTAATGAAAGGCTGGAGCCAGTTTGAAAAAAGTGAAAGTGCCCTACAGATTTCAAGTCCGAATTTGAGAGGGAGGGTGCAGAATCTGACGTTGGATCAGATAATGAGCTCCCTGACGGCAGGAACTGTCTGTGCATTTCTTTGTATCTCTAGCCCTTAATAAAATTCTTGGCACATAGTGGGTGCATAATAAATGCTTGTTGATTTGACTTGACTTTTTTGAGTCTGTCTTTTATTCTGATTGCGAGTTTTCCAGGAGACCGGTAGAATGAGTTATGATCATAATGAAGACTGTGAGATGAGGAGGCAGTAGGAACCTGGGGCTAGGACCTGTTGTGATATTTCTCCTGTTTAAATGTTAAGTAGTCATCTATTCTACAGATATGATGTCCTAACTTTATGGTGTTATTTTGTATACCAAGATCAATATTGAAGAGCTTCAGGGAATTTTGTTTTGGTTTGGACATGATTTCATCCATGTGAGGAAATTCTACCTGTAGACGTGTCAATTCATATCAGCAGCTAGTCTGCAACTTACAATTACAAATTGTTGTATGAGAACTAAAATGACTTACCTAAGATCACACAGCTAGTATGTGTCAGAGGCAACACTTGAAATTCCTAACTGCAAAACCAGAACCTCTATCTACCAAAATGTCCATGCAAGAAACTAGGAAATCTAAACACTGCTTTTCTATAACACTTTCCTGAAGATGAGCTTCATCATGACTACCTAAGCATGATAAAGTCAGCTTCTAGTTCCTCTCTCCTCTATAAATCAGGAAAAAGTAATCACACTTAATATATATATATATATATATATATATATATATATATATATATATATATGTATGTATATGTGTGGACACAATAAGGTTATCTAGATATTTAGTAAATAGTAAACAGATTTTATGATTTACAAAGTACTTTATATGTTATCTCATTTGCTTACAATAATTCTATGAGTTATCTAGTAACAATTAATATCTCCCTTTTACAGAGGAGAAAACTGGGCATCAAAGGAGGGAAGTAACCTGCCCAACCCAAAGTTAGTATTGAGCTCTTCATAATGAGTTCTTCAGTCCTACTGCTCTTTCCACCACACCATGCTAGAGTATTTTGGTTAATCCAACAGACTTGTATAACGACAATCAATCACAATAATATGTTATTATATATTATCTATAATATGTTATATATAGATTGCCTTATTTCAAATAACTTGAGTACAATTAAATGCATTTAAAACCAAAATTAGATTGAACATAATTTATTATATGATGACTCAGAAGGCATGGATGCCAAATAACAGAGAGCTTTTTGTATTTTACATAAATAAATACTCATATGTAATTCATCTTTAATTCCAAGTTCATGGATTTACTTCTTGCTTAAAGCCTAGGTAGTATATTATTTTTAAACAGAACTAAATGGAAATAAAACATGCTTGAGAATAGACTAGTGTCCTTTTATCAATTTCAGGCACTCTACAAAAGGTACAAGCTTTGTGTTTGATTTCCTGATTGAGAATACAATAGTTGATTATCATCCATCCATATTAGAGCTTTCAAAATAAAGGGAAAGTATTCATTGTAGTTTCTTTTGTTTGTTTTAGTGAATACAGCTACTGATATTTTTCTCTTGGTCAAACTCCTTTTACCAAAGATATTAGACTATCAAACTTAGAAGCAACACAAAGCTTATTAACTTAGTTACAAGCAAATTTCTCCAGCTAAAGAAAATTTCAGACAGAGGATTTAAAGAAATTGATTGTATCCTACCTGTGCCATCAATTTTTTGTTTGTAAATAATATCCTTAGCTGTATCAGAAAAAAAAATAGTGTCTTCCTGTGCATAAAAATCAATTCCAACAAAGTAGGAAGGGCTTCCTGTCACTGGAATGATGACATCTTCCTGGGTAGAGAGGTTGAATGGGATCCCACGCACTGCCAACTGGGATGAAAAGAGCAGAAATTGCCGCACAGCTACAAACATTAAAAAAAGAAAAGTTTAGTTTTTTTAATGGCCTCTTCAGTATTAAAGAAAACTCCTCAACAAATGTATATACATAAAGTATATTTTCCATAATTTTCATGTTAGTGTAAAAATCAAAATTAATTTGAATATAAAATAGTTGGAAGGAAGAAAAAGAGAGAGAAAGGAAAAGTAGGAAACAAGACATCAGCAGTAAAACATAACAGTACGTGGTCAAAGGGTTTCAGACATAGCTTAAAATGAATGTGATAAAGTGTTAGAATAACAAAGGAACAAAGTACAAAGAGGAGAAAAGGCAACCATCTAGGAAGAGGAGGCATTTGTCCCACCTGCCATTTCTTCCTATGAAGCCTCTATTTAAAACATCTTTTAGAAAGGATTCTACCCCTGTGCTACATGAATGCAGGCATTCAGGAGTTCCATTAAATCCCGCCGGAATCTCATCAAAAACCTTTCTATAACATTCATTTCTCAGCACATTGTTTTCTGGCTCACTTCTGTGAAGGCCCCCATGCCAGAAAGTACACCAAGGTTCTGAGAGCATCAGCAACAGCAGCAAGCCAGAGAATTGAAAAGATACAAAACGTGGCAAGGCATTGAATAAAAGTGTTTTAAACCTGAGGATAAAAGAAGAAGGTGTCAAAGAACATGAAGAAATAGAAGTGGAGAAAGAATGTTGGGTCCAGGGCAGGAGATGCAATTTATAGTAATTGGGACAAAGTCATAGATAGATGATAGACAGACAGACAGACAGATAGATAGATAGATAGACAGACAGACAGACAGACAGACAGACAGACAGATAGACAGATAGATAGATAGATAGATAGATAGATAGATAGATAGATAGATAGATAGATAGATAAACTGGCTAATTAAAGAGGTTATGGGTAGGTAGTCCAGTCACTGATTTTAAGGATATTAAGAATATTTTTATTTGACTTCAGAAATAGTTGCAACATTAACAGAACTGACCGAGGGCAGCTAAGATGAAGCCCAGTCTTCCATCATGGGGTGGGAACAACAGACACTAATGGTTTAGGAATTGTCAAGGTAACAATAAAGCCAAAATCACAATTGGCAACTACAAAGAGAATCTCTGGAGGGAGAATTGATACTCAAGAAAAAGAATTAAGTTGAATGGGTGCATGTTTTGTCTCAAAAGAGCAAAGGCTTTGAAAGGTGTGATCTAATTAAAACCTTACCTGATTTTCCTAGAGATAGCATTCATTGCTTAAGAGAAGCTACTAAAAATGTAGAGAGGAACCTCTAAGGGAAAGTTAAGATGAATAGTGGGAAGTGACAACTAAATTGGAGCTTAGGCTAATTAGAGAAAAGAATCCTAATTAAAACATCCAGCATTTCATTTTCGCATTACAGTATAGCAAATCTTTTTTTTTTAATTCCAAGAGGCCAGTGAATGAAGGGATATAACATGCCATCAGAAAGAACTAGAGAGTTGAGGAGAAATAAAATGAAAACTTAAGTCTGAAATAATTAAAGAGTAAATGGGAGACCCAACAAGGCAGAAACCCACATCTTTAAACTCTACCAACAACAGAAATTATTATCTCCTAAAGGCTCACAGTGTACCTGGCATTGTACAATGATCTAGAAAGATCATATAGAGTTCTTTCTTGCAATTTCTATAAGAAATTGTAAGAAAGAAAAACAAAGATTAACCACGCAAAGCAAGGGAAAACTACCCAAACAAAAAACAATGCCATTTGATACCCAGGACAGAGCATGGACACATGAACCATTCTACTGTTTTGCTGAAAAGACCATCTGTAGCATTTTTCTTACCAATGCAATGTCGTCCATCAGGGTGTAAGTCAAACCCCAGAATGCATTTGCAGCGGTAGCCCAGGCCATCATTATCAGTTCTATGACTAAGGACACACACCTGGTCACAACCTCCATTGTTATTCCCACAGGGATTCCTTACTGGAAAGGGGAGAGGGAAATTAAAAAGGATTAGACCTCAGGTATTCTCCTGTCATTAACATTTTGGTTTTCATATTTTCCCCAAAACTCAATTCAATAAAATTCAACAGAAAGTCATTAAGTATTTTTAATGTGCCTACTATGTGAAAATCTCTAAGCTTGGAGCTAGAGATACAAATGAATGAACAAAACTGTCCCTTCCCTCATTTAAACCTTAATTTTAAAAGATTACTTTTTTCTCCCTATAAAGTAATGAGAATTTTCTTTTTTCATTTCCACGCCTAAATATGAACCCTGACTTTGAAATAACATGACTGATTTTTTAATCAGTGTTTAACAAACATACCACACTTCACACATCCAAATTAATACTGTCCCCTTCAAAATAGGAGGTGATAGCTCAGGAGGTATTATACCAGTATTTCAACAACTGCTTCATCACTGTACCAGATTATTTTGAAATGTTTACTTAGGAGTTCTTTGCTTTTAAGATGTGTGGTACTTCTTCTGAATCTCCTCCATGGCAGCAAAACTTGGAGGGTGAATTTGACTTGTGAAAATATCCTCAGAAATGGATAGATGGACAGACAGACAGACAGATGGACAGATGGACGGACAGACGGACGGATGGATGGATGGACAGACAGGGATAAACACACAGACAGAGAGATAGATGGATGGATAGATAAATAGACAGACAGACAGATATATAGGTAGATAAATAACAAAATATTCACAGGCCATTCAGAACCAAATCTAGTAAATAAAGTAGTCAACCTGACTAATAGTATTTAACGTTAAAAAAACAATGTGACTATGAAGATTAATGATTGCATTCTCTCTCAGAGGCAGCTAGGTGGAGCCATGAACAGAGCAAGAGACCCAGAAGCAGGAAAAATACAGCATCAGAGATGTACTAGTTGTGTGACCCTGGGCAAATCACTTAACCTCTACCTCAGTTTCTTCAACTGTGAAATGGGAATAGTAATAACAGGCTTCTTGTGTAAATCAAATGAGATATTTTAAAAGTTCTTAGTGCAGTGCCTGGCATACAGTAGGAGATTAACAAATGTTTGTTCCCTTCATCCCCCTCTTCCTCCCTGTGAAACTCTAAAGGAAATTCCAAACAGTAGCTTCAGAAAGGTTTCAAGCAATGGCAGCATCACTGTAAAAAGTACATGGCCTCCCACGTCATTTTTTTCTCAGGGATAATTACAAGTGTCTAAATTCCAGTATATTTGCTTTTTAGAAATCTATTCCATTCATCCTTCTATATAGTCCTTTCTTGCTCAATTAAGAAAAAAAATTCTTAGCAAGACAAATTTAAAAAGAATATTTGCCTTTCTTTAAATCATCACTGACATCATTAAAGGTTCTTTTTATTTTCTTAAACCCTATTTAAACCATAAACAAAATAGAAAAGGGAAAAATATAACAGATATGCCAAAAGCTCAATTAAAAACATTGTGAGCTAGGCAAAGCTTGCAATAAGTAAGTTTCCCATGTATGAAATCCCCCCTCTTATCTCGGTGCCTTTGCACAAACCTGGAATGTACTCCCTCCAAACCTGTCTCACAGAATCCCTACTTTTTTTATAATTCAGATTAAATGCTATCTCCTACAGGAAGTCTATTCTGATTTTTTCCTTCCTTTCTTCCTTCCTTCCCTCTCTCCCCTTGATAGTAACCCCTCCTACCTAATGAAAATTTATTATTATCCATTTCATATATATTTATATATTTTCTATTTACTCTTCTTTGTGTATATTGTTCACAGCATTAGAACAAACCTAGTAGGTGAACTTAGCTTTAAAAAAAAAAACTAGAATTCTCCTTTCCTTCGTAAAGTGAAAAGGCACAGTCATAAAAAGGAGATACTCTATGACTAGAGACCTATTACTGACAAACAAAGAAGAGATACAATACTCAGTGGAGGAAAGATTGTAGCTCACACATTGGCTTCTCTTAGGATGCTCATTCGTTATCAGCAGTGTTATCTTCAAATTCTAAAGGCAATAGTAGGTACTTTTTGGTCTGTAGGTCACCTCATGTGATAAGCATAATAAATCACATGGTATCATTTACCATAAACTTCCATAACCTCACAAAAGAACTTTTTATTTAAAACCATTTCCAATAACAAGCATTTCTTTCAGCTTACCGTAGGGCTGCCTGAGAGCATGGTAAATGGTCACTCCATAGGGCCTTAGGGAGGACTGGTAGATAATCTGTGGATTGGATTCTGAAAATTTATTCGCCTTCATCACTGCCAGCCTTGTCCAATCCGTAAAGAACACATTGTGTTCAAACAGGCTTATTCCATAGGGATGAGGAATGATCGCTCCCCCATGAGCTATCGTCTTTCTGTTATTAAAGATACAATACATATTTATTCATTAAAGATAGATTAAACTCAATTTGACTCAAAGAAAGTCAAGTAATTTGTTAATTTTTAAATACAGAAATTAACAAAAAGAATATACAATGGACAGTATCAAAGCATTGGCTGAGAACAGACTATATGTTATAGTAGTAGCTACCATTTATATATATACATTTACATTTATAAAGCTCTTTAAAGATGTTGTCTTCTTTGAACTTGATGACAACACCATAAGATATATTGAGTTAATACTGCTATCCTCTTTTTATAGGTAAGGAAGATAAAATGATTTGGCCAAAATCATATGGCTAATTAGTAGTAAGCTATGAACTCAGTCCTCCAACTCCAAATCTAGTGTTCTTTTCACTATGTTGCCTGGTCTATGTCATCTATGCATTTCCATACATGGATTCATGTTCTCCTCTAATACCAATGGCTTGTCCCTACTACACTGCTGAATCAAGTAAATCAGGTGATTAGCTCTTGGATAAATGGATAACATTTCCAGCATCAACAAGATAGGGGAAAACTAGAAGATGAAAATGATTTTTTTTAATACTGTTAGATAGTTGGGACAGTTAGGTGGCACAGTAGATAGAGGGCCAATCCTGGAGTCAGGAAGACTCATCTCCCTGACTTCAAATCTGGCCTCAGACACTTACTAGCTATGTGACCCTTAGCAAGTCATTTTACCTTGTTTGCCTCAGTTTTCTCATCTGTAAAATTTGCTAAAGAAGAAAATGGCAAACTATTTCAGTATCTCTGCCAAGAAATCCCCAAATGGGGTCAGAAAGAGTCAAGCATAACTTAAAAATAGCTGAACAACAACAAATAGGTGGTTGAAATTTTAAGGGAAAAAAAAAGATTGGATTGTTTCACAAGCAAATCAGGATGGCTTGATAATATCCAAAGCTGATGTGGACAACCTGAAAAAGTATAACCAAAGAGCTACCAAGTTGTTCAGAGTCTTAAAGTAACAATATTCAAAGAAACCAAAAATATCTAGAACATAACTGTCTACACATACAAGATTTTTGACTGAGAATTTCAGCTCATTTTAGCGAACAATTGGTTTGACTTTTTTTTTTAATGAACTATAAAGTTACTTAAAAGAATGGATTAATTCACTTAATACATTTAAATCAATGGAACACTTTGAAGTTGAGGAGTATAGAAAAGGCATGACAAGGGCATCACAAGATGAAAAGAAGAGCATTGGCTTTGGTATCAGAGGGCCTAAGTTCAAATTCTGACTCTATGCTTAACAAAGCTGGGCTGCCTAACTCCCTGGGTTTCAGTTTTCTTATCTGTAAAAGGAAGGAGTTGAACTAAATCATCTCCAAGCTCCCTTTTTCATCTCTAATCCTGAGAACTGAAGCTGAATGAGAAAAATAAACTAGATGGAAACCTCTGTGGGTAAGAACTATCAGCCCTAAGAATCTTTTGATTCATTGAGATCAGTCCTAGATTTGGGCCTGGGAAAAATACTGAGAAGCTTAGAAATATTCACAGAGCAATCTTTTTCACTTGTGTTTTGGTCAAACAGAAAGAATTTTGAGAAAAATGAACAAAACCAGTAAAAATGTAAAAGATTAGAGATAAGATAAAACTGAGCTGAAGATGTCCATGGGAACAAAAAAAAAAGGCCTAAACCACTAGTTGAACTGATAGGATACACCTTAAATATTCTCAGAAGGGCACATTCAGAATAAGTAACTGATCATGGTTAGGTAGTTCCTGTGTGAAGGAGAAAGACATTTCCAGGGGCGGCTAGGTGGCGCAGTGAATAGATCATCAGCCCTGGAGTCAAGAGGACCTGAGTTCAAATCCAGCCCCAGACACTCAACACAAAACTAGCCTGTGACCTTGGGCAAGTCACTTAACCCCACCTGCCCTACTTTCAACTCTCCAAAAAGCAAAAAAAAAAAAAAAAGAGAGAGAGAGAAAGACATTTCCTGCCTCAGTCAAACTCCTGACTTCTCAATTCTAGCCTTAAGATTTCAGTCTCTCTGGTGACCTTAATTAAATATCACTTTGATGTCACTTCCCAGGCAAATATCATTCACATCCTAGCAAAAGGACATCACACTTTAACTTTTATGTTTTCCCAAACCCTTTAAGCTTAGAACAAAATACCTAAGTGGCATACACAATGGCAAAAATTAACTAGTTGATAACTGAAGAATACAAAAGCTATCCTATTGGCATGTTAGAACATGCTATTAGTAGTCAGCTAGCATTCTGAAAAACGTCCTCACAAACATTAATTTTAAAAGAAGATGGGATAGATATTTGTGTTCTTTCTAGGAGCAAACAGAAGAAAAAATAAATTTTAAAAAACCATTAGAAAGGAATAAATTGGTCAGCATACTTGTTGAATCCTGGAAAAGAACTTTTTCTTAACCTAGGAAGAGAGCAAACATTAAATACAGTATTGGAGATACAAAGGGAGGGTCTATACTGTAATTAATCTCAATAAGTTTACAAGTAGTTCTAATGCAAAGGTAATAAGAAAAAAACAAAGAAAGTATGCTATATTTTCCATTCAAATGTTTCTATTTATTGTTTCATGCTTGAGGATCAGAAGTTATCCCTTGAATCAAGGACATATAATAGGCTCAGGATTGCCCTCCATTTGAATTCTCACCTTGAAAATATAAACAAATATGAAGATTTCAGGAGCAAAATAATGGGCAGGGAGGGAGAAAGCAGAGGGAAAACAAAATAAAAGGATAATTTAGAATTAATCAGAAGAAGCACTAAAAAGATAAAGGACCAAGTAGGAATGACAATAAAATATATGTCCTAAGTGTAGATGTGAAAAATCAAAGCCTAAATGCAGTGGGTGGCATCCAATATGACTTTCAGTTTCAGCAAGGGTTACTTCATACAAATGCAGTTGTAAAGGCAGCCAACTGAGCAATATTTTAATTTAGTTATTTTCCTGTCTCTTCTTTTCCTCCACTACCTGCACATACCCCAAAGTGTAAAGTCATTTTTAAAAAAAGCCTTCCTACCTTTGAAGTCCGTCATAAGTTACAGTCTCAATGTAATCAAACCGGCAGTCAACCCAGTAAACTCTCTTTGATACAATATCCAGAGTTATCCCAGCAGGCCATCCCAGCTTTGTTTTTATCAAATCTTGACGGTTGGTGCCATCCATGAAGGCCCTTTCCACCTTAGGGTCCCCAGAAAGACTGTCCCAGTCTGAGAAAAATAAATAACTACAAAGAAAAGAAGATAAAAGAATCTATTTTTACAAGCTTACATAAAAAGTGTATGTTTCCTAGGGAATTCTCACATTATTTCATCATCCTTAACATGTTCTGAAAGGCCGGTTTTATTGCATAGTGTGTCTAAAGACTGGTGAGAATTTTTTCCCAGGAAACTAGAGGGCTTGAGATCTAAAGCAATAGAGTAAAGAATGTATCAGAATACCAGAAACAGTAAGGGTTGATCAGAAAAGACAACTCCTCCAGAGGCCAACTGTGAAAATACCCTAATCTGTCAGACTGTCTACTCCCAGCTATCTCAATCATGTACCATTAACTGCATTTTCTCCCACATTCTCCATGTTGCATCCTAGAATTCTCTTTCTTTTAACCAAGAAAGCCAGCATTTTACAAGGTACAATAGCTCATTTTTTACTTCAATGTTCCGTCCTACAGCAAGAACATTTTTGTTCTGTCTTGAATATTGGCCAACATCATTGATCAGAAAATGGAAGACAGTTCTTTAACTGATCTTGGGACTGGATAGTAAAGCCCTATGGGAGAGTCCAGTCTCCTATGTGGAGATCTCATATATGAAAATTAAGAACAATATGAACTTTAAAACTTAAGCAATATATCATCTTTCCTAAGTTTGTTCATCACAATGAAAATGATTGGAATAGAAAAAAAATTCACTGTTACTCTGTCAACTATAGTCTGTTTTATGGTCTATTTGGCACTAAAAAGATGGTGACATCATTTATGAGGTCAACAGTATGTTCATCTTAGAAGTCATTTCAGTAAATTCCAGGCACATAACATTTATCAGCAATATTAAGCATGGTTTGAGATACAATGCTGAGCTTGCTCCTACAGTAAGCTACCCAAATGTGTGCTCTCAAAAAGCATTTATCCCAAAGAGGTGCACTTAGTATTAGAGCATTTACTATATCTTTGGTTCCCATATTCTCCTATAGGTAAGCTCTTAACTTTAAAAGTGCCTGATCCTCATAGTCAGATTCAGTCAAGTGATTTCAGTCTAACCATTAAATAGCCACCATATAAATCTAGGTCCTAAGAAGCAGAGCCAGAAAGAAATCAGCAACAGGGAAATGGGAATTTAATAAAGCCTGCTACTTTTCCAAGTGTACTATGGTATATGAGCAAATATATGGGTTGTGAGAATTTAATAAGTATACATCTGCCTTAAGGAGAAGTTTGTGTTTTTTTTAGCAACCGGTCAATAATATATGGCAGCAAGGATGTCCTTTAGGTTAAAGGGTAGTATCCTCAGGTAGAATAAAATCAAATTTTTCAGGTTAAGCAGAATTTTTACAAAACTAAGGATTTGTGAAAAGTATTTGCAGTCTAGATTGCCACACTCCAGCATACCAAGCCAGTTACTCTCTTTATCTGTCACCTAGTGCCAACATTTTTTTAACTATGAGAGGAAACAGAGGCTGTTTTTCCAATCAGGAATAGATAATGAGGTGCAGATAATGGCAATAAGGACTCATTGTGGGTCTTTCATATAGGGGAAAGACTGGAATTACTTCTTTTTTTGCAGAGGAATTAAGAAAAAATAAGATGAAATCATTATGTTTGAATTTAGACTGATTTGATTAATATAAATACAACAAATATTTGTCAAGCAACTGTTTTGTGTAAAACACCTTGTTAGGTCCTAAAGGAGGTATGAAGTTTAGAGAAGACAGTCCCTGACCTCACAAAACATACAGTACTAATCCCCTAATTTTGAAAGAATATGAAAATATCACAGGTTTTAATAGGCTGAAAATATTAGAATATGTTTTCTTGATTTTCTAATGCAATGCCCGTGAAAAGAGTGTTTTCCTTTTCTGTTCATTTTTCAAGCTATATCTCTTTTCTGCTTTTATTGAAATCCCACTGAATTAAATAGGCTGAGGGAAAAATAAGACTCTAAAACTATAGAGACATTAGAATTATTCCTATGCCACTTACCCAACAGTTGGATCAAGTGCAATTCCCCTAGGATTTCCTAAATTTTCTGTAATAAGGGTGACTCTATTTGTCCCATCCAAATTCACCATATCTATTCGATTGACACTGGTCTCTACTACATAGAGTTTATTATTAACCCAGTCAACAGCTAGGTTCTCAGGTGTGTCAACAGAAACATTCAGAACTTCCTGGATATTTGCACCATCAATGTCAACTGAAAAAACCTGCAAGAAAACCATGAATTATTTTTTAAATTTATTTTTATTCTGAATTAAACAAACATCATACAAAATATGCACTTTCATATATATAGAACAGATAAAGAAGATTGTACATGATCATGTGAATCTCTTATGTACAGTTTGTTTTCCTTTTTAAATATGTAATTGCACATTCTTTTAAATTGCCCTGTTTGTCTGTAATTCTTTCTGGACTTCCTTTAGTTCTTTTTAAAATGCTTCAATGATTTCTTTTCCTTTTTCTTCTTTTTTTCTGAGGGGGAAGGGGAGGGAAAGAGAGCCAGGAGTGGGGACAACTTATCCCTAACTTCCTTCACTCTCTTACCTGCTACAAATAGAAAAAAGAAAGACAAAGCCCTTGTAAAGCAAATCCCCACATTAGTAGTACCCAAAAATGCATTTTTGTAATCTGTATCTTGAATCTATCACCTCTTTGTCAAGAGGTGGGTACTTGGCTTTATCACTGCTCCTGGGGAATCCTGGTTGATCATTGCATTGATAAGACTTTTAAAGGTGCTATTTACAATGTTGTTGCCTTATAAATTATTCTCCTAATTCTACTCATTTTACTCTATATCATCTCATACAAGTCTTCCCAGGTTTCCATGAAACCATCTCTTTCATGATTTCTTAAGGCACAATACTCTTCCATCAATTCTTATTCCATAACTGGTTCAGTCATTTCCCATTTGATACACACCCTCAGTTTCCAGTTTTTGGTTCTAACAAAAAGAATTGTTACAAATGCTTTTATGGATATGGAACCTTTCCCTCTTCCTTTGAAGATCATTAGTTCTTAACCACAGCTAACCATAGGATCTATTTGTCTCCATATGTCATTCAGTGTCTCAAGATATAGAACATCCTTTTTGCAAAAAGTATTCATGCGAACCTAAACTAAAGTGCAATTCTGCAGTTTTCTAGATGTACTACATTGAACTGAACTGTCAGGAGGAGGAAAACAAATAATGTTTTAAAAAAAATCTATATGTAAAAGGAGAAACTGGGGAAAATCCCATCTTTACTTTTTTCAACATGTTTTGGGGAACAGAGGATAAGAACACTATTCTAAAAAGCCAAACTAAGGGAATTTTGAACTTTTCTTACTGTTGTATTTTTTCCACTGATTTCTACCTTTAACTTCTTATCATGGCATATAAATGACCCTGAGTTTTCAAAAATTATGCCAGCAGAGAACAAAGCCTGGCAGGTTCTACGAAGTTGGAAAGTGCATGCCTGGCAAAGGACTATGTATCTCTCATCCAAAGAACTGCCTGGCAAACGGCAGAGTGCCTTGTTACCAGAAAGCTGGGCACCAGGAACTTGTTTTGGGGTTTTTTTCTTTGTTTGTTTTTCTGCTACAGCAATTCACAAAACCCATCAACAATAGAGGAGACCTGTGCATACACCAACTTAAGTACTGAAGCATTATTATAATATTATCTACGGCAAACAGCCTCTCAGCAGTCTTTGCTATACATCTAATAGGGAAATATGCTCAATAACATCACCCTTTGGCTTTTGTGGGAACTGGTGAAGACTTCTAAGAAATTCCAGCCTAGTTCTGCAGATGCATCTCAGAGAAGAAAGGAATGTTTTCCTTTCAAACTTATGGGTTAGACTCCAGAGGAAAACAAGAGATTTGATGTTAGAAAAAAATTCTAGGAGTTCTACCCTCACATAGATGAGGGAAAGTAGGGAATATGTTTCTAGAAGAAATCAGTGACAAGCACAGAGTTGTGTCATTTCAGTCATATCTAACTCTTCATGACCCCATTTTGGGGTTTTCTTGGCAAAGATATTATAGTGGTTTGCCACTTCCTTCTCCAGCTCATTTTACAGATGAGGAAACTGAGGCAAACAGAGTTAAGTGACTTGCCCAGGGTCACATAGCTAGTAAGTGTCTAAGGACAGATTTGAACTCCAGAAGATGAGTCTTCCTGAATCCAGGCCCAGCACTCTATCTACTGTGCCACCTAGCTCCCCCAAGCACAAGTAATAAATTGATCAATATCTGTTGAACTGAATTAAAATGTGCAAGACCACCAAGGAGGCCCGTGCCTAAGGAAGAAAGACAGAATGGGCAGAGTCTAAATCACTATTTCTTACCAAAAAAATGTTTTGTGTTTATTTCAAGTAGTATGTTTTGGTAGACTCATATTTTTATATGCATTCTACTCTACATCCAAGCTTTTGATAAATTTGGGGTTTTTTTTCTTTCCCAAATGGGACACCTAATTTCAATATTCAGATTAACATAAAAGCCTCTTTCTTGAGAACTTCCTGTTCCTAATTAATCTCTCTATATTCTAGCAGAGATAATAAAATAAAAGAATTATAAAATTAAGTAGATGGTGTGGTCACAGATTAACAGGATGACAGTTAAGTGAAGGGAAACCAAATTCTCGATAGATTTTTACTACAAAAAAAGTTTCTTCAAAAGCTCATAGGTTCTAAGGTTGAAAGGAACTTGAGAAATAATCTCTAAAGTATTTGCTGGTTTTGAAGATCTCAGAATTTCAGTGGCCTACAAGCAGAATGTAGTCAATGATGTGATATGACCACGAAGAAAGCTTTTGTAATCTTAATTAAAAGAGACAAAGCATCCAAAAGAAGGTAAGTGAAAGTCTGCCTGTACTCTGTGCTGGTCAGACCACCTACATTATTATATTTAATATGATATTAAGTATTATATTCTGTTCAGGGTGCTATACTTTAGGAAGAGCATCAACAAAAAAGGGCAAACCAGATAATGGAGGTCTGAAGTGAATGCTATATTGGCTCATTGGATCACAGATTTAGAGCTTAAAGGAACCTCCAAGGCAATCTCATCCAATCACTCATTTTACAGATGAAGAAGCTAAAGTCACAAAAAATTAATTGGCATGTGCCAGGTCACTCAGGTCACTCTACAGCAGCAGAGTTAAGATTTAAATCTAAGAACTCTGACTCTAAAAACTCCTGCTATGGCACTACCCTTGAAGGTTGAGCCAGCAGAACACAAAATTCTAGCAAGTCTTCCCAAATGTCAAGTCTTTGTTTATGGGTCCAGTGGGGGGCAGTGTATCTCTCATCTAGAGCCCAACTTAGCTAGCTAAGTTTAGAGAGGCCAGCTAACCACTTTGCTGTGATTAGGAACAAATTAGTTGATCCTCAAAGTATCATTGATACATAAGATGGCAACTAAGTAATGAAGGAGTCTTTTTGGCCACAGAAATACATGAAGACCATCACCTGAGAGGAGAGATGCTGTAATGTGTCTAGAGGGAAAGAATACCCACACCAATGAAATAGCAGATACTTAAAGTAGTAGAGAGCTTCATCGATACTACCCTATTTGATCCTCACACCAACCCTCTAAAGGAGGTAAAGTAAAATTACCCTGTTTTAACATAATGTCTTTTATAAAGTAATTTAAGTACAAATGACTATGTAAAGTAAGCCATTCTTTTTAAATGAAGAAAAGTAAAACAGATTAAAGCATAGACAAATGAATGAATGAATGAATGAATGAATGAATGAATGAATGAAAAAGCATTTCAGGACATACAGTAGGCTAAGTACTATGCTAAGCCCTAGGGATTCAAATACAAAAAGGAAAGATATGCTAATTCATATGAAGAAAGTGAGTCTCAGGGAGAATAACTGATGTGTTCAGATAAAGGAAAGGATCCATTAATGCAGCTCTTTTACTCCTATATTCAGTGCTCTTTGAGGGTGAAAGAAGTGGTATTTCTGGGTTCCAAATGAAGGGCCTCTTACGCCACAATGTCTGGTGCTATATATCAGCTCTGAAAGTGGTTTGACTTCTAGATAACTATGTTTGAATATGTCAAGGGATTTCTAGATGAAGGATTCAGAAAAGGAAAGCCATTTAATCAGGGTGAGGGGAGAAAATCAAATTTAACTAATAATAATTGACAATAATTACAAATTACTTTTTTTAAAAAAGTGTACCAATGACTTGAATATAGATACAAACGGCATGCTCATTGAATTCTCAGATGACAGAAAATTTTGAGGGGAAGCTAACACATAGTCTTATAGAGTCAGACTGAAGGAACATGGGGAAAATATCCTGGAACAGAAAAGATTTAGGAGGAATCTAATAGCTTATTTAAAGAGCTGTCCTATGAGAAGAGATTAGACTTTCTCTGCTTAGATTGGTGCTGCCAAAATGCCAGAACAAGGAGTTGTCGGTGGAAAGTTCCGAAGAGACAAATGTAAGTTTAAGGGGAAACTTCTAAACAATTAGAATGAAATGTGCTCCCTTGGAAACAGCGGGCTAGCCTTCACCAGTCTTCAAATTAAAGGTGAATGATTATCTGTCCAAAAATGTTGTAGATTCTTGTTCATGTATGTGTTGGACTAGATGGCCACTCAAGGTCCTTCTAATTCTGAGATTCTGTGTTTCATCTAGGCCAACCTCATCATTTTATAGAGGAGACTGGCACCAAGACAAGTGATTTACCTAAGATCACAAAAGTGTTAAGTAATAAGGGTAGGATTCAAATCCTGACTCCAAATCCAGTGCTTTTTTTTTCTATTGTAGCATAATAGAAAAAAATTAGATGTGTGTTTGAATCCTAGCTATCACTTAATATCTGTGTGACACTGAGCAACTAACAACCTCCCTGGGCCACAGTTTCATCATCAGTGAAATGAGGGGAGTCTGTTTTAGAATCTTTTAACAAATATCTGAATTTAATTCAACTGAATTCCAACTCTAAGTCCTATATTACCAAATTAAAAGGCTTTGGATATAGACCCAAGAATGGATCTTGTACTTGCCATCTAAAGGCCAACCTACTCTATTCTGAAGTGGCTACTCACAAGAGAGTTGCCCAATGGTGATGAATTGTTTCAGTCACAAATCATGAATACCTTCTACTAAGGTGGGGAGAAGATGCAATCTACATCAGGGTAAGGAAAACCCACACTGATGAAGTCATCATGGATCCTTTATTTATCGAAGCAAATCAGAATTACAATTGGACCAGGCTCTCATCCTACAAAATTTTAAGTAAGCTATAATTACAATGTGTTGGAATTCTCTATCTGAAATAAAGGAAAATGAAAAAAAGGGAGAAAGAGAGCTCCCTTACCTTTAAGGAGTCTCACAAATTGATTTCTTAAACTCTCCACTACGTTATTCAAAGTTGAAATTAAATCCATCTCACTTTCCAAATAAGGCTATGTAACAAAATATTGGCTTGTTAAACCAAATACTGTCAATATTTGTTATCCAATACTCAGTTCCAGTTGCATTAAGAAGATGCAGGTGAAATCTGATTTTTATCATCCAAAAAAGCACAGCACTTTTTACATTTTAAGTGATCAAATTTCAAAAAATTACAACTAAATATCTCACCAGTTTTGAAAGAATGTCTAGTATTTCTCTTAATTAGGCTCTTGGACTCCATTTCGAATAAAATTAAAAGTTGCTCAAGACTAATCCATAGAATAGGCTGCTTTGTTTAATGCATCACATGTAATAGCATAGCATGGAAAAGGTGGTGATTAACATAAAATATCTCAAGGGCCTTTTTTGTTAGAAAACAAAGACACTGCCTGCGTCTACTCTCAAAAATGAAAAGCTATCAACACATTCTGCTCTTGGTCCCACTCCCTTGTCAGGGCCAGGTCTTGAGATTCCTACTTACCTTATCTTGTACAGTGTCTGTCCAAAAGATTCTATGCAAGTAAAAATGAAAATCCACACCCACAGCCACTCCACGATTCTGAGACTGTACCAGGGTCCGGAAGCTCCTTCCATGGATATCGCCAATTAGTAAGTCCCGACCGTTGGAGAAAATCAGAGACGCTATACCAGCTAAAAGGTGAAGGAGACAGAAATCACTAGTTGTGCTTAATAAGGAGAAATAGCAGCATCTAACATTTATATGGCTCTTTCTACTTTTCAAAAGGCTTTCTCATAGCCCATCTTGTCTTATCTTCAGTCTCAATAACCTCATAGGGTAAGCAAAGCAGGTATGGTCACCTGCATTTTAGATGAAAAAACTGAGTCCCAGAAAGATTAAATGACTTCCCTCAATAATCTACAAATTTGGTGTTAAAATTTGTAGAGGAAAAGTAGATTTTAAATTACGGGAGAAACTTTGCTCAAAATTATTTCTTGTTTTGGTATTGGGGTATTTGGGGTAATGGGTACCTCTGTTTCCATCATTTTTTTCAAGAGATCCAGATGATGAAACCAACATCTAATAAGTTCGGGTCTGGAGGAGAATCCAGATTTCCTGGATCCAAATCCAGATGGATCTTCTCTATCACATAGGTCTTTTCAATGAATCAATAAACATCTACCAAGCACCAATATTTGCCAAGAGGCAAAAGATAGTCCCTGTTCAAGAAGCATAAAATCTAATGGGGGAGATGACATGCAAACAAATACATGCAAAGCTCTATACAGGATAAAAAGGAAATAAGAGAGCGAAGACACTGGAATTAACAGGGGTTGGAGAAGGCTTCCCATAGGAGGTAGGATTTTAGTTGCAACTTAAAGGAAACCAGGGAGGTCAGTAGTTGGAGTTAAGGGGGAAGACTGGTTCAGGCATAGGAGGAGCCAGAGAAAATGCCTAGAGCCAAGAAATGGAATGTCTTGTTCATGAAACAGCCAGGAATTAGTATCACTGAATCAAAGAGTATTTGCTGGGGAATAAGGTATAAGAAGACTTGGAAAAGTAGGGTGGTACCCAGGTTATAAAGGCCCTGAATGCCAAGACCATCAGCATGATATGACTCCACTACATATGTATGTATATATATTTATATATGTGTGTGTATGTGTTTTTGGCATTTCTCAAAATAACATAATTTAAGGAGTCAGCATGGCATAGTGGAAAGGGCCCTGAATTTGAACTCAGAATCTCTGTATTTGAACCTCCGTTCAGTTGCTTGGCAAGTCATTAAGGAGTCTCACTTCCCTCATTTATAAAATGATAAGTTTGAATTGCTTAATTACAATAATACCTCCCAGTTCTGACATTCTATGATCTGTGATCATCACCAGCCTCAAATCATAACAACATATTAGAACTACTAGTAATATCTGGAAAGTCAGTTTTTCACACTCAAAAACACTCAATAAGTATGGCCTAACATCAATACATGTCCAGAGATGTTAGGTTCCATCTCCTGAAACTCATAAAAGAACAACTGGAAATAGTCAAAATAAATGAAGTGTTCACTACCCAAAATACCCCAAAGCCAAAACAGAAACAATTTTATGTCTCAACATTTTTAAACAAGGTTTCTCCCACAGTTTTTAATCTATTTTCCTCCAAAAATTTCACCACCAAAACTGTAGGATCCTTTTGGAAAACCCCTGAATAAATATTACATAAGTAATATTGAAATTATCTTAAACATTTATTAAGAGACTGCTTTGTGCTAGGCATGTGCAGATACAAAAGAGAAAGTCCCTACCCTCCTGGAGATTACAATCTAATGCAGGTGAAAGCAACCCACAAAAGGAAGCTGAAAGGGGGAGGAGCATGATGACAATGGAGTCCTTCAGTCCCAAGAGAACATCTGCCGGGAAATGCCTGGGCTCTAAGCCCTTTTTAAATGGAGTCTTTGGGAAGAGGCTTTTTTTCCACTTTCTATCTTTCTAATCAGAAATGGAGATTTTGTTGAGAGTCCTGATGAGCTGTGAGTACCAAACTGATGCAGTCTCTGAGATGATAGCCTACAGTTCAGTGGAATATAGCAAATGTAATCCAGACTTTCGTTGTTCCAAACCATATGGTTTAATTCTCGTGTTCAAACATGACGTAGTATAAGAATACAAAATTGAGGGACTCTGAAAAAAGTCCTTCCCTGGGAATATCTGAGTCACCAAAGAAAACCTGGGAAAGGGGATAAGGCAGAGAAACGGAGCCTAGAGATAACTCACTGAACTCAGGGCCTATCAGTCATGTCTACAAATGAGCTAAGAGCTAACTGCCCCTCATGCAGAAAATGGGACCCTTGTGGGCTTCTCTAAAGGGAGTACAAGCTTCAAAATGAGAATAGTCAAGGGGGTCTGATTCTGCTTTTGGAGGGATCTGATGTGATGATCCATATAAAGACTGGGTCTGCCTCCATGAAACCACAGGGCCACTGGGGATAAAAAACATGAAATCAGCAGACCTAGACCTTTGATTCTGTCAAATAAATTCTCTGAACTCTTGTTTCCTCAACTATAAAATGGATATGATAATGGCATGTACTTGTACATGTACATGCTTGTACTACCCAACCTATGGGGTTATTGTGGGGATGCAATTAAACAATACATGTAACATGTATGTTTTATGAACTGTAAAATACCATCCAAATGTAAGCAATAACATAGGTATTGTTAATCTCACATTTATTGTTTATATTCGATCAGCAAATTGAATAGAAATGTCTGTCAGTAAATTCCAAATGGAATATTTATTACATAATAGTGGGCTCAGGCCCCAAAGAAAAAGCCAAAATCATAGATAATTCACAAAGAGTAGAATCAATCCCTGAATCATCAAAAGATAAAGGCAATGACTCTTTCTCTGCCATTTACTTACAGGACGCATTGGCTCGACAATGCCGGTGTTGTTCCAGCACGTAACCCTCCACGCAGTGACACTGGTGATGGCCAAGGCGGTCTTCACACATCTGATCACACACACCCCACATCTTGCAGTCATCAAAATCTACCATACGGAAAACACAAGTTTGTCATCATCCTTCACAGTATTTACCTAGAGAACCCTCGAGCAATGTGTACAGATTGCAATTCAGGGTGCTAGAGAAAGTTCATTCTATCAAAGACATGGATGTACTTACATAATAAAGAATTTTTATAAGACACAATAATATAAAGTAGGCCATCCATCAAACAGAAGAAGAAGTCATTGCATATGTGTTTTTCCAAGGTGGTTTTATTTTCAATTACTTTCCAAAATATAGGAGATTAATAGTCAAGTAACACTATCTCTCTTAAGGCAATTCCAACATTTCTGTATTTCTATGTGGATTCTTCCTTCCAAAATGAAATCTACTTCTTAAATAAAGGGTACCTTTTGATATAACTTCTATTTAAAAACCTATCTTCCATAGCCTTGCAGCAAAGCCTAAACACGAAAGATAATTTTACTAATTATTCAAAAATTAATTCAAATTTCATTACGTATGTACAGTGTGTAAGACACTGGAAATGCAAAGTCAAAAACAAAATAAAAACAATCTCAGCCCTCCAAAGTTTTACAAATTCTATTCTGATCCTAATGATTCATTCTTCATTTTTAAATTTACTGAGAGCCTACTTTGTAGATTAAATTGGATTGTGTTTCCTGGAGTTTACAAAAGAAAGAGAAATCAGAGTCCCTACCTTCAAGGAGCTTACAATCTAATTGAGAAAATGAACTATAGACAATAAAACAATCACAATACAAATCGTGAGCACATGCATGACACCCCAGTATAGTCTCAATGCATAAATATAGGGGGGATACCAAATACAGAAGGTCAGTTAGTTAGGAATCTTAAAGGCAGGAAGTATAGAGATGAACCTTGATAAATAAATATGTCCCAAAACTACTGCCCAAGTTTCTGAAAAGAAACTTTTCAGTAGAAAAATGCTTGCCTGTTTATTTTCATAGTGTAAAGTCATTCTTTTCAAACTATTGCTTCTAACAGATCAGCTGATTCTGAAAGAGAATTTCTCTAGAAGGAAAGCCAAAGACCAGTCATGTTCTAATCCATTTTCCACCAGTGTGACTTTCATGAACACTACAGGGAAAAAACTAGAGCTCTGTTGTTGGCCAGAAAATGGAAGATTACTCAGCATATTGTCAACATTAGATAATTTTTATTCATGGATCTCACACTTCATCTAATGGCCAGGATGGCTAAATCCATTTTACAGATGAAGGAACAAAAGTACAGAAAAGTAAAAGGACTCACTGAACTTAGGAAGCACTACATCTCAAATGTATTCCTTAATTTATAGGATGTGTCAGATTTCACTCGAACCTTCTAGACGTGATTAGAATAGAGAATTGGAGAGCAGCTGTCATGGGCTGCTCAGTGTCCAGCACTAAGCATGATCGGAGATGTGAATAAGAAATGACCAGATCATGTGGGTAGTTCAAGGAAGAGCCATGAACTCTGTTTATTGATTCTTTGAACAAGGTTTTTAAAGATCCAAAAGACAGATTCAAGTATTCTTATCCTAACCATATCCTGGAATTTTATTACCAATATAATAGTCTGTCATACCCTGGAAGCAGCTTGGATAAGATAAGGCTTTGTTATCAAGGACCCAGGAAGTCAGTTGTCTCTTATCAAAGTGTATCTACAGGACAAAGGATGCCCCCCCACCCCAGGTTTCAGAGTAGGAAGCCAAGGTCGCAATCTCAAAGACATCTGCACAGAAACTGACCCCCAAGAATCAAGTATTTTGACTTACAATAGTATAAGGAACATGTTCTTTTAGGTGCCTGAAGTCTGTGGGCAAAGGCTTTGATGTCAGGATATCAAACAAAAGTCCTTTTAAGTGTATCCCTGGGGAGGTCTTCCAGGGAGCCAGCCTTTACAAGCTGCGTCACCTCTAGGGGTATTAGGGCATAGTGTCAAGATTTTTATCCTGGATCAGGCCTCCTTGGCTTCCCACAAGCAGCAACTGACAGTATTTTGCTTTTTAAAAAAGACAATATTTTGTCACAGGCCTATTTGAAAAAAAATCTTTTTTGGTGTGCTTTCAACTCTAAGACAAAACAGATTTTTTATAAAATAAACTTGCGGGGATACTTCAAAGTTTTTGTATACTATTGTACTACTCTGCCATTTATTTGTAATTTGAATTTTAAAATTCTAATCTATTACAATTAGAACTCACAAGTAGGGTGGTCGAAGATCCTTAGTCCACTTTCTAGACCTCAAATAACCTCTGTAACCTTCTGGGAACTCAAGGCAACAAGAAAAATTCAGAACAGGTCAGAAAGAGGAGGGGGCAAGACCCTTTCAGTCCCCAAATCCTCAAAGCTGACTGTAACCCCACACATTCCAGGGACTGTCCAGTTATCTAAGCTCAGATGAATAGATGGTATTTGTTAAATCAGACCTGCCTCAAATACTGCAAAGCTCAGAAACAGAAGGTAAGTGATATCACACTGCCATGTGACTACACAACAAACCAAAAATCAAGAGATTCCACCATCCACCGTCCATTAGCCCCTCATAGACAGCAACCTGATGACTGTGCCAGCTCCCACAGTTAGAATGTGAAAGAAATGAAACCTGTTTTCATTTACTCTTTGTATCTATGGTATCTAGAATTGTGCCTTGCATATAGCAGGGACTTAATGAACACTTATTGAAATGAAATGAATTACATTGAATCTGTTTTCAAAGAATTAGGAATTCCTCTTCACTATTAAAATTCCATTCAGATATTCTGTATTTAATGTTAACGAGGGTAGAAAAAACTTTTACTTGGCCACCCCCTCTCTATGCTCTACTAAGCACACACATCAGTTCTGCCAAACGATTCGCCCCAGTGAAAAGGCAAGGACAGGACATTCAAGTAGAAATTCCCAGGTCATGACACCACCTGATTCTGAATACAAGAACCATGAGACTGGCCAAGTGTTCAGAGTCACTGAGGGAGACAGAGTCATGATGGGAAGCTTCAGAAGAGCGTGCAATGTGACTAGGAATTTTTGAGAGCAAATAGTCCTAACATCTCCTGGACAGCAAATGTTCTGAAGTTTTTCCTTTGAAGTCTTAGCTACAAATACTTTTTTTTTTAAACCACATGCTGTCCAACTTTTAGTCACTAGAATAAGGTTTTGTTTTCTAGACATGGTATGGGAATAAGTGAAGGAAAACCTTCCTAAGTCTTATCATTAATAGTATGAGTGGGAAAAGAAGAGAGTAAGGTTTTAGCATCTTTACCAGATGAGAAGCTGGCACTGATTTAGAGAGAATAAAAGGTCTAAAGGCAACTTCCAGAATCTGAAAACACAGAGAAACCACACGAGGAAAAGTGTGACCTTGTTAATATTTTGGCATCATGTAATTCTTTATGACCATTTTGTTTATTCCTCAAATAATTCCAACAGTGGGAAGAGACAAACATTTCTAATGATTCCATTGTTACATAAGAGAAAAAGTAAATTAAAAAGTAATTTATTTCCTTTTTTTTAAATTCTTCCTTTTCCCTTGCTTATCTCCACTTTATGCTTCTCAGTATAAGAAAGGAGACCAAAGATAAAGACATTACTCTGAATTTTTTTAAGATGTGTTAAATGTATATAAACAATGTGAATAGCTTAAAGAATATTTTGTATCTTATTAATATCAAGGTAAGTGGTACAGTGAATAGAGTGTTGAGCCTGGAGTCAGAAAGACTCATCTTCTTAGTTAAATCTGGCCTCGGACACTTACTAGTTGTGTGACCCTTGGCAAGTCTCTTAACCCTGTTTGCCTTGGTTTCTCCATCTGTAAAATGAGGAGGAGAAGGAAATGGGGAACCGCTCCAGCATCTCTGCCAACAAAACTCCAAATGAGGTCATAAAGAATCAGACAGAACTGGGACAACTGAGCAATGTCAAGTAGAGATTTTAGTATTAACTGCTTGTAAAAATTATTTGGGTTGGGGTTTGGTTTTTTTTTGTTGTTGTTATACTTAAGGAATTCAGAACTCCCTCTGATTATCTTGGGTCCCTCAGCCTTGACATTAAACGTTGGTCCTTAAACTTGGGTTACCATCTGAAAAAGGAATATCATGGTTACAGGCACTATTGAGAATATGACCCTCATATGAAAAACCTAAAATATATCCACTTTGCACACTACAGGGATAACTGCAATTAGACTGATTTACTGTAAAAAAAAAAATTTTTTTGACTTTTCTCCTAAGTACCTAAGACAGAAAAGTGAGTATTGGAAACTTTGCTTACATTATCAAGTGATTTGGTCAAAACACTAAGAATCAGAATATTTTCTAGGCATCTCATAATAACTAGAACCATCTACTATTAGAATTCCTCTTCGCTCTCAATAGATAAGAAAACTACTCACATTCAAATAAAAAGGATCAACAGAAGCTAAAAGTAAAGTATTGAGGCAGAAAACTCAGAGTTTTTTTTCCCAAATTCACAATCTTTTTTCAAGGCTTCAAAGTATCTAAATTAAAGTGAATCAATCTCAGCAAAAACATCTTTTCAATAATGGGAATGATTATGCATCATTCCTTCTTATCCAGAGATACACCAAGGAATCTCAAAATTCTAGGTAATATAAAAAGTTACTGGATTCTAAGGACAGACTTATAACTAGGAACACCTGAGTTCAAGTCCTGACTCTGACATGTACTGACTACAGGACTCTGGACAATTTACTGGACCTTTCAGTGCCCTGGTCAACTTCTAAGACTATAAGTTTCAGAGAAGGAGTTGACCTGCATTGGTAGAGGAAGTTTCCTTACCCAGGAGTTCCCTCTACCAGTAAAATCACAAGTCCAGCTCCACACCTATCCTACTAAAGGACAAAGTAATGTCCCAGAAAAATTCTCAGCTATATGTCCTTTAGGGATTCATAAAGAAATCTCAGACAGCACACTACCACATAGTTTCCCCTGCCTCCCCTTACCAGATTTCCAGGGAACAATGTTGACTGATTTTCTTTTTCTCATCTCTCCCTTCCTATGCCCTGTGCCAGGTGGCAGTGCTAACAGTTCTCTGGTCAAATCATCATACATCAGGAGGTTAGTGGAAGAAAAATTAAAATAAAAAAAGGCTGACCCACAGACCCTGAAAAATTGAGAAGTAAAAATACTAACATGTAACTCTGACTCTTTATCACCATTGTGATTGCAAATTTACATTACAATTCACTAAGATGCCTGCCTCAATTATTAGGTCATAAATTTCTTGTGGAGAGAGGTCTGGTCTTACAGTTAGGAAAATGTGGGTTCAATTCCTATCTCAGAGATATACTTCTGGGTCATTATGAGAGAGTAACTTAACTTTATCAGTGCCCTGAGCAACTTTTTAGAGAATCATGACACAGTAAAAAGAGGGACAGATTTGGATCTGAGTTCAAGTCTCAATTCTGCTACTTATTTTCTGCATGACCTTGGGAAAGTCATTTAACCTCCTACACCTCCGCTTCCTTAACTATAAGAAGAAGGAGTTGGACCACAAAGATTGCTTCCAGCTCTAAACTCCTATCTATAAATTAACAACAAGGTGCCAAAGATAATTTTCACTCAAAAAGATCCCCACAGTGATATAAACACCCTCCTCATCGCCTGGAGGGCAAAACTCATCTGTCTTTTTCATCTCTGCATTTTCCAACTCTTCTTTCTTCTTCTTGAGTAGAGAAGATACTTAATAAATATTTATTGAATTTAAGTTAATGTGTCAAATTAGATGTCCAAATGTCCCTAAGTCCCAGGGTCTCAGTTATTTTTAACCACCCTTAATAACAGATGTAGGAGGACATGTGCATGTACTGTATCCAGTTCTGAGCTACACATTATCGGGGCATTCAGAAAGAGGGCTCATCCTACTAAGAAGCATTTTTTTTTAAGTTCCAAATATGTTAAGAAGGAAAACAATACAGAATTCCTACCTCTTATCTTCCACTTATCCACACTAGCCTTGAGGCACCTGGCTAAGCTTTCCTAGAGTTTAACTTTGACACTCTCAAAATTCTCACTGAAGACCATTCTGTCATTTACTATCATATGTCAACACCTCCAGGGCAGCTAAGTGGGGAAGTGGATAAAGTGCAGGGCCTGGAGTCAGGAAGAATCATCTCTCTGAGTTCAAATCTGGCCTCAGACACTCACTAGCTGTGTGATCCTAGGCAAGGCACTTAACCCTGTTTGCTTCATTTCCCTCATCTGTGAAATGAGCTGGAGAAGGAAACTGCAAATTACTAAAATATCTTTGCCAAGAAAAGCCCAAATGGGGACACAAAGAGTCAAACACAACTGAAAAAAAGACTGAACAATAAAAACTGTCATCACCTCTAACCACAAGTGGAAATTCCCTACTATCAATGATCATTCAAGCCCATAAATATTGCTGCACATGGATTCGCCTATTTTTGACTTACCAACACAGGTCCGACTGTCATTGGAGCTGATGACATAACCCTGGGGACAATAACAAATCCCTCCAGTTGGTGAGGAGTGGCAACGATGCTGACAGCTCAGGGTGGCACACTGAGATATATCTAAACAAAGAAAGCACTTTTTAGCAATGCAGTAAGCAGAGTCAATTTTCCTAAAAAGTAATGGATTTTTTTCTTTTCTAAAGTCAAGAAGTATAGGACAGAGACATTCAAAATTGTCATAGTGACTTACATATAATACGCACTAACTCAACACTGAGCTTTTTTTAATAACTAAATTTAATCTAATGCTTGCAGCTCAACATAAATCAATGTGATGACTATAAAAACAGCCCAAAGCTTATATTCCATGGCACCGTGCATTGAGCACTGAACTGTGAATACCTGAACTCAAATGCTGACTCAGACCATTACTAACAAGTAACCCTGAGTAAGTCACTTAACTTCTGTCTGCCTCAGTTTCCTCATCTGTAAATTGGGCATAATAATAATACCTACCTCCCAGGGTTGCTGGGAAGGTAAAATGAGATGATATTTGTAAAGTACTTTGCAAACCATGAAGTGCTAAATAAAGGCCAGCTATTATTACTAGACCATGGGTGAGTAATCTTATCTTCATATGTAAAAATCAGTATTTTTTCATATTTGCAAGATAGAGGATGGAAAGCTCCAAAATATCATTTTTTATAAATCAAACTTGTTATTAAACACTTATGATAATAATAAAAATAAAATAATAGTATGTACAGAGGTCCATACCATTGAAGTTGTTGCTAAACTCTTCCTTCTCCTTCACCCCTCACATGCAATTACCAAATTCTATTTCTTCTACATCCAAAATAACTCTCCCAACCATCTCCTCCTCTTTTCTCTCACTGCTACCTCTCTATCCAGGCCCTCATCTCTTCTTCCCCCTAATTCTTCCCCTTCCCCATCTTCCTAATTGTCTGCTAATTAGTCTTCCTGTATATAATTCATTTCCATCTTTTTCATTGCTGACCAAGAAATCTTCTTAATACCCACTTGGATTCATGTCATGCCTCTACTCAAAAACCTTCAGTGGTCCCCAATTGCCTACCAAATAAAACATAGCAATCCCTGAACCTAGTATCCCACTGGATTCCAACCTGTTGCTCTTCATACACTGTACACCAGCCAAACTGGACACTCTCTATCTCCAGGTCATCCTAACATTTCTTATCTCTGTGCCCCAGCTCGTATCATCCTCCATGCCAGAAAGCACTCTCCCCCCAATTTTCAACTTTATAATTCCCTCCCTTTCATTAAGGTTCAACTCAAGTCACACATCTTCAATGAAGCCTTTCCTATCTGCTCCCAGTTCATGAGGTGAAGATTATTTCTTCCCTGTTCACATTCCAAAGAACTTTTCCTATCTCCTATACATGAGTTCAAATCCAGCCTCGTACATTAGCTGTGTGACCCTAGACAAGTGACTTAATCTCTGTTTGCCTCAGCTTCCTCATCTATAAAATAGAGATAATAATTGTACCTACCTCCCAGACAGGTTGTTGTGGAGATCAAATGAAATAATATCTATAAAGTACTTAGAACAATGCCTGGCACATAGTAAGTATTATATAAATGCCAGCTTTATTATCATTATTATTATTATTATTATTACATATGTATTACATTTATTAGTGTACTTGCCCTTTACCCCACTATAAGCTCCTAATGCTTTAGGCACAGTTGGTATTTAATAACCATATGTTGAATTATATAGAGAAACAGTTTAAAAAACACTTTATGCACATTACCTTATTTTGTTCCCCCAGCACCCCCATAAAGTACAACTAGTACAAGAAAACTGAAACAGAAAGATGTTATGAGAATGGCCCAAGGTCTAGGATGTGCTAGAGTTGAGAGTCAGTACAGGTCTTCTGATTCTAAATGTAGTGCCACAAGGCAGCACAGAGTCATAGAAAGAGTACTAGACCTAGAAGCAGGTTCAAATCCTGCTTCCAATGATTACTAACCTTGGTGACCATAAATATGTCACTTTTAAACTTCCAAGCCTTTGTTTCTGTAAAATAGAAATACTTGTAACACCTACCTCTCAGAATTATTATGAGAATCAGATAGGATAATATATAGAACTTACTTACTATGTTTTGTAACTTTGTAAACTTCACTTTGTAAACATTAAAGAACTATATAATGAGTTACTATCATGATTATCTTTTTCTTTTCACTACATAGAATAGCCACCCTCTAATTTGCAGAGGCAGAAAGGAAGGCTTAGACTTCTTGCATAATAACCCACTCCTGAGAGCTCTTATACTCACTACAATGTCTGCCTGCAGTCACATTGGTCTCATCTTCTCCAGAAGGGCAGTCTGATGTACCATCACAAAGTTTTTCAATTGGGATACAGTGCCCAGATCCTGGACAGGCCCATTCTCCTGGGTAACACTCATGATGGCCGCTTTCTGAACAGAACAGGAAAAAAAAAGTATGAACCATTTC
Source organism: Pseudochirops cupreus (assembly GCA_028627135.1). Lineage (NCBI taxonomy): Eukaryota > Metazoa > Chordata > Mammalia > Diprotodontia > Pseudocheiridae > Pseudochirops > Pseudochirops cupreus. Next base: position 302,525,933 of record CM053582.1, on the reverse strand, counting down.
AGATAATGATGAATTTTTTATACTAGTAAAACAAAGCCAATTTCTTTTTTTATTTTTTAGTCCATGGTAATGGAAGACATATAGTAAAACAAATAATAGATAATCCATAAATCATATCTTGCCAGTGCTTTAAATTGGCTCTCTCACACGTTTAATCAGAGCTAATGAGCAGCAAAATTGGTTCATTTAAGTTCAGCTTCTACTTCTTGCTTTTGTATATTTATGATGGACATACTAATGGCTAAGGAAATGGTCCAAAGTCAGATAGTTAGAAGAAGACGTCAGTTTGCAATGATACATAGGCAGAACAATCTTGTCTCCCCCAAGAAGAAGACTCAGTTACTTAAATTAGTGATGTCAAAACTCAAATGTAAACAGTGGCCATTAATCCAGAATACAGATCCCTGATGGTCACATATTGATTTAGTTTTAAATTTTAAAATTATCTATGTTTTATTGCATTTTTGATTTTTTTAATATTTCCCAATTATATTTTAATCTAGTTCTAGTTGTCCTGGAGTGTTGGGGTCCCATATTTGACATCTCTGACTTAAACAATGAACCACGCAATCAGGGCTGTCTGGAACACATTATTATTTCTATTGGAAAAAGGCAAATATGGAGCTAAAATTATCATGGTCCCAATAAGACTGAAAAGGATAAAATAGAAATGGAGTCTTTAGGCCACTTTCTCAGGCCATTTATATGTGAAAAATAAATATGTAAAACAGCATGTGGAACCAAGAGATTTTCTAGAAAAATCAACCTTCATTGTCACATCTGTGAACTCCATGGCTAACTTGCTTTTATGACGTGGGCTTCCAGAACAAACTGGACTCTTGGACATCCCAAAAGCAGCAGAATCAAAGAGGAATCCAGCAAAATCGGGGGGGGGGGGGGGGGGG